>CM021250.1:35810696-36226229 GCA_010577795.1 Isatis tinctoria
TGTGCCTGATCCTCTTGCCTGATCACATACAATTTTTACAACTTAATCTTAACTCCATAATCAGTAGGGAAGCAGAATTTGACAGAGCATCTTGAATAAAATCGTATACCTTACAAATAGCATCGATTTCATCGAAAATAATGACATGCAGCTCACTGTCATCACCTGAAAATTTTAATAACAATGCCGAATTAGCACACTCTCGCAAGAAAAAGAAAAGAAATTATATATATACAAGAAACAGTTTCTTCCGGACCAAGTTTTCTCTGGTCATTCTCAGCATCAGCAAACAGGTCTCTTACATTCTTTTCTGTCTCACCAACAGACTTGCTTAGCACCTCAGGACCATTCACAATCTATTATGTCAAGATAAAACAAAGTTAAGTCATTAATAACACAATGTAACAAGAGTAAAGAAGATTAGAAATTTTTATAATAAACCTTAGGCTCTTTTCCATTGAGCATTTTTCCAATTTGGCGTGCCATCAAGGTCTTTCCAGTACCAGGAGGTCCAAAAAGAAGCATCCCTTTAACATGCTTACCCCCAAGTCTGCAATATTAAGAGCAGAATAAACATACACATATCAAAGAAGAGTCAAAATCTCTGCTTGAAGCATGAGAAATCACAGACAAACCTGTTCCTGACATGGGGAGGAAATACACGAGAAGCAATAGCTCTTCTGAATATATCAAAGAACTCTTTCTTTAACCCACCAATACCAAGTGACTGAAGGTTAAACTCTTTTTCTCGTTGGTTTATAATCTTCATCCCACTTGAATTTGATGCTTCAAACACGAAATATGTATCTTTACAGATCATCCCTCTTTCGATACCATTAGATAATTTCCTCTGATCAACAGGTTCTCTAGTAACCGCTCGGTTGACCGTAAAGTTGTATCTAGTTCCATGATACTTGAATATACCTCTCTGGCCCACTGTTAAGACCTGCATCATATATATAAAAATATACATTAAACAAGTGCTAGTGTGTAAAAATATACATTAAATAAGTGCTAGTGTGTTTAAGAATCAAGAATTATTCCGGCCAACTCTTTTTTACCTGATTAATGAAGTCCCTCTTGAGCTGGGTTGAAAGGAGCACTGCATCAACCTGTTCGGTTTTAGTACCCTTTGTAACAAATTCTAACTCAAGAGAAAGCAAAGTCAGGTCAAAATTTTCAGGCGGGAGGAATCTGCAAAGAAGAGGGCTAAAAAATCTTTAGAGACCAAAGAAAGATAAAAAACTGCAACTGTGAGACGAATTACCTCGTAACGGATACAATGTCGTCAATTGAAACTCGAGCATGGCTTCGGTGAACAGCATTCAGAGAAATGGTTCCACCTCTGACCCAATAGTTTCCAGTATCTACCAGTTAAAGTTAAACTGACCAAAAAAAAACCTAAGTTTGAAACAAGTCACTTAATGCACTCTTAGTAAATTTCAAGAATGAAGAAAGTGTGAGGATTTTGAAAGAAAGGATATGACAAGGAGAGAATGAAGACGTCGGCGACGTTGGCGAGAAAGAGATCGGTGCCGGGAACAGCGAACTGACGGAGATCAGAAGGGGAGCAGTAAGCGAAGTTGGTGAAAGCCAGATGGTCCTCGGGCGTGTACTTCACCGACATGCTCATGACGGAGGACCGTGATCGGGAGTGGTCCATTACTACTATTTCGGGAATATTGGCTTCGTTTTCTTTTCTTTCGTTGAGAAGAATAAGCGGCGAGGCCAGTCAACTTTAGTGAAAAATAAAATTTTATATATCCCTAGCAAAAGTCAGTTTCCCAATAACAAGCTTACACGTGTCAATTGAAGACAATAAAAATAAACGGGAGCAAGGAACAGAGTAAAAACCAGAAACATGTTTCTAGATATGGACAAGTCAATATCCCACGCTAATGATCTAGTGACAGTCTGACATTATGATATTTATTATATCTTTACGGAAACCAGAATCTGCTGCCATAACACTATTATTATATGTTCGGATAAGTTACTCTTGCATTGCACAGTAGACCAGAATGATTTCATAACTGAAGCAGATTATCAATGTTTGATGAAGTTTTAAGTTCGTGTCTTATTTGTTTCAATAAGGACCGAGTTTTACGGTCCAAGTAAGTTATTGTAAGGCCATTTAATGCCATGAATATCAAGATGGTGAAGAAAATTCTCAGAACCCTCAGCGAGAAGTTCATGTACATTGTGGTTTCTATTGAAGAATCCAAGGAGAACGAAAGCATTTCTCTTGATGAAGTGCAGAGTTCTCTTGGGACAGAGAAACTTACTTGGACCGTAAAACTCTGTCCTCATTGACACGAACTTGTAACAACTAAGATACGAACTTAGACAATTAAACACGAACTTAAAACTTAAAAAGACCAATTCAAACTTTCAAAACCAACGGCTCCTTAACTCCAAAGCTGACGTTCGACGAATTCATCATAGCTGATCCGACCATTGCCATCAACATCACATGCTCTGACGAAATCACAAGCTTCCTCATCGGTTACTTTTACCCCATTATTTCTCATCACATATTGGAACTCTGCTCCAGTTATGAAACCATTCTGGTCTACATCGAGACCCGTAGAGAGTTTCCTCATTTCTTTCTTTTCCTCGCATGACAGTGTAACATCTGTGGCAAACTTTTTCACCAACGCAGCTTCTTCATCATCAATCCTGACATAAAGGAAAAACAAAATCTTATTAAATTATAGAAACTCCACTACATAATCCTTTTTTTTCCCCTCAGGTTAAGGCTTTTAAAAAGAAGGATTAAGAATCGCTCACGTAGCCATCCTATGTTTGAGGAATTCATCGTAGCTGATCCGACCATCGCCATCAACGTCACATGCTCGGATTAGACCAGAAACTGTCTCATCGAATATTTGTTTGTCTCCATCTTTTGTCAGAAAATACCTAAGCTCTGGTGCAGTTATGAAACCATTCTGGTCTATATCGATAGCCTTAAATTCTTTTTTCAGCTCTTCCACTTTCAGTTTATTCGACGCATCTGTGATAAACTTTTCCATCGCAGCTTCATCATTCCTAAAGGAAAAAAACAAAAAAATCTTCTTAAATTATGGAAACTCCACTATTGAATCATCGGTTAAGAAAGAAAAAAGCGTTATTAATCATGAAGAATAAGAATCCCTCACATAGCCATCGTAACTTTGAGGAATTCGTCATAGCTGATCCGACCATCGCCATCAACATCAGACAAGAGGATCATGTCAGAAACTAACTCATCGGTTACTTTTTTGTCCCCATCTTTTGTCAAAACATATCGAAGCTCTGGTGCAGTTATGAAACCATTCTTGTCTACATCGATAGCCATAAATTCTTTTCTCAGCTCTTCCACTTTCAGTTTGTTCGACACATCTGTGGAAATCTTTTCGACCATGGCATATTCATCAGTCCTGACAAGACAAAAAACAGACTCTCATTAAACTATAGTAACTGATAAAAAGGATTCTGGTTCATTGAGCCAAAAGAGACAAGTAACGAACCAGTTACGAGAGTGTTCTCCAGCTATGGTTGCTACACATGTCAAAGCTTCGATCCATCTCTGTTTCTGTTCCTCTGTTTCACTTTCGCATGTTTTCTCGAATGCGATTCCAAAGTCTCCTTTCTGTTTCCGTACATCCGAGGGATCAACGTCGTAAAAGATGGGCATCACAATCTGCACCGAAGCTTCCTTGCACTTCAAGATCTCAAGCAACTCATCTAAACACCAGACTGAAGAAGCGTAATTCTTCGAGAGCACAACAATGGAAGCTCTCGCTTCTCGAATGGCTTGTACGAGTTCAAACCCGATCGTATGGCCTCTCTCGATCTCCTGATCCTTGAACATGGGGATTTCTTTCTTTGCAAATATATTTTGTAAAAGACTGAGGAATCCTCTACGAACATCTGGAACGTGGAAGCTCGGGAAGACATGGTGTCCCTTACCGGAAGAAGAAGCCATGAGAGAGATATATATATATAGAGCAAACGAGAGTTTGAAGAAAGTATGTGAAGAAGAAGAAGAAGAAGAAGAAGAAGCCATGAGAGAGATATATATAGAGCAAACGAGAGTTTGAAGAAAGTATGTTCTGTAGTATATATATAGAGCAAACGAGAGTTTGAAGAAAGTATGTTCTGTAGTTCAAGAAACAAGTCCATATATTGTTCATATATATAGAAGCCAAAACTCTTAAGAGGAAGTTTCAAAGGACTTTGAGTGAGACTGTACTGTAAACTACTGCCTTGGTTCCACCAAGTCGTCGACGACTCATAAGAGTTTGTTTCCTTATAGCCGCCCAGGACGACCGGCTTGTTTTTTATTTGGTAAATTGTAAAAACTCCACATTTTACGGTGAATAAGCCACCTGAAATGAGCTCAGAGCTGAAATATCAGAATCTGACCGGAGAAAAAAAATAGAGGAAGAAGACTAACTAGAAAGATTCACATTATGGTTCTAAACCCCACCGGCTAAACCTCATTCCAATTGTCAATTTGGTTTGACAACTAAACCGACTTTTTCATTCGTTAGAAAATGAAGGAAAAAATCCAGTAATGTGACGTGATGAACAAGGTAAACCGCAGTATTATCTTCTTCTTTTTAGGAATACTAGGATTTTGCCCGCACGTACGTGCGGAGTGAAGTCTTTTTTTTTAATTTTCGATAATCACAATAAATAACAATTATGTGACATATAGTTGATTATTATATAAACTTTTATCATAGTATCATAGAAGTTAATTTTTTTGGCTAATATACTATTTGTAGTTATTTGTTGTATGAATTATTTTTTTTGTTGATGTTAGAAGAATTATAATACGTGAGATTATATATTGTGTTGATTGGTGTTTGAATAATTGTATTATGTGTGTATTATATTTTGTGTTTGCTTAGTTGGTTAAAAGTTATAAATATATTTATATTGTTGATTATATGTTTTTCTGTTTAATATTTTTTGAAATATTTTTTTGAAATAACTTTTTTTAAAGGGCAAATCTCAATAATAAACCAATTTTAACTTTTTCTGACTAAAATAAACCAAGAATTTATTTTGGACCAGAATGTTTCATTAATCTAAATAAATTGACAATTTTAACCTTATTATCATCACACACTATTTTCTCCTCCAAACACAAAAAATCTATCCGACGATATCTCTTCTGGAAGCTGTTGCCGGAAACCTGGGCCGTCTTCCGCCGTTGCCAGGAATCTTGCCGAAGTCCGCCGTTGACGGAAACGACGACGACGGAGGAGTGTCTTTAGTGAATCGGTGGGTACAATTATTTTGGAGCAGGACGAAAGAGTATTTCAGTCACGGGAGAATCGATCTCGGCGACAGAGAATCAATCTTCGCAACAGAGAATCATCGTCGCTGCTGTTTCCAAATTCCGATAATAGTTCACCGTAAGATTTCATTTTATTTTGGAGAATTTGAAATTAGACCAGATGGTCACCAAGAACACTGATGAATCGAAGAAATCTGATAAGCTCACGACTTCAGTTGATTTTCTTTGTCTGGTGTCTCTGGAACTGATGAAGGATCATGTTATTGTCGCTACAGAACAGGTCTGGTTTGAAGATACAATCAAACGAAAAACTTTGTCAATTATGACAAGCAAACGAAAAGCTATAATTAGTGGAGATATGTTACTTTTGAACATAGGAAGGAGCACTTGGTTGTCTGATTTTATGTCCCATTGATCTCTGATTCTATGTTTGTTCAATTTTACTTTTGCTTCTTCACTTGTGATTTAGTGGAGATACGTTACTTTTGAGTAATAATTCAGAAACATTTGAGATTCGTCTGATTTAATGCAGAGCTGAATATAGAATCTGATGTTTTGTTGTGATCTTCAGGAACATAGGAGCACTTGGTTACACATTGCCCTTTTTTGTGTCGGATCACTTTGGGGGAAGTGACAGAACT
Organism: Isatis tinctoria; assembly: GCA_010577795.1. Lineage (NCBI taxonomy): Eukaryota > Viridiplantae > Streptophyta > Magnoliopsida > Brassicales > Brassicaceae > Isatis > Isatis tinctoria. Next base: position 35,816,628 of record CM021250.1, read on the forward strand.
TCTATGGTTGAAAGAACCCGGAAGGCAGTGTCTGGTACAAACTACCAGAAACCGTTTATTTGCACCTGTTTGACCGGGAATCAAGAGGACTTGGCTGCTATTAATAAACAGGTTTCGAAGACTGCTCAAGATGTCATTTTTTCCGATGTGTGTGAAAAATCCTTGCGTTCTATCAAGTCCAAGCGGAACTCTATAGTGGTTCCTGTAGGGAAACTACAATTTGGCATCTGTAGGCACAGGGCCTTGCTCATGAAGGTACTCAAATAAATTTAATTATTTAGGATATCTGAACTCTTTGGTTACTCTTAATTGCTAATTCTTGTTTTGTTTTGTTATTTCGGTTTCCAGTTCCTTTGTGACCGTATGGAACCTCCGGTGCCTTGTGAGCTTGTTAGAGGCTATCTAGACTTCATGCCACATGCCTGGAACGTTGTTCCGATAAAGCGAGGTGACTCATGGGTTCATATGGTAGTTGATGCTTGCCGTCCTCATGACATCAGGGAAAATACAGATCAAGAATATTGCTGCCGGTATAACACTTTGAAGTTAAAAAAATACTGAAGATAAATGGGCTTTGAAGTTGCTGAGCTACATTGCAGGTGTTTATCAGTTCTTGTTCGAAGGAAGGACTTGTGAGTTACTCCATGAGGCATTGGAGATGCGAAGGATTAGAGGAGCAAGCTCTATTTTCTATTCCCTGTATTATGTCTGTTTTTACTTGTTTGTTTTTACATGGGTAAACCATATTAACAGCTTATGTTTATGTTTGTTTCTACTTGCTTTAGGCATATAAAACATGTTGAATATTACTATATATTTCAGAGCTTTAGTAAAGTTTCAGGAAAGGTTAATTTACTAAATTTGTAGAAAGACATTGTTAATTCTCACAATCAATTGAGTTAGCATATAACAATTTGAATTGGTATACTTTTTTGTTAGTATAACTAATAATAACCAGATTTTCCTTTAATATATTGTCTGAATAAAATTTAGAACATGATAAAACCAAAAAATAGGGTTAAAATGACTGCAGAAAATATTTTGGAAGGTCTTCCTAATTTGTATGAACCTTTACTAAAAATTCAATAAAGTTTCATAAATTCCAAAACTATAACATTTCTACATATCTAAAAATAGTCATACATATTTTCGTAAGATCTTCGTGAAAGTTTATAATGATATTTAAAGTTGTATTTTTAAACAATATTTTTTTTTAAAAATGTCACGAAAGCCTTTCCTACAAGTTTAGAAAAGCTTCTTAAATTTATTTATGATCAATTAGTAATTGACATAAAATTCAGGATGGCCTTCCAAAATTTAGGATGATCTTCATAAATTTGTGTGAATCTTTCCTAAAAATCCAAGAAAACTTATAAATCACAAAACAAACTTTTCCTAGATATCTAATAATACTTATACACATTTTTGTAAGATATTCTTAAAAGTTTATAATGTCTTTCTCAATCTCTAAGAATTTCTTTTAAAACAATAGAAAAACTTTTAAAAATTTCTGTAAAGCCTTCCTAAAAGTATAGAAAAGCTTCTTAAATTTGTTTTCTTATCAAATAGTAATTAACATACAATTTAGGATGACGTTCCTAAATTTATATAAATCTTTCCTAAAAATTTAAGAAAACCTTAGAACTTTTAGAACTAACATTTCTAGATTTCATAAAGTACTCATACAAATCTTAGTACGAACTTAAAAGTTTATAATGTCTTTCTCAATCTTTAAAAATGTCTTTGTAAAACGATATAATTTTTTAAAAAAATTTCAGGAAAGCCTTTCTAAAAATTTTTAAAAAAATGATAAATTTGTTTTTTGAAAATTCAAATTTTTTTTATAGATTCCAAAACTAACATTTTTAGATATCTATATCTAAAAATACTTATACAAATTTTAGAATATCTATCTCAATCTTTAAGAATGTCTTTTTAAAACAACAAAAAAACTTTTTAGAATTTTTAGGAAAGCCTTCCTAAAATTTTACAAAGCCTTACTTATAAAATTTGATAAAACAAATTATTAATAAAATTTTAGGAAAACCTTCCAAAAAGTTAATAAAGACTTACTAAATTTGTATTTGATTAACTGCTAATTAATATATAATTTAGAATAGACTTCATGAATTTGCAATAATCTTTCCTAAAAATTTAAGAAAACTTCTTAAATTCCAAAGCTAACATTTATAGATATTTAAAAATATTCAAACAAATTTTAGTAAGATCTTGCTAAAAGTTTATAATATATTTTTTAACATTTAAAAATATTTTTTAAAACAATAGAAAAACTTTATAAAATGTTAGGAAAGTCTTCCTAAACGTATAGAAAAACTTCCTAAATTATTTTTGATCAACTAGTAATTAACATACAATTTAGGTGTGTCTTTCTAAATTTGTATGAATTTTTCCTAAAAAATTATGAAAACTTCATAAAATCCAAAACTAGTATTTCTATATATCTAAAAATACTCATACAAATTTTAGTAAAAAATTCCTAATAATTTATTATGTGTTTCTCAATTTCTAAGAATATTTTTTAACACAATAGAAAAACTTTTAAAATTTCAGGAAAGCCTTCCTAAACGTCTAGATAAGCTTCCTAAATTATTTTTGCTCAACTAGTAATTAACATACAATTTATGATAGTCTTTCTAAATTTGTATGACTTTTTCCTTAAAATTTATGAAAACTTCATAAATTCCAAAACTAACATTTTTAGATATCTAAAAATACTCATGCAAATTTTAGTAAAATCTTCCTAATAATTTATGATGTGTTTCTCAATTTCTAAGAATATTTTTTTAACACAATAGAATTTTTTAAAAAAATTTATGGGAAGTCTTCCTAAAAGTTTATAAAAGCATCCTAATTTTTTTTTATCAACTAGTAATTAACACACAAAATATCATTTATATGTTTTAGAAAGCCTTCGTAAATATGTGTATGATGACTTCCTAAATTTGTTGTTGTCAAAATAGCCACAAAAATTATTACCTATACTTTTTAGGATGAAGTACTTGACCATTTATAAACTTACTAAACATTCAAGTAAATAAAACAATTATTAGATGTCATGCGAATATCTAACTATATTTTAGTTGCTGTATAACCAAATTACAGGTTTGGTGTTGAAAATCACAGCTGTTCTCGAGAGAGAGATCTAATCAGATTCCCACTATAATCATAAGCCGCCTGAGATACAGGTGCATCCACTTGCAGCATTACTCCGTTGAAACAATATGCCACGCGGAAACGAAGTTTTAGCGAGGTACTCGTGAAACAAAGATTCTTGATCATTGTCAATGTCAATGTCCTTAAATAAAAACACAATAGCTTTCTCTTTTCTGTTCGAGATATCGAAACTGATGTCATCACTTTTTCTCACAGACAAATGTTGGTTTTAAATTTAGAAAGCTTCAAAACCGAACTACACATCTCGACCTGTCCTTGGATTCCCTCAAGCCTAAACTTGGATTCCCTCAAGCCTAAACTTAAACACACCGAAACCAGACTTTCCAACATCAAACCACGAATCAACAATTCTAAACAACCCATCATACACATAAACTTTTCTAGAAAAAAAGTTCTCGTATTTAAACCCTCTTATCACTCTCACTCCAATCCCATAATACATACTCCTCTCCAAAGCAAGATTCCCTCCTTCTAGCCTCTGATGGTCAGCTTGCCTACCAAGCTTGTCTTGTCCACCATGTCCTGTATAAGATAGTCACATCTCCTTGATCATCATCATCATCCTCATACCCACCAGAAACAATCACACTAGTAGTTATTGGCTCTCGATTAGAGCTACGACTCACAATGAGATAATCAATCCCAGCTTGTCTCTGTCCATGTAAACCCATACCTCACAACTCAAGCCTGAAAAAGAATTTTGGTCCAACCTGAACTCAAGGAATCGAACCCACAATGCATTTGTCATGGTTCAGCCACAACAAACGCTCTTTCATCATCGACGTAACTGTACTATCCGACCTACCTCTCCTCCTCCCCATCGCCATACCTTCACGCTTCTCCTCCAATATCAAGAAGATATGGGAGTCGTAGACCATCCTCGTCTTCCTCACAACTTCTCGGAACTGTCTCTCTCCTTTAGGTTCAACATCAGTGATCCTCACCAGCTCCTACGAGCGTTCCTGAGGCTTAGGCCTTCCCGTGACCAGAGACGGTGAAGGGTCATTCATTGAGTGACTAACCGGAACCGGCTCTTCTTCCTCCTGAACCGGTATGATTGCGCTGGCCGGTTAACGAATCGAGAGATTCGAGCACCGTCACGTCCTCGTGCCGCTTGAGATGTTGCGCGAACGCTGAGCGGAAAGTCTCAGCGACATTGTTGAGCTCCGTGTACAAGTTAGCATTAGCATCGAGAGGAGGAAAAGCGGAGCTAGCCTCGACGGAGAGGTTGAAATTGAAGATGGAGGAGGATGTAAGCGGAGGTTATGGATCGGGAATCTGCGGCTGCTCGAGCTTTGGATCGGTTCTTTTTTCTCAGTGAAAATAAAGGGTAAATTAGACTTTTGATCTATTTTAATGAAACATTTAGGTCCATATTTCCCTGTCAGTTCATTTTAGTCACAAAAACTTCAATCTGGTTTATTTTAGGGTATTTCTCTTTTTTAAATATGAAAATAGTTAAAATCATTTTTTCATTTTTTCTAATTAAATTAACATATGTTTAATTTTTACCAATTTATAAACTCAAAAGGAATATAGTCCATTAAAACCAACCCAAACGAATTAGAAAAAAATTTGATTTATATAAATGGATTGTAATACCTATTTTGATAATACCTATTTTGATAACAAAAGTTCAAATTTCAAAATCGTTAAAGTCCTAGAATTTTTATAAATTATATAGATGTTCGTTAACCTAATATCTCTTCACATATATAACCTAATTAGAAAAAACATTTGATATATATAACCAAACATTTGATATATATAATTTCTTTTTTGGCTATACCGAATTGGGTTTTATAAACACATCGTAAGCCCATCCAGATTATCCATTAAGAATATGGCGGAGTCTAACGATCCTTTTGGATGTCGTTTGCTTTACTTTTTACTGTCATGTTTTCTCCGATAAAAAAAAAAATCGAAGCTACCTCTTCTTCTTCTTCTCATTCGTCATTCTTCTCCGATCGATTGAAAATTATCTTGCATGTATCATCTTCTCCTTTTACAGTAATTCCCAATCTCCTTCCTTAAGTTTTCCATCGATTTCTACCGAATCCGAAACCATAATCTTTGTCTCAGCCTTGTCTCGATCTTGATTTTAGATTTAATGTATTAGGGTCATACAAATTTCTGAAGATCTAATCTTACGATTTTTCTCAAATCGTATGTTTTCTATTTTACCTCTTGTTGAATCTCTTTCTCTTTGAGATTGAATCTGCTGAATCTCAAAACCCTGATTCTGTTTCTGTTCTGGGGAAGGGCGTGAGTTTGATAGGATCATCGGGGTTTTTTTCATTGGTTTAGATCGTAAATTCTGATTGAGATTTTTGATTTCTCATATGTTTTGTCTGTGATTATCTCCTTACGATGTGTTTTCTCACTCGTCCGTTGACGCGTCTGTAATTGAACCGTCACGGTGCATGCACAGATCGATTTCGGAGAGTTATTCATCGTAGATGCATTTTATGATTCTTATATTCCTCATGTCGATTTGAAAGTTCGAATATTAGACTAAATTTTTAAAAATTTACTTACTTTTTCTAAATTGATTTTGGATAAAGTTCATGAGATGAGTGAAATAGATTGTAGGATTTGATTGATGATTTGCTGAATCTGCTGCATTGAGTCGTATTTATTCTCATGTTAAGTGGTCTTTCGGGCATAGGAAATGTTTTATATGTGCTGAAGCAAACAACTTTATTTGCATTTAAGTAGGGAATAGTCAAAATTCAGCCTTTTGGCCAAATATGGTGGTTGAGCAGCTCGTGGTTTCAGTCCTAGTCTGGCTTTTGCTTGTATTTTTATCTCATGGGTCACAAATTTTTTTTTTCTACTTTCTTATGTCTGTGGTTTAAACTTTCATGACTAAATATTATCTCATATTCTTTCTCCTAGACCACCATGAGTGACCACGGAGAGAAGACTTGTCCACTATGTGCTGAAGAGATGGATCTCACTGATCAGCAGTTGAAGCCTTGAAAATGTGGCTATCAGGTCTTGGCATCTGCCTTCATACTTACTTATTTTACAGGTTACTGCTCAGTTTTAGAATTGACAATTAGTGAGAACCGTTTTGCTTATTGCAATATTCACTTAGATATTATATAAATTTTTTTATGAGTGTTCTATTGAAAATATGGGAATCAAATTCTCTTTTTCACTCTCTGTTTACAAATTTGACTCTTTCTCTTGGTTCCATGATTTATGTGTTCTTGATTCCACGATTGTATGTGTTATATTCTGCTTTTGTTTTTAAATCCTTTCGTCCAGGACTTAGGGTTTTTTAGATTCATTGTAACTGTTTTAATTATGATTTGTTTTGTCGCTCTCTTGTTGAAGCTCTTACTTCCTTTTCTTCTTATTGAGTTAGTTGATCAAACTTCCAAGTGTAGATTACTTAAGTGAAGCCAATGACTCTGTTCGTTTCCAATTTATAAAAAGCTAATTTCTTCCTGTATTTCAAAAAGTAAAGTTAGTAAAACATCCTAAATTCAATCGCCGGTTCACTAAGTAGAAATAAAGATTGCTTTTACTTACTTTGGTGCCATATTTGTGACATAATCATTGCAAACACTACACTAAAACTTTGGTTTATGATGAGGTTCTGTTTTGCTGAGTCCTTGATCAACTCCGGAAAAAAAATTCAGCTTTTTTTGTTATCTTTCATACATCTAAACTAATATATTGACCAATTAGTATTAATGGCATAAATGATACAAATGATCTGCTTTTTTTGTTACCTTTCATACATCTAAACTAATACCTTGACCAATTAGTATCAATGGCATAAATGATACAAATGATCTTGCATTTTCCAACCTATATAGAAAAATCAAATAGAGCCGATTGCATGACTTAAGCTTAAGCTGATGTTTTGAATTAACCTTGCAGGCAAATATTTCTCATATTGAAATAAGGTTAAGCTAATGATTTGGTACCCTGCAAGATCATAAGAACATATTAGTAAGTTTGATAGTTTTATTAGCAAAATTATCTCAAATACAAATATAACAATACCCACCTCATCATCTGCTAATACCACCATATTCATGTGTTTCTTTTATATCGAAAGAGAATTGAAATTGTACCGTTTCCATTTCCATGTGCAGGACTTTGACTTGCATTTCAATGGCTTGATATTATTCAACAGAATGATTGGAAGAGCCTCAGCCATTTTGTTAATTTTCAGAATGAACAATACAACTGGGAGGTATGTTCTTTGCTTGATGGGTATTGATAACCCATATTTATACATAATATAAAGTACGTTAAAATGGGTATCAACACTGACGGCAGAAAATATCTATACAAAATCTATTTTTGAATTATGAGTTATTCTTTAATTATAGGATATTAACAAATATATTTAGAAGTTAGTAGATACTATTCATTAATTATATAAGAACTTAGATCATTTTAAGGCGACATTCATTAGTGAGAAACAATCTTCAAAAATATTGTTAGGTTTGTTAGCATGTCTAATTCTGTGCATAATATATTGCTAAGAAGATTTGATTTGGTAAATTACTTTGATATCAAGATTCTAATCGAGATTTGTTAGGACTATAAACATATTGCCGAAATTTGTGATGTTTACAATAAATATTCCAATATTGCATTTATTTCTATAGATTCTGGTCCGAGATCTCAGAAATTGATTATCCATTTTCTGTTTTTAAAACAGGTGAGGAATAGAAGTTTGATAACCGATGAAATCGTAAGAGTTCTTTTAGAGCCGGTTTAATTTAAGTTGTAAAGGATCCGCGTGTTTTTGAAATGGGTCTCGGGTCGGGTCGATCGAGTTACTGAGTTAACTCAATAATTTCGGTCAGTGTTGTCCTCGGTTATATCTGTTTCCAAACAGCTTTTATTAATAAATACAGTGGCATATATTGTAAATAACTAACTTTTTTCAAGCATTCTTTCAAAACTGCTCTTCAAATAATAATAGTAAGATGAACACATTCACAAGTGCAATCCATATCTTAAACCAAAGGTTCACGTTGTCCCAATAACAAGTCTTTGTCAATTTTGAGTCATACACACTAATAATAATCTGCTTACAACTTGTAAGAGCTTTCGATCATCAGGACACGTCAAACACATCTAACGATGGTCATATGCGTCAACGGTAACGAGTCTTGATCAATTTTCTAGACTACAATGAATCCAGTTGATGGATGAATAGTCAAAGAAAATCATTAATCATACAACTATTATATCTACAATTACAAAATACAAGATAATTACAGGAAAAACATAAGACTAATCAATGTTGTATACTGTCAAAATACAGTATGGTACAACAATGTTGCTTCAAGTTGCTTCTTTCAAGCGTGCTTCAATATTGGCCATTGACTATTTAATCAACCTGGATCCAGTGGTCTGTCATTAGTTTTTGCACTCTTGAATTGTTTGTTTCTTTACTCGTATATTCAGGTGATCAATCTAAGCACCATGTTGCTGATACGGCAATGATAAGCATAACGATTCTTTATGAAGACTTTCTCTTACGATTACAACAGACAATGGACTTTATAAGTTTACGCTATCATGACAACGTTCCAATATAGATTTGGTCTATAGAATCACTACATTCTAGAATTCACGTTATATTCAAAAAGTAGAGCAATGGGTCTTTCACAAGGTCCAATCGAATCCGTTATTTATCTTCCCCAACAACAACTTGGGAAGAAGATTATTGTCTTCATCTCTTGTAAGTAGATAGATGTCCATCACCAACTTTAACTTTGTTATCACTTCTTAAGGGAAAACCGGCTGGTGAAGGAGTCCCGTTGTTTCGTGTAATCCCAACATTATGTTAATATTCTGCAACGCTTGCCCCGAAGCTCCTTTCACAAAATTATCAATCTGCAACACACACACACACACACGCAACTGCTATTCATATTCAAAATGGCGGGAAAAACATGTTTAAAACAGAGAGGATGGTAATGGCTTAAATTTACCACTGAGATTATGATAGCTCGTCCAGGGATACGATCAGGAAACACGTTCATACAACAATAGTTGGATCCTCTAACATTGTGTGTCCGAGGAACAGTTACTTCATCCAACACTTTGACAAATGCTTCACCCTACAACACGTTTTTGATACTGAATATATCAGTAAACAAAACGAGTAAGCGGCTTGGCTTATAACACAAAGAGTAATCAAAGAACCTAAAATCATTCTATTGCAAATAAGTCCGCAAAGTTAGCTCAAACCTGCTCCACTAACACCAGATTTTGCGTCGATGACAATGTTTTCATGTTTGATGAGATTTTGCCTACACCAAAATCAACACATTATCTAGATTTGAAATGAAGATAAGAGAATCTAATTAGAGGAAAGACCTTTAGTAGAGGAACAAGAGGAATTGTTGAACCGAAGTCGGGTAACAGCCTCTATTAGCCACACATTAGTAACTCTGTTAGACCGTAGACAACTTCTTTCTGAACCAATCACGCCACACATTAAGTGTAATCATTATGAACACAACATGAACATGGACATGAGTTGTTCCATGAGGCAAACAGCAGAATACAGCATCCACAATAAATAGCCACTTTCATTTTTTAAAACTAGGAATTTTTTCCCACAATCTAACTTGGTTAGATAATTGTATTACCAGACCATGAGAAAGAGATGCATGAAAGGTCAAAGGATACTGAGAAAACTGCGTACGTGTAGGTATGAAACATAACTAAAATAGCCCAAGAGAAGAAGGCCAAGAGACCAAGGACTTATAACGTGATAGAGATAAGAAAGAAGAGGAAACAGAGACAGTAACCCTCATGTGATGAGTCATAAGATAAGGATATGATCTGCATATTGACTTTCTCATGTGTTAGTTCTTTGTGTGTGCGATGTTGATGCTGCGGTTATCATAAACTAGGACGTAACACTAGAAAGAACTTTATATATTTGTAGTCCAAGTGTGAGTTGTGTGCATGTCTTTGAATCAATGTGGAGACCTACCGATCAAATTCATGTTCAACTAGAAGAATTTGATGAGCTTACTGATGAACTTTGCAGCTTCGAGACTAAAGATGAGAATGATGGAAAGAATCATTTGTAGAGGTCAAATCTAAGAAGACTTGTCAAATGCATGTGTCTTGTCAGTTACCAGGATGAAGCTGAAATATTTAATTCTCGGGTCCACGTTAACTATTAGCTTAATACTCAATACTCAATACTCAACTCTTATCTTTGCCGATTTATATACACATGAAACAATATAGATGCCAAAATGAGAAGAGAGTACATATGAAACGTCCACTTTTTGTCTGACTAATTTGTTTACGTGTGACGTGTGGGTATTTTCATCCAGCTAGACGTCTTGGCGGCCAATTTGTAGAACATTCTTTTAAAAAAAAACAAGAGAAATATAGAAGAAAGAGAGGAACCCAATAGTACTCACAGGATGGTCAAAACATGAGTTCGTTCATACTTGACGACATCACACAAATTAAAGAGCTTAAAAAAGCAACCAAATAAAAGGGGGAAAGAAGTAAAAACATGTCCTAAAGAAGGTAACCAGGATCAAGTCATGATGAAAAGTTCACTGTAAAACATCATGAATCCTTTATCCTTTTTTCTTCAGTTTTAAGTTATCATGTAAAAAATTTGATGAATTTTTTCACTGTGTTCGTCGCAATCTTTTGGACCGTCGCTTTCTCACGCGTCCTAACAAAAGAAAAACACAAAATCTTATTAAATTATATAGAAACTCTCAATCATGATGAAATTTCATTGTAAGATAGATAAAAAAAAAAAAAAAAAATATATTTAACAATCCCTTACACAGCATCATGTTTGATGAAATCATCATAGCTGACCAGACCATCGCCATCAGTATCATGTACTCGGATGAACTCACGAGCTCTCTTATCGCTTACTTCTTCGCCGCGATTTTTCATCGCATATTTAAAATCTGCTGCAGATATGAAACCATCGTCGTCTACATCGAAAGTCATAAAAACTGCCATCATTATTTGCTTTTCATTCCTTGACAGTGTAACATCTGTGACAAACTTTTTGTCCATGGCAGCATCTTCATCAGCAATCCTGACAAAAAAAAAAAAAAGGAAAAACAAAATCATATTAAATTATAGAAACTCCACTACTGAATCATTGATGAAATTATCAGTTGTAAGACAGCCTACATTCTTAAATTTTTCATAAGTTGGTTGAATTCATCAAAGCTGATCCGACCATCCCCATCAACATCAGATACTTGGATTATAGCAGAAACTTCATCATCGGTTACTACTGTGTCCCAAACTTTTGTCAAATAATATTGAAGCTCTGGTGTAGTTATGAAACCATTATGGTCTAGATCCATAGCCTTAAATTCTTTTTTCTGCTCTTCCACTTCTGTTTTGTTGGATGCATCTGTGACAAGCTTTTCCAACGCATCTTCTTTAATCCTGACAAAAAAAGAAGGAAAAACAAAATCTTCTTAAATTATGGACTAATTAATCACCGATTAAGAAAGATTAAAAAAGCTTTGTAAATCATGAAGAAATTTCAGAGTCGGACAGCCTAAAATGATTAAGAATCCCTCACATCTCAAATTTGACGAATTCATCAAAGCTGATCCGACCATCCCCATCAACATCAGCTGCGAGGATCATAGCAGAAACTACCTCATCGGTTATTTCTTTGTCCATATTTGATGTCAGATAATACCGAAGCTCTGGTGCAGTTATGAAACCATTCTGGTCTATATCGATAGCCTTAAATTCTTTTTTCAGCTCTTTCACTTTCAGTTTGTTCGACGCATCTGTGACAAGCTTTTCCAACGCATCATCTTTAATCCTGAAAAAAAAAAAGGAAAAAAAAAATCTTCTTAAATTATGGAAACTCCACTAGTTAATCATCGATTAAGAAAGAGAACAAAAAAAAAAAGCCTTGTAAAATTGATTAAGAATCTCTCACATGGAAAATTTGAGGTATTCATCAAAGCTTATCCGACCATCGCCATCAACATCAACAAGGGAAATCAAAGCAGAAACTCTCTCATCGGTTATTTCTTTGTTCCCATCTTTTGTCAGATGATATCGAAGCTCTGGTGCAGTTATGAAACCATCCTTGTCTAGATCCTGAGCCATAAATTCTTTCTTCACCAGCTTCTTGTTCACATCTGTGGAAATCTTTTCGACCATAGCAGATTCATCAGTCCTGACAAGACAAAAAAAAATCCACCATTAAGACAAAAAGGATTCTGGTTCATTGAGCCAAAAAGAGACAAGTAACAAACCAGTTACGAGTATGTTCTCCAGCTATGGTTGCTACACATGCCAAAGCTTCGATCCATCTCTGCTTCTTTTCCTCTGTTTCACTTTCACAGGTTCTCTCGAATGCGATCCCAAAGTCTCCCTTTTGTTTCCGTACATCGGAGGGATCAACGTCGTAAAAGATGGGCATCACAATCTGCCCCGAAGCTTCTTTGCACTTCAAGATTTCGAGCAACTCATCTAAACACCAGACTGAGGAAGCGTAGTTCTTGGACAGCACAACGATCGACGCACTCGTTTCTCGAATGCCTTGTACGAGCTCAGACCCGATCGTATGGCCTCTCTCGATCTCCTGATCCTTGAACATGGGGATTTCTTTCCTTGCAAAGATGCTGTGTAGATGACTGAGGAATCCTCTACGAACATCTGGCCCGTGGAAGCTCGGGAAGACATGCTGGTCCTTACCGGAAGAAGAAGAAGAAGAAGTCGCCATGAGAGAGATAGAGCAAAAGAGAGTATGAAGTATGTTATGTTCTGTGGTTCAAGAAACTTGTCCATTGTTCATATATACATAGAAGCCAAAACTCGTAAAGATAAGAGCAAGTTTCGAAGGAATTTGAATGAGACTGTACTGTAAACTACTGCCTTGCTTCCTTATAGCGGCCCAGGACGACCGGCTTGTTTTTTCTTAGGTAATTTGAATTTGAATTTGTAAAATGAGAGGAAGATTAGAGGAGTATATTAAAAACATTTTTCTTATTTAATTTGTCTATTTTTGTTAAACTTTTAATGGAAAATACCATTAAATATAGCACATTTTCATGTTTTTGTCACAAAAAAGCATAGTAGGATGAAAATAACAATAATAGCATATTTTAATTATTTTTAAATATATTACACAAATTCAAATGAATTTGAATTCATAAATAATTAATTAAGGTTTAGAATTACAAAATTGAGAATAAACGAATGAAAAATAAGGATATAATAGCATTTCTTTTTAACGAATACTATTTTTGTTATTTTTTCTCTAGTGTGATTTTTTGTGACAAAAACCTGAAAATGTGTTATTTTTGAAAATTATCCAATTTTAATATAAAAATCATTTACTTTTAGACAAATATCCGAATCTCAGAATCTCGGGTGTCAAAAACCCGGTTCCAAATCCGGATAATTACAACACATATCCAGCAAATCCAAATGGATACCTTAAATAATTATCCAGATCCGTCCCAAGCCGCCTACTATAAACCACTGCCTTGTTTCCACCAAATCGTGGGTGAATCATAAAAGTTTGTTTCCTTCTAGCCGCCTAGGACGACTGGTCTTTTTATTTAGAGATAATTGCTGTATAGGTGACTTTCTATGTTTATATTATCAAAAAAAAGTACATACATGTTATTGGTGACTTATGCACAGCTTTCAAAATTTTTATCCCACAATTGTCCCTTATCTCAAACACAACACTAATGAACTCCATGGACAACCACATCGTACTCCATGTACAACCACAAATACATGCCCCAAACACTAATGAACTCCATGAACAACCACAAATACATGCCCCAAACAATGCCGAGAGTCATGGTCGAACAATGTTTATTAAATGAAAAGCTTTATTCTTCTCACTTCTCATATAGACTTATCGTGGTCCAACACAGAATACAACAAAACACAATTAACCATACAGATTTATCGTGGTCGAACACGTAAAATTATAAATACATCAAAGCTCCCTGAGAGAGACATGCATTCGTCGTCCACGATAACGTCTCCTATTTAATGTTACAACCACACACATATCTTACAATATACATCCACACTTGAACTTCAGATGTTCGAATGTTCATCCACACTTGAACTTCATATGCTGAGGGCTTAAACCGTCAATTCACCCATAAAAAGTGCACCAAGCACACAAGGTCACTTTTTTTGCACACAAACTTTTAAAAGTCACTTTTATGATTAACCTCTCTTTTATTTATTTAGTAAATCGGCATTATTTAATAGAGCAATGGGCTTTCACACACAAAGGTCCAATAAAATCAATATATTTATCTCAACAAGAAGTTGGGAAGAAGATGATTTGTCTATTTGTCTTCATCTCTTGCAAGTAGATACATCATACATGGCCAGCAGCACCAACTTCAACTTCGTTATCACTTCTTCAAGGGAAAACCGGCTGGTGAAGGAGTCCCATTGTTTCGTGTAATCCCAACATTATGTTAAGATTCTGCAACGCTTGCCCCGAAGCTCCTTTCACAAGATTATCAATCTGCAACACACACAAACACACAAAAGTGTTATTCATATTCAAAATGGCGGGAAAAACATGTTTAAAACAGAGGATGGTAATGGCCTAATGTACAACAATAGTTGGATCCTCTAACGTTGTGTCCGAGGAACTGTTCCTTCATCCAACACTTTGACAAATTCTTCATCCTACAACACGTTTTTGAAACTGAATCAGTAAACATAACAAGTAAGTGGCATGGCTTATAACACAAAGAGTGACCATCACCTCATAAGACGTTCTTAGTTGCTGGTGTAAGTCTTCGGTTCGAACTCCCGGAGCCATTTCCACATATATAGTCGATTGCATTCCGTGGATCTACTCAAATTTAATCATTTAAGGTGAAAACTGTAGAGAAGATGGTTAAGATTGTTTGTACCATTGGCATGCGATGTGGCGTAAAACGGACGGTTACTTTTGACTGTTGCAACATCAGATAACCCTTGTTCAATTTCAGGAACTACAAAAACATAATGAAGAAACATTGAATTCAAATCACAGAACCGCAATTTTCACTCAATTTTGAACATCAGTTTGTGAAAACAGCAGAAACAGCATCCACAGTAATTAGCCACTTTCCTCTTCATTTTTTAAAACAAGGAGTTTTTTCCCACAATCTAACTTCGTAGATAATTGTATTACCAGACCAAGATATTTATTTATACTGAGAAAACTGCATATGTCCGTGTAGGTATGAAACATAATTAGAATAGTGCAAGAGGTTCATATAGGGAAACAGTTAGAGAAGAAGGCCAAGAGACCAACGACTGATAACGGTTATAGAAACGGTAAGCCTCATGTGATGAGTCTTGAGATAAGGATATGATCTGCATATCGACTTTTCTCATGTGTTAATTCTTTGTGTGTGCGATCTTGTTGCTGCGGTTATCATAGATTAGGACGCAACACTACAAAACTTTATAGTCCAAGTTTGAGCTGTCTGCATGTCTTTGAATCAATGTTTAATAGAGACGTTGACTTTTTGTCAGACTAATTTGTTTACCGGGTAAAAACATGTGTGTGACGCCTGGGTATTTTTATACCCCGCCAATTTGTAGAACATTCTTATAAAAGAAACAAGAGATATATAGAAACAAATACAAGAAAGAGAGAAAACCAATTGTCACAAGATGAGCAAAACATGAGTTCGTTCATACTTGACGACAACATCACACTAATTAAAGAGCTTAACAAAGCAACCAGAAGTAAAAACATGTCCTAAAGAAGGCAAAGCAGGATCAAGTGATGATGAAAGTACACTGTAAAACATCATAACTCCCTTTTCTTTTCTTCTTCAGGTGAAGGCTTTTATCATGAATTTGACGAATTTATTCACTTTTTTCGACACATCTGTGGCAAACTTTTCGACCCTCGCAGCTCTAATCTTCCTAACAAAAGAAAAACAAAAAAATCTTATTATAAATTATAGAAACTCTCTCAATCATTATGAATAATTCATTGTAAGTCATCATAAATCCTTTTTTCTATTTCTTCAGGTACTAAGGCTTAGTTTTAAGAAGAAGGGCTAAGAATCCCTTACGCAGCCATCATAAGTTTGACGAATTCATCGTAGCTGACCCGACCATCGCCATCAACATCATATGCTCGGATGAAATCACGAGCTCCCTCATCGGTTGCTTTATTCCCAGCTTTTCTCATCAAATATTGATACTCTTCTGCAGTTATGAAACCACTCTTGTCTACATCCAAAGCCATAAAAAGTTCCATCATTTCTTTCTTTTCCTCGCTTGACAGTTTAACATCTGTGGCAAACATTTTGGCCATCGCAGCTTCTTCATCCTCAGTCCTGACAACAACAAAATCTTATTAAATTATAGAAACTCCTCCACTATTGAATCATGATGAAATTTAAAGACAAAAGCGTTATAAATCATAATGAAATTTCAGTGTAAAACAGCCTAAATCCTTTTTTCTTTTCTTTTCTTCAGGTTGAGGCTTTTAAAAAGAAAGGATAAAGAATTCCTCACACAGCTGAGTCGACCATCGCCATCAACGTCATAAGTTCGATGAATTCATCATAGCTGATCCGACCATCGCCATCAACATCAGCTGCTCGGATAAAAGCAGAAACTTCCTCATCGGTTACTACTTTGTCCCCAGTTTTTGTCAGAAAATATCGAAGCTCTGGTGCAGTTATGAAACCATTGTTGTCTACATCGAGAGACATAAATTCTTTCTTCAGCTCTTCCACTATCTGCTTCTTCCTCGCATCTGTGACAATCTTTTCTATCGCAGTTTCATCATTCCTTAAATAAAAAAAGGAAACACAAAATTGTGGAAACTCCACTATTGAATCATCGATGATGAACTGTCAGTGTAACACAGCCTAAATCCTTTTTTTTTTTTTTTTTAAAGAAGAAGGATTAAGAATCGCTCACTTAGCCATCATAAGTTTGGCGAATTCATCAAAGCTGATCCGACCATCGCCGTCAACATCAGCCATGAGGATCAAAGCAGAAACTTCCTCATCGGTTACTACATTGTCCCCATCTTTTGTCAGATAATATCGAAGCTCTGGTGCAGTTATGAAACCATTATGGTCTGCATCTTGAGCCATAAATTCTTTCTTCAGCAGTTGTTTCATCACATCTGTGGAAATCTTTTCGACCATGGCAGATTCATCAGTCCTGACAAGACAAAAAAAAACCATTGAATCACGGGTTAAGAAAGAAAAAAAAAAGGATTCTTGTTCATTGAGCCAAAAAGAGACAAGTAACAAACCAGTTACGAGTATGTTCTCCAGCTATGGTTGCTACACATGCCAAAGCTTCGATCCATCTCTGCTTCTTTTCCTCTGTTTCACTTTCGTAAGTTTTCTCGAATGCGATCCCAAAGTCTCCCTTCTGTTTCCGTACATCGGAGGGATCAACGTCGTAAAAGATGGGCATCACAATCTGCCCCGAAGCTTCCTTGCACTTCAAGATTTCAAGCAACTCATCTAAACACCAGACTGAGGAAGCGTAATTCGTGGAGAGCACAACGATGGATGCTCTCGCTTCTCGAATGCCTTGTACGAGTTCCGACCCAATCGTATGGCCTCTCTCGATCTCCTGATCCTTGAACATAGGGATTTCTTTCTTTGCAAAGATATTATGTAAATGACTGAGGAATCCTCTACGAACATCTGGACCGTGGAAGCTCGGGAAGACGTGGTGTCCCTTACGGGAAGAAGAAGAAGAAGAAGAAGAAGAGGAAGAAAATGAAGAAAAAGAAGAAGCCGCCATGAGAGAGATAGAGCAAAAGAGAGTTTGAAGTAAGTATGTTCTGTGGTATAGTGTGGTTGAGGAAACAAGACTGTTGTTCATATATATAGAAGCCAAAACTCGTAAAGATAAGAGGAAGTTTCAAAGGACTTTGAGTGAGACTGTACTGTAAACTACTGCCTTGTTTCCACCAAGTCGTCGGCGACTCATACAATTTTGTTTCCTTATAGCCGCCCAGGACGACCGGCTTGTTTTTATTTGGTAACTTGGAATTTGAATTTTGTAAATACTCCACATTTTACGGTGAATAAGCCACCTGAAATGAGCTCAGAGCTGAAATATCAGAACTGACCGGAGGAAAAAAATAGAGGAAGAAGACAAACTAGAAAGATTCAAATTATGTTTCTAAACCCCACCGGCTAAACCTCATTCCAATTGTAAATTTGGTTTGACAACTAAACCGACTTTTTCATTCGTTAGAAGATGAAGGAAAAAAATTCAGTAATGTGACGTGATGAACAAGGTAAACCGCAGTATTATCTTTCTTTTTTTGGTTGGAATATGAACACATTCACAAGTACAATCCATATCTTAAACCAAAGGTTCACGTTGTCCCAATAACAAGGCTTTGTCAATTATTGAGTCATACACTAATAATACAAATGCGTATCTGAATACCTTTCAAACCTAATCTGCTTACAACTTGTAAGAGCTTTCGATCAGGATCGTCAAAGATATCTAACGATGGTCATATGCGTCAACGGTAACGAGTCTTGATCAATATTCTAAACTACAAGGAATCCAGTTGATGGATGAATAGTCAAAGAAAATTATACACCTATTATATGAAAGAGGATTACAGGAAAGACATAAGACTAATCAATGCTGAATACTGTCAAAATACAGTACGGTACAACAATGTTGCTTCAAGTTGCTTCTTTGAAGCGTGTTTCAATATTGGCCATTTACTATTTAATCAATCTGGATTCAGTGGTCTGTATATTACAACAATAAATCAATCGGGCCAAATGCCATTATGTATCGACCGTCACATATACCTAAGATGTGTCAGAGAGGATTCAACTATTGTTTTTATGAAGGCATGCGTTTTCTGATCGAAAGCTATCATAATCTCAGTTGTTTGTTTCTTTACTCGTATCTTCAGATGATCAATCTAAGTACCATGTTGCTGATACGACAATGACAAGCATAAAGATTCTTTACGAAGACTTAAGCCTCTTCTCTTACAGTTACAGACAAATGGACTTCATAAGTTTTATGCTATCATGACAACTTTCCAATATGACTTTGGTCTATAGAATCAGTACATTCTAGAATTCACGTTATATTCAAAAAGTAGAGCAATGGATCTTTCACACACAAGGTCCAATCGAATCCATTATTTATCACAACAACAACTTGGGAAGAAGATGATTGTGTTCATCTCTTGTAAGTAGATAGATGTCCATCACCAACTATAACTTCATTATCACTTCTTAAGGGAAAACCGGCTGGTGAAGGAGTCCCATCGTTTCGGGTAATCCCAACATTATGTTAAGATTCTGCAACGCTTGCCCTGAAGCTCCTTTCACAAGATTATCAATCTGCAACACACAAAAATGCTATTCATATTCAAAATGGCGGGAAAAAACATGTTTAAAACAGAGGATGGCAATGGCTTAATTTACCACTGAGATTATGATAGCTCGTCCAGGGATACGATCAGGAAACACGTTCATACAACAATAGTTGGATCCTCTAACATTGTGTGTCCGAGGAACAATTCCTTCTTCCAACACTTTGACAAATTCTTCATCCTACACCACGTTTTTGAAACTGAATTAGTAAACTAAACAAGTGGCTTGGCTTATAACATAAAGAGTAACCATCACCTCATAAGACGTTCTTAGTTGCTGGTGTAAGTCATCGGTTCGAACTCCCGGAGCCATTTCCACATATATGGTCGATTGCATTCCGCGGATCTATTCAAACAGTGAGTTTCAAATTTAATCATTTAAGGTGAACGCTGTTAGAGAAGAGGGTTAAGATTGTTTGTACCATTGGCATGAGATGCGGCGTAAAACTGACGGTTACTTTTGACTGTGCAACATCAGATAACCCTTGTTCAATTTCCGGAACTGCAAAAACATAATGAAGATCAAATCGTAGAACCTCACTTTATACTCAATTTTGATCATCAGTTTGTGAATATACCATGGCGATGCCTTGTGACACCATAAGAAGAGATGTCTTCTGCTATCTCAGAGTACAGATTCGCCTCCTTAGCACCACGTCCTGATTGAAAATTTCATACCAGTCAAGAAACTAAAACCATTCTATTGCAAATGCATGATTGTTCATAAATAAAGCCCGCAAAGTTAGCTCAAACCTGCTCCACTAACACCAGATTTTGCGTCGATGATAATGTTTTCATGTTTGATGAGATTTGCCTGCACCAAATTTAACACATTATCTAGAGTTGAAGTGAAGACAAGAGAATCTAAATAGAGGAAAGACAAAAGAAACCTTAAGTAGAGGAACAAGAGGAAGTTGAATCGAAGTCGGGTAACAGCCTGGGTTAGCCACTAGTCGAGCCTTTTTGATGTCCTCCCTTAGTAACTCTGTTAGACCATACACAACTTCTTTCTGGACCAATCAAGACACACAGTAATTAAGTGTAATCATTATGAACACAACACCAAAACAACTAAAGCAATAACTTTGAAGAGAAAAGTACCTGTAACTCTACTGCCTTGTGTGGCTGACCATACCATTCTTCATATTCTGAGACGTCACGCAACCGGAAGTCCTAAAAACGCGTATTTTAAATAAGCATATAACCGGAAGAAAGAACACACACACAAAAACTATCTTCAGAGCATTACCGCTGAAAGATCAACGATCTTTAAAGCGGTGGGCAATCCCTTGATGATCTCCTGTGAAACATATTCATATCCATTGAGCTACCAAAAGCGAATGTGAAATGGAAGCATCAAAGAGGAAATAGACCTGCGTTGTTCCGTGAGGCAAACAGCAGAAAACAGCATCCACAGTAGAGAAATCTGCATCCTTTACGGATACCAATCTAGGTAGTTTCTGAGGACAGAACGAAAAGGTTCAACCCATTGATCACTATAAGCCATCACAAAGCATCATTGACTAGGTAGAAGAAACAAAATCACTTATACTTGAGCTCTCAGGTGGGGGAAAACGCTTTCCATTGACTGTCCAGCTTTTCTATCTGCAGTCATCAGAGTGACACCGAAATGCGGATGATTTGCAAGAAGCCTAACGATCTGTCATTCCACAAGAAAACGGATTCCAAAAAACCATTTGTTAAAACCAAAACTTGCTTGCTCATGTATATGAATCAAAATTTGGATACCTCGCAACACGAGACTTTTCAGTCTTTCAGACATACTATTCTAGAACCTTAAAACCGGTGACAATAACAAAGCTAAAGCATCACAGGGTTGCATATGTCCACTGCAACAAGGAGGCTAATACACATAAAGCCACAAACTTGCAACAAGATGCATACGACTACTTAAGCTCTGGTTCGTTCCAAAATCGAAGAGGTCACTAAAACAAACAAAAGATTCCAACTTGAAACAGAGAAGGTGACATAGTACAAAACCTCAGCACCAGTGTAGCCACTTGCACCAAGAAGACCAATACGAATATCCTTTTCAGAGCTATTGGCTGAAACTCTGAAGCTCATTGAAGATGGCCTCTTCACTCGCTTATCCGCTACGTGAATCTTCCTTTCCCCCTTTTCGGAACAGAGAAAATTAATTTAAAACCTCAAAACAAACATTTGTATAATCAATACCGAATTTGGAAATAGAAATGTTATGAATTTTAGAGAGGGAAAAAAGGACCTTGAACCAGCATCCTTGTTCGAAGCAAATTGAACTGAATGTTGACGCACTACTCATCCTTGATTGGTTTCTGCAACAATCAAAAGTTAAGGAAAAATAGAAGCTAAAAGCTTTCATCTGAATGATGTACGTAATGAAATGTAGAGCAAAAGGAGTCAATTACGGTGGTGAATTCGAAAATTGTATAAACCCCTCAAGTCTCTCGACGGAGACGACGACAGGAAAACACGACAGAGATTATGTGAAAAAAAACCTAAAACGACCGGTCGTACCATGACCCGCATGCCAGTTCGGTCTGGTCTATCATGGAAAATGATAAACCGGATCAAAATAGTGACCCGCAAAAAAGCAGCCGGTTTAACCGGGGCTTCAGTACATGTAGAATCTTGCTGTTTTGTATCGTAACCCTGAAGTTCGTAAAACATATTTAACTCGTTTTATAACATATTATTAATTTTTAATTTGATTTGAACTTGCAACGCAGCATAAATCTACAAAACCAATAACACAATCAATCGAAGGAACGCACGATTTATAGAAGGCTGAAACATAATGTTCTTTAAAACATTTCGTTGTTGCAACAGTGAGAAACTCTTATAAAGCACTCTCTTGATCAACATAAAATGTCAGAAAAGAAGCAAAGCCGTGATTCTTGAAGACGTAAGCATCATTTTCAGGTTCTAAATCAACACTGAACCAAAAGAAGGATAATCGGTAAAACTTAGACGGCTTGGCTATCTGGGACGCAATCTACATCGTCCAATATGTCGGGCTGTGACTGAGCTCTAATCAAAGCCTTCTTGTAACTGCTTGATCTTCTCAGGATATCTTGTAGGCTCCCTGAAAACCTGTTCACAAGACGCGACAGAAGTTTTATGAGCATATACAGTTTGTATAGCTTATATGTTCCCTAAATAATACCACGAACAGGTCACTTACTTTGTTCCTCCATCCACACTGTTTCCTGCCCAGATCAACAATCGAAAAATTAGCATTATATCGAGTAGAGAGCATGTGATTTAAGTTATTTTACGATCCGTATAGTTCACCTTGCTTCCGAGACATAGAAGTGACATCACTATCATCGTCAGATGAATAATCCGATGGTGTTTTGGTGGAGACATCAGAAGTCTTATTATATTCATCCCCTGACGAATTACACTTCTCAGCTTCCTCGAAGAAATTCGTCTTCCTCTTGTCAACAGTAGGCGGTTTAGAGCTTATCTTCACATCTTGTTTCTTGCTGTTGACAGCGCTTATCACGGTTCTACTGCGATCGTTCTTAACCATTGACTGCAAATGACTAGTACCTGAACTAGCTGGTTGTTGAACTCTACCTTTTCTCTCTTTCGGTTTCATTGAGCTCAACGAACCGTTAACCGAACCGCTTGGATGAAGATCAAGCCCCTTCTTCTCCTTTTTAGATTTAGTTCCACCAGCCACTTGATCTTGCTTCTTACCACCACCAACAGTATCATCGTCTTTTTGGCTACAACCAAAATTGTCTCCCATATCAGCCTTCTCTATTAGTATTTTCTTGGAAAGGCCACTATCCTCGGCATTATCAGCGACCTCGGCACTCTTTTTCAGAAGTGAAGCATAGCTCTCAGTATCTTTCTTAGCTGGCGTAAAAAATGAAGCATCTGTGTCTTTTGGGTTTTTGATGGGAGGAGTCTCCTCCAGAGCAGCATTGTTTACCTCAACTGACAATACTTGGGGCTCTGCAACCTTCAAAGAGGTTTTCTTCTTAGATTTCTTGCTTGATTTCTTCGCAGTTTTCTCCAGATTTTCCTCAGTTGATTTCTTCACAGTTTCCTCAGTTGATTTCTTCAAAGTTTTCTCGAGATCTTCCTCAGTTGGTTTTTTCACAGTTTTCTCCAGATCTTCCTCGGTTTCATTCTTTTCCTGCAAAGAATCTAATACATTTCTGATAACATTATCAGTCCCCTCTCCATCTACAACTTCGATCGGTTCAACATTCTGTGCACCAGAGGCGACCAGAGTATCTTCTTCAGCTGGGGTCTTGGATTTTTTTGACTTTTTCTTCTTAGTAGGCTTCACAGATTTAGCCTCATCAGCATCTATTTCAACATTATTGGTCTGGATATTATCTGCAGCACTTGGTATGGCTTTCCCACTTCCCACATCGTCATCAATCTTCTCACCGGTCTCAGTTTCTACACGAACAAATATATCATATAAGTTGATAGAAACACTCCCAATGATTTCTTAGGGAATAGCAAAACTCAACCAAGAATCAGCAATAATATTATGAGTTGATCATAGAAACTCCCAGAGGTTAAATCGTGGAAGAAAACTAAACTCAGCAAAGAACTGAAACTACCTTTCTGTCTTGCTTCTGCAGAAGGATTGCCAAGAATTTCTCCTTTTAAGATTGAAAGAGATTCAGAAGCAGCATCAACACGATCTACATGTCCAGGAACTCCATTTATCTCATTTACAATATCTCCTGAAGTTGTAGTGGCAGTAAAAGATTGATTGATGTCACCTTTTGAGCTCTTCTTTCGCTTCTTTTTCTTCTCTGTATCTGGTCTGGTTGTCAACCCACTGTTATCTTCAATATTATGTCTTCCCACATCTTCGACAGATTTCTCAGCCATCTCATTTTCTGAACAGAATTAGCAAGAAACATTATGAACTGATAACAGAGGAAAATTAAATTAAATAAAGAATCGAAATTACCTTTCTGACTTGATTCTGCAAAAAGATTGTTTTTTGAGAATGGGAGAGATTCAGGAGTAGCATCAACAAGATCTACATTTGCAGGAACTCCATCAATCTCATTCACAATATCTCTTGAAGTTGTGATAGCAGCAGCAGAAGATTGATTTATGTCATCTTCTGATCTCTTCTTTCGCTTCTTTTTCTTCTCTGTTTCTGGTCTGGTTGTCAACCCACTGTTATCTTCGATATGATGTCTTCCCACATCTTCGACAGATTTCTCAACCATCTCTTTTTCTACACATAATTAGGAAGAAACGTTAATGAGTTGATAATAGAAACTCTCTGATATCTGATTGCAGAGGAAAATTAAATTAAATAAAGTATCAAAATTACCTTTCTGACTTGATTCTGCAAAAAGATTGCCTTTCGAGATTGGAAGAGATTCGAGAGTAGCATCAACAGGATCTACATTTGCAGGAACTCCATTAATCTCATTCACAATATCTCTTGAAGTTGTAATAGTAGCAGCACAAGATTGATTTATGTCATCTTTTGATCTCTTCTTTTTCTTCTTTTTCTTCTCTGTATCAGGTCTGGTTGTCAACCCCCCACTGTTAGCGTCCAAATGATCATCCGTTTCGATATTATCTCTTCCCGCATCTTCGACAGATTTCTCAACCATCTCATTTTCTACACAGAATCAGCAAAAAAAATTATGAGTTGATAACAGAAACTCTCCGAGATCTGATTGTAGAGGAAAACTAAATCCAATAAAGAATTGAAATTACCATTCTGACTTGCTTCTACGAAAGGATTGCCAAGATTATCTTCTCTTGAGATTGGAGGGGAATCAGAAGCAGCATCAACAATATCTACAGTTACAGGAACTCCGTTTATCTCACTCACAATATGTCTTGAAGTTGTAATAGTAGCAGCAGCAGACTGATTTATGTCATCTTTTGAACTCTTCTTTCGCCTTTTCTTAGTCTCTTTCTCTAAATTGTTAGAGTCCAGATAATTTGCCGTGTGGCTCGGTACATTGTCACTTTCAACTTTGTCTCTTCCCACATCATCGACAGAATTCTCAGCCATCTGATTTTCTACACAGAATCAACAAGAACATTATGAGTTAACAGTTCAAACTACCTAAGAACTGAACAATAAGGATAACTAGATTCAGTACCGAACTGAAACTACCTTTCTGAATTGCTTTTGCAAGAAGACTAGCAAAATTTTCTCCTCTAGCGATTGGAAGAGATTCAGGAGTAGCATCAACACGATCTGCATTTGCAGGAGCTCCGGTTATCTCACTCACAATATCTCTTGCAGTTGCAATAGCAGCAGCGGAAGGTTGGTTTATGTCATCTTTTGATCTCTTCTTTTTCTTTTTTTTCTTCTCGGTGTCTGGTCTGGTTGTCAAGCCACTGTTGGTGTCCAAATCATTTGCCGGGTGGCTCACCAGATTATCGGTTTCAATTTTATCTCTTCCCACATCTTCAGCAGATTTCTCACCCATCTCAGTGTCTGCACAGAAACAAAAATAACCTTATGACTTCATAAAACAAAACTCTCCGACAATAATTAAAAACAGAGGTTACCTTTTCCTGTTGCTTCCGTAAGAGTTTCATCTAGTTTTTCTCTCGGTGAAGACTCAGAAGCAACAACTTCAACCTGAACATTTCCACGCGACTCGTGATTCTCATCAACATCAAATCTTGAAGCAGTTGCAGCAGTAGCAGAGTGATTTGGATCAACCAAAGGTTTCTTCCGACTTCTTTCCCCATCCGAACTTTCCAGCTTCCTCTTCTTTGTCGTCTTCTCAGCTACTTGAGTTTCCAAATCTTCTTCAGGAACCTTGGTATATCCATCCAAAAGCAGAGAATCAGTAGCAATCTCCTTGTCTTTCTCAAGCAACTCATGGTTTGAACAATTTTCGTCAGCATCCATCGTAATAGGCAGCTCACGCTTGTCAACCATTCTGACGGCGGCGGCATCGACAAATATAAACCAGCAGTCATTACTGACGCCGTTGAAAGCCATACTCAAATACATCGAATCCGGCAAGTGGTAATCTATAGAGTGACCCAACGGATGCTGACGTTTCACCTGATTAGGTTAAAACAAAACCACCACTACTTAGTAACCAAAACATTCATGTATGAAACAAAACAAGGCAGCTAAAAGCAAAAGCTGTACCTTAACCGCAGAAATAGTGATTTCTCCAACTTTTGGAAAACATTGCTCATGCTCCTTGCATAGTTTCTCTACATATGTACAACCACAAGAATCAGATTCAATGGAGTATGTAGAGATTGAGTTAAGTAAGAATACATTAATCAACGGGAGAGATTTATTCTTCTTCTCACCTTTGAAATCGGAGATGGTTTCATGGCTGTGAACGATAACCACGAGATGAGTGTCTAGGTTGGTATCCACATACACGCAGTTAATTACCGGCGAGTCAGTTTCAGCCATTGTCCAGGTTGAAGATGGCGGGTACGACGAAGATGGAAGCGGAACGAGCGCGAAGAAGATGAATGAGTGTGCTGGAAATCCAAAAGGTGTTTTAGGGTTTTTTAGATTAAAGCGGTCGCCATCTGTCTGAACTCTGAACGCACTAAGTTTTTTTTTTTTTTCTCTTTATATAATGGTAAAGAAATCTCCATTAAATATATTTTTTATTTTACCATTTTTGGTATTAGTATTTTTCTGAATCGTCATTTGTATTCACCCATAATTACATACCAATTATTAACAATTAAGAATAGATCAAATGTAAATTAATAAATTTTGTATTCAAAGAAGGCAGACCTATCTTTCACTATCAGTGTCGATACATTTCTCTTCGCGAGGACATAATGTAATAATCAAAACCCGGTTCGGTTTATTTCCGTATTGGAATACCAGAAATGCCTTTGAGACCCATCTTAACCGCAGTTTTGCGGAACAAAGGAGGAGGTTTCTCTAAACCAATAGAATGGCAAAACCGATTAGCTAACTCAGCCAACGTGGTTTTATCTCTACCGGTTTCTCGAACCGAGTTGTAGTAACCGAGCCAAGCATGGTACGCTGCTTCTTTGATGCTTGTATCAATCTTACTCATTGACTGATCAACCTGCTCACAACAAACAGTACTCAGTCCTCAATGTCACTTGGCAACAAAACTCCGGCTTAAGGTAACTACAGTCAAAAATTCAAACCAACCTCAAGTTTCAATCTTGAATCAAGATCCGGAACTGGAATTGGTTCAAGAGGCAAATCTTTAAGCTCATCAAGAAAATATCTCTCCCATGGCGCTATCAAAAGCAGCCCTTTGCCTTCTTTTCCTTCTCTTCCTGTTCTACCAAGCCGATGTATATACTGTTCTCTATCACTCGGTATACCGACCTACCAAGAACATAATACCAAGTTCCAAATTCGTTAAATATCGGTAAGAGATTTTTCTTGATATTGATATGAATAAGTTTCGCTTTTTTACTTTACCTGAATAACCAAAGTAACATCTGGATAGTTCATTCCGCGAGCAGAAACATCAGATGTGACAAGAATCAGTCTTTTCGATTCTTTAAACTCGTCTGACACACGTGTTCTATGGAGCTGAGGTTTTCTAGCGTGAATCTCCCTAACGTTCAATTTCATTTCCCGGAGCAGAGTGTACATCAGTGATGTTACCATACCGGTTGAGCAGAAGACTATTATCTGAGAGAATGAAACTGGAAAAGTTGAGAGAATTTTAACAGTAAGAAAAGAAAAAAGACATGTGTTTCTTTACGAGTTTTGTTTACCTTATAATCAGCTGTGTTGCTGATGTGCTCTTTCAATATATGAGGTACTAAGTGGAAATGAGATTCGTGTGGAGCAACAAGACAAGATTGCTTCACCTGAGAAACCAAAGCAAGAAACTCAATAACCAGATTCAAGAATCAAGTTTTTAAGACAAAAGTTAAAGATTTACCTTTTCATGGGTCTCTACACAACCGAGACCAATTGTGTCGATATATGAGTGATCTCTTTTCAAAACAAGCTGAGATACTCGGCGAACCTGCATTAAACCGTCTGTCTTTTCTTCTGGCATTTGACTTTCATGGTAAAGTGAAAAACAGTGAAGTTAGTTATATAGCAGTTATACCTCTTTTGGAATGGTTGCGGAAAAGAGAAGAGATTGTCTTTGACGAGGCAAACAATCTATGATTTTCTCGATATCCCTCCTGAATCCCAAGTCTAGCAAGAGATCAGCCTCGTCGACTATAAACAATTTAAGCGCCATCAAACGTGACGTTATGTTAGACTTATTCTCTATATGGTCCAAAAGTCTTCCCGGAGTTGCAATTAGTATCTGCAACAAAAGTGCGGAAAGAAAAGAAGATTAGCCACAACGAGTAGCGAGTACACAGCACAAACAACATCCTGAAAAGAAAAAAACAGAGAATCACGGTTGGTTAAACCTGGCATGGCTCGGATTCTAGGCGTTGCTGGTCAAGTTTGAAACGGGTACCTCCAATCAGAGTCTGAACACCGATCCCGTCATGGTATTTGAGCAGAGCCTTACCTTCTGCAGCTATCTGGCTTGCAAGTTCTCTTGTTGGACAGAGGATAAGAGCGAATATTGGAGGAACTCTGTGAACACTATTGCTGCTGTCCATAGATTTCAGAACTGTTTCAATTGCAGGAAGCTGTTTTTTTCAATTTAACAGCGTTATCTAAAGAGACCAACAGAAGCTAATCCCCATCATATTGGGACAAGGGATTGTAAAATACCAAAAAGGCCATGCTCTTTCCCGTTCCGGTTTTGGCTTTGACCAATGCGTCTTGACCTGCTTTACATAAAGGATGATCCTTTGTCAAATGCCAATAGATGAAATTAAAACCAAAGGATAATGAACGAACAAGAAGGATACATACCGTCGAGGCATTCAGAGAGAGTCGCATCCTGTACTCTAGTCATCTTAACAATGCCAGAAGCAGAAAGCGCCTTTAGAGTCAAAGGAGATATACAAGACTCATCGAATCTGTAAAACAAAGATCTCATCAAGATCCAAACTTGACAGATTAAAAAGCCTTAGACGGTGTTGTTAATACAGTATACCTTTTTCCACTGTAAATCGAGTCACGAGGCTCTCCATTCTCCACCGCCACATTTTCCACAGGTTTTCTTTTACTGAGATCTTCTCTAACGTCGTTGATATCCAACGGAGGAAAAAGCTCTTCGTCAGTGACATTTCGTTGCACTCTTCTCGTCTGTTTGAAATCGTGGTTTCCTAAAGAAGCACTACTTCCTGTTCTCCTCAAATCCATCCAACCATTCATCTTCCCCTCGCCCTCGTTCTCCTCCTCGGAATCTTCCTCAGTTGAGCTATCGTTCTTCCTAAACTTCCTCCGACCGAACAAACCTTTGTTCCTCATAACTCCATTAACACTACTCGAGCTCTTCACTTTCTCTTTCTTACCAGCAAATTTAGGAGAAAAGGGACTCAAAGTATCTAACTTTTTCGCGTCAAAGTCATCTCCTTCATCACAAGAACTCTCATTTCTCTTAAACCTACCTCTACTCATACTCGAGAAGCCTCTACTACTACGATCGAAACCACGTTTCCCAGTAACCAATCCCCTCACGTCAATTGGCGGATTATAAGAAGAATCAATCGAATTCGAACCTGACCGTCCATTCTCCATACGAGGCAATCTCGACCGTTGATCAGGTTTCTTCACCGGCCCATCGTCTTCGTTCCACAAATCCTCCGCTCCAGCCTTCATAAACCGATCAGCCAAGGATTTGATGTGTTCTTTAGGGCTCAACGGTCCGTGACTGTGACTCGATTTCGCCGTTATCTCGTCGGAATCGTGACTTCCACACATCTTGGCCCGGATTTCGGAACGGATTCGAGCCTCGTAAAGCTGCTTCTCTTGATCCAAGAGCTTGTTCTCTTTCTCCCTCGCTTTCTTCTCGTGCATACGCTTCCATTGCCACTTGTTGAGACCTCCCGGGAAGGTTCTCGGACCACCGCCCATGTTTCGAGAAGAGATTAGGCTCCATAAGGACCCTGTGATGCTTCCAGATCGTTCCCGGAGAATTGTCGTGTACATTTCCGGTGACGAAGAAACTAAGACGAAGAAAAAAAAAACAGAGGGAAATCAGAAATGCCTCTCTTCCTAAGGTTTTACTTTTAGGGTTTAAGCTAGTAATTGTAAGCCCTTCACTGATATTTCCGGTTCAATTTTCATGAATAAATTGGTATGTAACTGAACCGGTAAAAGCAGGAGCAAAAAAAGAAGCGAGAGAGTTAATTTTGCTATTTCTGTCGAGAAATACCGATTTGATTAGCCTTTTCCGGTCCGATTTTCATAATAAACCGGTGAAAATTTAAGTCAACATTTTGATTATATTTAGCCCATCAAAATCTCATTTTTTAAGAAGATAAGAGACCAGAATTTGATATGACATGAAATCCGGTTTCTTTAGAACTCTTTCCAACCTCACTTTTATGATCTGTCTGAAGAATAAAAATTTAGACTTTTGTAAAAATCCCATCAAATTTCTTCATATGTTACTTCCATCTGTTTAAAATTCTTTGATTACAGATACAGAGTGAAAAAGAATGAAGAGAAGTTGCTTCTTTGACTTCTTGTGCCTCTCAGGCCAGTCTCCTCTTGCAAAAGCATTCCCCAACATGGAAAGAGGATCTTCTGAAGTTTCAGAGAAACTAATGGAGATTTTCTTGAACAAGGCTTCAGTTTCTAAGCTTTGGATCGGGAACTAGTAGCATTCCTTCTCGCGCAGCACCCGACAAAGTAAACCATTGACTGTTGGTAGTTTCGACAAAGAACACAAAACAAATCAGTTTCTCACAAGAAAACAAGATCCGCAAAACTGGAAAAGAAATTGTTTGACGCTAGTTGTGAATCTTTGAAAGGTCATGTAGCTGTTTGCATATAAGCTTCAAGAAGGTCTAAACTTTGCTCGATCAAATCTACATTCTTGTTCTAAACAGATAAATTTCTTACCAAGACAACGAACAGAACCACGTTGAAGATGGCAACAAGTCGCCACTCGGTTTTCATGTACTGAGCTACTCCAGCTCTGTGTTTAATAATCAAATGAAGAAGAAAAAAAGAATTAGTTCCATCTGAAAATGAAATGACACTGTTTTATAAAACTAGCACTTTAGGGGAAGTTGATTGGCTCTACTTGCAAGAATCACAATTGTAGCACTTGATGGTCCTCAAATTCTTGTAAAGCTTACAATCTTTGTTAGAACTTATTGAGTGAAAGCTCAAGTCATAGTAAGAAGCATTCACCGCAGGATAACCACACCTTTGCAATAACAAACACAACAACATTGAGACAGTTAAACATCACCATGCTGTAAATTCAACAAAAATAGTAACTTTAGCAAATGACAAGAAGAGGTATATCTACATACTCAGATGGTGGTCGACAGCATCCAGCTTCTATCGGGGTTAATTCTGCGGATTTCAATTGTTTAATGGTCTGAAATAATATAAAACTAAAATCAAGAAAATTTCAAATATTATATTCAGTAATATGAGGGATTTTGCTGGTCGAAAGATACTAGACCTTGTATTTCTTTGAAAGCTTCCTGCACTGCTCGGATTTGACAAGACAACTCTTTAGTCTTTTCCAGTGGTTGGTGTTGTTAAGCTGAAATAACGATGAGAGTTAGGAAAGAGAAGAGAAGAGTACATATTGTTTCTGGCACGATGCATTATAATACCTGTTTTAGAAACCATGAGCTGTAATCATTCAGCTTATACTCCTTGTACCTGATTACAGGCAGACAGATTCAAGATTTATACATCGGAGTAGTTATGTCACAGTTGAGAAATACGGTTACACTTACCTTAAACCCGGGTTAGTATGGCCAGACCCGTTGTTGGTTACAATGAACCTGTAAAATCCCCAAAACAAAAGAACAATGACTGGGAGTTCTTGAAGAGACCATTCAGTAGTTCAATAGCTAATGATGACCTTTAGGAAGATGAGACTTACGCTAATACGGTAAAGACAAGAATCGCAATCAAAACGATCAGGAGCACCACAAGATACTTCAAAGGAGAATCATTATGTCAAGGAAGATGCAAATCCATTGAAAAAAAAACAGCAAATAGAGTATGGTAAGTGAAGGATACAATCCAAAGAAGCGCCACACTTCTCTTGCACGCGCCAAGAAACCCGATTATGGATCTGAGAATACATCAACTCAGAGCACATTTCATGAACAAGTAAAAAGACATGATTAGGAACCATTGTTATTGTATTGTGTAAACTCACATCAAGAAGATGAAACCACCAAGAGCTAAGACTGGAAATGTAAGTGACCTTCTGCATCCATCATTGTGTGTACTCATCCACACCCCAAATATTATCACTGCCACAGCCAATAGCTTCACCACAAAAAAAAAAAAAATTAAAAGACAACGCATTACTATACAGTTGTAGAAACAAACAGACATTAAAAGGTCGAAACTTTCATACACTGTTACAACTCAAGCTGTGGAATTTCACTAGGAATCTTCATAAGACAGAACCATAACCTAAGATGTACGGAAACCAAGAATCTAATTCGACAAACCAAATCCATTGAAAGAGAATCAAAGAAGGATCAAATGCTGCTCTGGGAAACAGAAACTAAGTGTGGAAGAAGGATTAAAGCTCTCACCATAGTAAGAAGATTGACCCATCTGATAACGAAAGTGCTTGTGCCCATACCCATTTTATCAAGCTTCTTGCTAATTGAAAGAGAAAGATGCAAACTTTGGTTGAGGGGAATTGCCAAAGATTGCAAGAAAACAAATGAGTCAGTAAGACAATTCAAACTTCAGGTGGCTCTTTAATCGAAAAGAAGAAGAACGAAAAATAGACTGAGGGTACTTTCGTCAATATGATAAAATACAGCTCATGCTTTAGTTTCAGTTATCGATGATGGGGTTTAAGAACAGACACGCCACGACATAGGAATAAGAACAAATTAAGAGAGAGGTAGTGAGGTCAATGTACAAACGTATACGTTTGACTCGTGCCAAATCCTAAAGAGCGACTGTGATTTGTTGTTTCATTCTTTTTATAAAGTTTTGTTTCGATTTTTTAAAGTGTGCAGTGATTATTAAATCAGATTGCTTGCTACTTTTTCAGAACATAGATTTATTTGTCTTTCATATATTATAATTAAGCCATTTATTATTACGACAAAGTTGACATAACTCCAACGGTAATTTGAGTTTGTTCATCTTCAGAATCTGTAAACATATTGCAGATTTTACTATTTTTCGACAGAAAAGAAAAGAAAAAAAAATCCATTCAATGAAATTTGAACTATGACAAAGTTTGCTTGACAATACTAAACATGATTCCATTACACAAGTACAAAAGCAGACAATCCCAAATTTAAACTCTCTTTGATTCTGCTAAGAGATGTCTGCACGATCAAGCATATCAATCAAAGTCATTTTCCTTGGAAACCTAGGAGGAAGCCTCAAGATCATAGCATCTTCGATCTCAATAGGAAGATGAGTCGCAACGATCACAATCCCTCCTTTTTTCCTATGCTCTGCAATGATATACTCAAGCAATCTAACTCCTTCATCATCTAAAGCAACCGATGGTTCGTCCAGAAGCCAAATCGGTCTATCGATAGCGAGCAGCCTCGCAAGCTGCAGCCTTTTCCTCTGACCCATGGACAACATTCTCGACTTCTCTTTCACCAATCTCCCTAAACCCATAAGCTCCAAGGCGGGCTGAGCTTTGCCTATTTTGTTCTCGAGAAGCTCAAACCATTGGACGTTGTCGAGTACAGTGAATCTCTCTTTGATGGCGTCTTTTAAAGAGATCCAGTTGAGTTGGAGTTTGTATTGTTGGAAGATTCCTGATTTGGTGATGTCGTGACCGTTCCAAAGGATTTCTCCTGCAGATGGTTTCGAGAATCCGGCTAACATTCTCAAGAATGTTGATTTACCTGATCCATTGGTTCCGGTTAAGACCAGTGCACCACCGTCGTGGAGAGATACATTCACATGTCTTAGAATCTGCTGCGCGTTTCTCATACAAGAGACGTTTTGAAGAAGAAGCCGAGGGATTTGAGGCTTCCCAACAGACATAACTTTTGGGACAAGATCTGAAGAAGCAAAGTAGCCATTAAGAGAATGAGTAAATGTAAGGCTTATAAATTGTGTAAATTAAGTACAGAAACAGGAATAGAGAGTGATAAAACCACATGACAAAAGCTTATAGCCTTATATAGAAGCTAATTTTTTTTAGAAAGAAACATAACTATTCAACCAATATTTTATAGACCAAGTGAGAACGAACCATTTTGGTCATTGGTAAAGTTTCAAGGACAAAACACAAATCTTATTACTTGTTATTACAAGAAAAAGGCATAGCTTTAAGGAAGAATAGACTCAGGTTGTATGACTCTACGCAACAGAAGAAGCTCGATTGGGGAAATATAAAACTGATAAAAATCACAAACTCAACTTAACCAACGAAATGAGAAAGTCAATGAACTAGTAAAGAAGAAGGAAATAACAATTTTTTTTTTTTTTTTTGGTCGAAAAGGAAATAACAACTTATTACCCAAGAGAAACAAACAAACAAAATGTCGGCCTAAGGAGAGTTGTCTAAAACTTTTTAAGAAGAAAACAATTTATTTATTTTCTACTTGGATTGGATCACCACTGTATCCATACAAGTATCTACAGAATTTCAAGTTCTGAAATTAACAAAACAGAATCAAATTTTCGAAAGTCGCCAGGTTTCTGACTACAATGCAAGCAAATTGATTTTGATCTACAGATTGTCCCCTTGATTAAGCTTTTGACTAACCACCCACGGACCATCTAATTCCAACTGGTCCAACCCAGATTTAACTGTTTTTTTCTAACATACAAAAATCAGAACAGAGCAATATATGATGACATTTTCATTATTTGTTTTCTTCGTTATTGTTCCATCATGCCTCGGAGTCATTTGGGAGTTAATTAATAACAAGAACACATACCCATTTCTACCAAGTTCGGTCAGACATTCTATCGAACACCTAATCTACAATGACAAAATATATTTGTAGCTTTAATAATATAACCACTCTTGATCTGGTTACATGATCAAGAGGAACTCGTGATTCTCTGTGTCTTTAACTTCTGTTCTACTTTAGATTCATTTAACTAATGTGAGTGGGTGAGATTGAGAGTATCCATCGTTTGATAAACACAAAATACAAACAAAACGCAAAGACTTATCTGAAACGAAATGAGCTACCTTTAGGTCTGATTTGGAGCTTCAAGTCCTTGTCTTTGTCGGAATCCTTGGTGTTATTCTCTCTCTGTGTAGAATCTGAGTAAAGAGATTGAAGAAGCTTCGAAAGCTTCAGATTTCTCAAGTCGAAAGAGTTCCGTGAAGGTGAAATAGAAGTGGGCCTGATTGGGTTTAGTATTGGGCCTAATATTTCTCCACAATAACAACAACAAAACAGGGCTTTGGTAAGACTGTCTTAGGATTGGGTACAGTGCTTGTTGTGGAATGTGTAAATGTAAAACTGGACAAGATGTCTTAGGACTGTGTCTCAAAACATTGGCGGTAAATGGAAACTGTCTGAAATGTTTAAGTCAATCAGAAACTTTGGCCAATGAAATCAGTTACAGAGTGATGGACACGGAGTAGTACATGAAGAAGTCGATGATCCGGACCATTGTGTTTCCTCCGCCGACAAATTTATCAACAAGTCTTGGCTACGGAAAGTAGGTCAGATTCAAGATAAGTCTAATGCTATCTTATCTGATCCTACCAGACCTAACCCATTCACCACGTATGTTCAAAACCAAGTTAGATACGAATCTGGTTTGATCAATTGTTATGTAAGTTAGCTAACCAAAATTGAAACTTTTACATTTTGTTTATTTATTTATTTTGCATGTGAACTCCGAAGGCCTCGAAAGTGAACTCCGAAGGCCTCGAAATGCAGAGGCATTGAACTCCGTTGGTGTGGCTCCAAAGGGACTCTAAAAAATTTCTATGAATCGAATAAGATATTTTTTTTCCGAATCAAAATGCATTTTCTGTTTGCTAATATTTGTACATACAATAATAAGCTCGAAGAGCTTGTTTCAAATAAAGCTGCTTTCTTTTTTTGATTGTATATCAGAAAGTCATGCCTTCATTATCTCAACTTCCACCAAAAGGGTTTCTCTCGTACATATATAATAGATTAGCTTGCGAAACTGAGTTCTTATAATCAATGCAGTACCACACAACAACAAAATTTAACATGAAAACGTAAACGTCGAGAAGTAATTATAAGAAAAGCAATATAAAAAGTCTATCCACCTCACAGATGTTTCCAAGTGAAGACACTTTCTAACGCGGATAAAGAGTTCTAAGAAAGCATGTCAAGAAAGCTTTTGTCCAATCTCCCATCATACAACATATCAGTCACCAAGCCAAAGGTTGAAGCATCTCCCTCAAACCCGCAACTCCTCATTTCGTTGATGAGTTCAGCTGATGCAGCTTTGTCACCATCTCTAAGTCGTGCCCTGATCATCGTATTATACGTACCACTATTTGGTAGAGGCCCATCTTCTTTCATTTTACTGAACAAGGCATCTACTTCCTGCTTTAAGCCTTTCCTACATAATCCCGAGATCATTATGGTGTAGGTTACAACATCAGGCTTCACTCCTTTAAGGCTTAGGCGACAGAATAAATCCCACCCAGCTTCCACCTTCCCGGCCTTGCACATCCCTTCAATGATAATATTATATGTGAAAATATCGAGTTCCATTTCACTCTTTTGCATATCCCCGAATATGACCAATGCTTTCTCTAGTTTCCCTTTTTTACAAAGCCCATCCAACATAATGTTGTATGTCCAAATATCGGGAGGGACACCGCAAGAAACCATTTGTCTGAAAATTTCTTGAGCATTATCACAATCTCCAGCTTGGAAAAACCCTTGGATGAGAATGGTGTAAGTGACTGTGTTGCCTACCAATCCCCTTTGAGACATCTCCCGGAAGAGTTTCATACCATCTTCTACTCTCTTACACTTGCAAAATCCATTTATAAGGGTAGTATAAGTCACTACATTTGGGAAACAACATTTGCTAATCATCAAATCAAACAAATGCTTGGCCTCCTCTAAACGATCTTGCATACAAAACCCGTTGATCAATGAATTGTAAGTGAAAATATTAGGATCTAAAGACCTTTTGATCATTTCCTTGTACAGTTCTTCGGCCTCCAAAAGCTTCCCCTCTTTCACAAACCCATCGATCAGTGCACTGAACGTAACTACATCGGGGTTGATGTTCCTCTCAATCATACTGCTTAGTAGCTGAGATGCATCGCTCCATCTTCCGTAGATACAAAGGCAGCTTATAAGAGAGGTGTAGGTAACAACATTTGGTCTAATTCCTTTGTTCTCCATTTCATTGAACAGGTTGAGTGCATCATCCACATGTTTGTGTCTGCAAAGACCATCAATTACTGTGCTGTAGATTACAACATCAGCCTCTATTTTACCTTCCTCCATGTTTTTGAGCAATTTCAAAGCCAAATCAGTGTGACCTCTCTTACATACTCCATTCACAATCGTACCGTAAGTAACTAGATCTGGTTGACAGCCTTTCCTCACCATTCGTTCAACTAAAGCCACTGCTTCTGAAGCTTTGTTGTTGAGAAAAAGTCCATGGATCAGAGTTGTAAATGTCACTGTGTTAGGTTGATATCTCATTTCCACCATTTTATCAACTAGAGATACTGCTTCTGAGATCTTATTTTGGCGGCAGAAACCATTTAGCAGTGAGTTAAGAGTGACAATGCTGGGATCATAGCCGAGTTTCATCATCTTGCCAAGAATAGCTAAAGCTAGAGGGAGTTGAAAGGAGCGGCAGAAACAGTTTATCAGAATACTGTATGTATAGAGGCTATGTGAAATTCCCAGCATTTGCATCTGCTCGCCCAAAGAGATGACAACATCAAACTTCTTCATCTTTGCAATAGCACTCAACAATGTATTGAACTCAACAGTGGAGGGGAGAGGACGAGAATTGACCATTTCAGTGAACAAACCAATTGCATCATCTAACTTAATATCATGTAGAAACCCACCTCTAAATTTCTCTCTGTAACCACAACTGGCAGTAGACAAAGCTCGTCCCAAGCAAGAGAACCCGCAAAGAGTAAGAGTAGTTCCAGGATTACCTTTCTCCAGAATATGCAAATGAGCGGATATCGAAACCAATCGACTCATCTTCTCAGTTTTTCTTCTGAAACAGCTTCCAATGATTCTCCCGGTAAGTGAAAGTACACGAGACACCAAAATCTACAGGATAAACAACAGGATTGTCACATGAAAGAGTGTGCCACTAATTTTCTAACACCAACAACCCATTCGGCGTTAAAAAGTATTTAACTTTGGCTGTCAAAGATGAATGTATAACAACAACAAAACAGGGCTTTAGAGGACTCGGAACGAACTCTACACCTACAAACTCACACACACAAAAAACCCCAAACAGAACCAGATTGTCTGAAAACACTATCAATAAGACAAAACCCCCACAAAACCAAGCAAATGTAAAAAGAGAAAATACAGAGAGGTTTAAAAAGCGAAAATCGAGCGGAACTAACAAGATTTGGGTTTAGATCTGCAGAAGAGGACCAAAAAGATCCTCACCAATCAATTAGAGACAAACGGAAAAGAATAACAAAGAATCTTCTTCAATATGAACCTAAATCATAAGGAAGAAAGATACCTTGGTGAAATGGAGCAGTTTCTTGGTAGATATTTTCTTGCGCGAGAGAAGGAGTCTAAGAAGAAGAACAAAAGAGAGGTAAATCTGTTAGGTGGTGAGTGAATCTGTGTAAGATCTGAACAGTTGCTAGTGTGTTTAAGTCCCTGCCGAGACGTACTCTTGATCTGGTTATATGAACTCGTGATTCTCTTAATTTCTGTTCTATTTTAAAATCATTTAACTATTGTGAGTGGCGAGTGGGTGAGATTGAGAATATTCAATAGGGAAAAGTGCCTATTTCGACCCGAACTAAGAGAGTCGTGCATTTTCAGATCTGAACAATCGAGGAGTGCTTAAATCAACCCAAACCGTAACAAAATTAAAATTTCCTACCCAATCTTATAACATCGTGCCGAAATCAACCTTGACTAAATCACCGTTAGTCAACCGTGAAACAGTAACCATGTGTGAAACGACGTCGTTTTATTTCGAGATTAAAAATAGAAATTCAGTTTTCTTCTTCACATCTTGTTTTTTTTGGGAACACATCTCTTCTTCTTAAAATTAGAAACAATGTCGACAGAAACGATGACCCGATCATTGCAAGCTTCTCGAGGATTTATCTGTGAAGAGGATTAGAGGAATCCACGAATCCACGAGCCGATTCAGTTGAGTTCGTCGACTTCGCTTAGGTCGATTTGTTTGAAGGAGCTTATTGAAGGTCAGGTATTCGAATCTTTAGTTTGGACTCTCTGCAATATCTAAAGGGAAAACGATCTATTTCTCCACGAGAACTATCATATAGCATCAGATAGAGCCCAAACTAAGACCTTGTGTTAAATCTCCACGAAAATAAAATTTAAAACTTATATCTCCCTCGATTAAAGTTTTGAAACTTATATCTCTCCCAAATCATAGTTTAAAACTTCAGAACCCACGTACTTTGGTTTTAATCGTTTTCTTATTTTTCAAATCGATATTAATTCAAAACTAAACCGATTTAAACCTGAGAACAACTAAATTTGACCCAAAAACACTCTAAATTAAAATTTCGATCCAAAACCGTTCTAATTAAAATGGAATCACTACAGATCTGGAAATCAATACATGAAATCCAATTATCCAAAATTTGATTAAACCAAACATATACAAGTAATGAAAAGGGGAATTGAGAATCAATGATAACGAAGGGATATTTGAGAGCTTTAGGATCGGAAAAATTAGAAGAAGAAGCCCGTCGGAGGTGAGAAGGAGAAGAGGCAGAAGAATTAGGTGGAGAAGAAGAGAGAAGGTCATTCATCCTTGGATTTACGAGGATATAACAGGAAGAAGCAACATAAAGATGATCTAATATGTGAAATAGCAGAAGAAATGTGTAGACTAGAGGAAGAAATGTGCAGAGAAAGGGCGAAGGACTCGAGGAGGAAGAAGAAGCTTTTTTTTAATGATTTTCATTTGTTTTTGTTTTTCTTATTTTACTAAAAGTGACTAAAATTATTAAAATAACACATAATTAAAATGGTATGTTTTGGAGTGATTTGGGGTTTGTAATTTGGTTTAGCATCCAAATTTGTTGGTCTGGTACGAAATTTAGATCATAACCATTTAAACCGATATTTATGGATTATGAAGTTCTAAATTTTTAATCCAGGGAGATATAAGTTTCAAACT
Source organism: Isatis tinctoria (assembly GCA_010577795.1). Lineage (NCBI taxonomy): Eukaryota > Viridiplantae > Streptophyta > Magnoliopsida > Brassicales > Brassicaceae > Isatis > Isatis tinctoria. Next base: position 35,857,571 of record CM021250.1, read on the forward strand.
TTATTTTTGTGGAGATTTAACACTAGGTCTTAGTTTGGGCTCTATCTGGTGCTATACGATAGTTCTCATGGGGAAATAGATCGCTTTTCCATATCTAAATGTAGAAATTTAGAGACTTTGCACATTGTGAAAACTCCTGAATGCTCGAATTCTGAAAGCTCCTTGTGGTTGAATTTAGAGACGAAGGTCTGAAAGCTTTAGTGTTGTCGTTGGATGTTGGATGTTGCTTCCATCGCTGCAGACCGTATCCTCTTGCTGGATTCTTACATTAGTGTTGTCGTTTTCCATGGAATGACCATAGCGCAGTGGCACAACTTACATTACTCCTGGTTTGGCTAAAAGCCGATTTCTTTTTGCTCTTTCGTCCAATCAGATTGTCAATGGAAGGATTTGCGGAGACATAGCTGTCTCTCGTGCTTTTGGTGACATCCGGTTCAAGACAAAGAAGAACGAGTTGGGTTTTCTCTCTTTCCTTTACAATTGTTTTTTTTTTCTTATAAGACATTGCTCATAAAAGCTCCTACGCACAGGATGTTATAGAAGGGTGTCGATGAAGGAAGATGGTCCGAGAAGTTTGTGTCCAGGTACTCAACTGTTGGAGCGTTGTTTCTAGCTTTTCAAGTCTCTTCAAGGATCTCTATTCTGATTTTTCGGAATGATGCAGAATCGAGTTTAAAGGGGACATGGTTGTCGCAACTCCAGATATCTTCCAAGTACCTCTTACATCAGATGTGGAATTCATTATTTTAGCTTCTGATGGATTATGGGACTACATGAAGAGGTTTCCTTCTTACCTCATTCATTCAAATGCTTTTTATAAAAGATAACTACAGAGCTTATAATGATCCATGTTTTTTTTTTGATGCAGCATAGATGTGGTTAGTTTCGTAAGGGAACAGCTCCGGAAACATGGAAATGTCCAGGCAAGCTTTTCTTTTTTCATGTCCTTACCAATTTGTTTCCACAACAAATAGGTATGGCTTTTAGCCTGAGCTAGTCTTCTAACTGTTCATCTGTAACAGCTTGCTTGTGAAGCTCTTGCGCAAGTTGCTTTGGTAAGACGAACAACCCTCCTCTCAAGCTTTCTTTGATCAGGAACTCAAGTCTGACATCGGTTTTATAACTCAGGACCGGAGATCAGAGGACAACATCAGCATCATCATTGCTGATCTAGTAAGAACTGCGTGAACGGAGGAGGACGTTGGTGGTGAGTAAAAACTTTGTGGCCTCCACACTCAGGAGATGGTCTCAAAGTGAAGCCACTGGTTCAAGTTGATTTACGTCTTTTTAGGAAAAACAAAAAAAAAGAGGAAACAAGATCCGGCTTCTTTGTTACTTCTTGTTTCTTTGTTTGATCTTAACAATTCATTATCATTTGTACATACGAAGCTCTTCTGCTATCTCTGTACATACAAAGTACATACAATTCAATAACGTTTCTTTATTACTTCTTATTACCTCTCTCCCTGACTTATGCAAGTCCTCCGCAACCGAAGGAGACGACTGTTAACGAAAATAGAAAACCCAATAAATTCATCTCAAAATCAATTCAATTCAATAACGAGAGGCAAACTCCAATTCAGATTCACCACACATAAAACATAAATTCCACACACAAAAAAAAAACAAAGAAATTCTTTTTAACTTGAACAAAGCTCTCCACCAAACGAAGCTTTCGACCGAACTTGAACAAGCGATGTGTCGAGGAAGAAGAAGAAAGCTTTTTTTTTTTTTTTTTTTGTCAAGGGGAAGAAGAAGAAAGCTAAATTTCTATTTTTAATCTCAAAATACAACGACGTCGTTTCATATATGGTTATGTTTCACGGTTGACTAACGGTAGCTTGGTCAAAGTAGATTTTGGCACGATTGAATAAGATTGGGTAGGAAATTTTAATTTTGTTATGGTTTGGGTTGATTTACGCACTCCTCGATTGTTCAGGTCTGAAAGCGCACGACTCTTTTAGTTCGGGTCTAAATATGCACTTTTCCCTCGTTTGATAAACACAAAATACAAACAAAAGGCAAAGACTTATCTGAAACGAAATGAGCTACCTTTAGGTCTGATTTGGAGCTTCAAGTGATCAAGTCCTTGTCTTTGTTTGAATCGTTGGTGTTATTCTCTCTGTGTGTAGAATCTGAGTAAACAGATTGAAGAAGCTTCGAAAGCTTCAGACTTCTCAAGTAGAAAGAGTTCCGTGAAGGTGAAATAGAAATGGGTATTTCTCCACAATATATACAGTGCATTTTCCCCCGTTAACGAGCAGAGCCCAATAGATGGAAAACTGATAAAATTTGATATTTGGTTAGCTAAAATTGTGAAGTCTTTTCTCATGCGATTTCTCTTCGTAGATTCGCTCGTTTCCATCACACATACGTTGTCCTCTCTTTTTTCTTTGTCAACTAAACGTTGTCATTTAATAAGTAACAAGAAATTTTCATAGAAATATTGCCTTGTTTGTTTGTTGGGTCTTTTTATTAGAAACGGGCACTGCATGTGCATTCAAGTGGTGCATTGGGCTGTCTCAACACTGGCTCGCAAAAGAGATATGACGTCCCCTGGCTTCGGAGCTCCAAACACTGAACTTCCGGCGACGATACAGTTGGCCCCGGCTGCAGCCGCTGCATCGATCGTCGAAGGGCCTAACCCACCGTCCACCTCAATGTCAAGTGTTGGGTACTTTTGCCTCAATGCTCGGACCTATTCCAAGAACATCAAACTGAGGTTACGTGGGGGTTCCAATAAGGAAAGTGGCATTACAAACAATAAGGAGTTAAGATCCAACCTTGTCCATCATGTTGGGCATGAACTTCTGGCCTCCAAATCCAGGCTCCACGGTCATCACAAGAACCATTTCAACCGGAGGTGTACCTTCAACCTGGTCATAGTAAGTCAAGGTTGATAACCGGATCGATCGATATCACTCTCTGGAAAGAGGCAGAAGAAGATTAAATTCATTACCAGAGGATAGACTTCTTCAACAGGTGTTCCAGGCTTTAGAGCCACACCTGGCCTCATCCCGGCAGACTTGATCTTGCTCACAAGTTCTTGCCAATTCTCTGAAATAACCATCAATACAAGTACTCAAACATTATTAAGATCAGACATACTGAAGGATGGTGGGTGGGGGAGAAAAAGGCTATACCTTTGGCCACCTCAACGTGGAATGTGAAACCAGACGCCCCAGCTTTGCCCATCTGTTCAACGTAGTCCATGGGGTTCGTCACCATTAGGTGGCAATCAAGATATGCACTGTCATCATCAAGGGAAGGGACATGAGCTCACTTGAACATATGTCAGATATTAAATTTCAAGGGGAGAGAGTGCGTTATTACTTTGTGTGCTTTCTCAAGCTCTCGATGACAGGAGCACCAATTGTTAGATTCGGGACGAAATGCCTGCCCGAGTAACACAGAATTATACACCGTGATGCTAGTAATCCAGAGGTAAAACACAGCTAAGGCAACAAACTTACCCGTCCTGCAAATGAAACAACAGTCTTATTATTAAAGTATGAAACAAGCAAATGGTTTTGCAGCAAATAAGTCAGCTTGTTCTTTCATACTAAGAGCAGATACAAGTTTTGACAGATGATTCAGATTAGAATTTCCACAAAGCTGTCACTTTTAACACCAGATAACACCAGATGAAGTTGAACGTACTAGGAAAACTATCTCAAGACCCGAGAGTAGAGGACAATAAGAGGCATATGGATCGATAGAGAGGGCAATTTCTTTTCCAGTTTGTTATTTGAAATCATGGTTCCATGTAGATTATGTTCAAACAGTAACCAAACTGTTTGAAACAGAACCAACAAAAGGAGGTTTTAAGTGGAGGAGGAACGGAACTTATTGATTTCAGAGAAAGGTACAATCTTTATCATATCAAAGAGAAGCAAAGTCGTTACCATGATGTCCATGTGAAGCCAGTTCGCGCCCAAATCAACCATCCGCTTGGCCTCTGCCGCTAGATTTGCAAAGTCCGAAGACAGCATCGACGGAGCAATCTTCGGAGACACCACCATCTTCCCTGATTCTGACTATGTGTAGAGAAATGACTAAATCTAAATCTTTGAACAGAAGACTTAGATTAAGTTCAGAAACGGGATTGATCAAAAATCCGGAAAAGTACCTGAAAATTGGGGCAAGAAGAAGATGCGATTCCGACAAGAGACAAATCAAACCGGATAAATTTTTTGACTCACCAACCACGGACCATCTAATTCCAGCTGGTCTAACCCGGTTTGACTATATTTCACTAACACGCAAAAAGTCAGAACAGAACAAACATTTTCATTATTTTGTTTTCTTCGACATTGTTTCATATTTTCATCATTTCATGCATGAAAGTCATTTTGGAGTTAATTAATAAAACACATCCACTTCTACGAAGTTCGGTCAGACGTTCTATCGAACACCTAATCTACAAAGGCACATCTAGGAACAAATTTATCATTTATCAAATCTAACTATGAAACCAAAATTAAAAGTTCAATAGAGTCAAAACCGTAACGAACGAACCATATATCGTAATTCCAAAAAAAAAATTAAATCAGATTATCCACGAGAAAGTAGCCAGAAAGAAGAAATAGAGAACCAAAAACAAATTCATTAAACAAACATCACCAGATGACAAAGAGCTTAAGAGAAACACAAGACTAAAATATGGAGGAAGTTATGATGTTACAGCAAAAGCATAAGTGCAGGAGAGCAAGTCAAAGACAAGAACGTTTATTCACGAAACAAACTTTCTTACAGAATAAGCTGCGGCTTGAGGGATTGATATTACAGAAGCAGGGCCAGAGTTTATGATTTTTTTAAAGGGCTTGGGTCAGCCCTTTTCGGCCCATATTAACAATCCTAGACACATAATAATAATTGTAGGTCTTATAAGAGAAATTGGGTATGAGTATGACTGCATGAGTCATAGTTTTCAATGTTTCATTACCATATAGGTACAGTCATATTACATACACATGAACAGATATATTGATGCTTGAAAATTCATACTTCACACACTGATTTTCATTTTCCAGTATTCGTTGGATATATGTATATACAGTACACTTTCCCCATTAACGAGCAAAGCCCGATAGATGATTTAGTGGGTCAAGAAACATCCACAGACTTTAGTTTTAGGTGGATATGCATTTGGAGTTGCACTTAGCTTCTCACTCATTTTTTTCAGTTCGGTAGATTCTTGCCCCTTTTGTTTTTCAATTTTTTCTCTTTTCGCTTCTGCAATCTTCTCGATTTCCGGTATTTTTGACTTGAATTTTTTTGAAAATTCAGCTTTCTCCACTTCTATATTTTCCTGATAAAATAAATAAATATATAGGGGGTGTGTTAAAACTTAAAACACATGAAATATTGATTGACATATCGACTTTTCAATTATGTTTATTTATCATGGTTTTAAGAAGAAAGAAACACACACACAATCTTCTAATAGTTTTGTTTGAATTCACCATGAACGTTAAATAAGTACTCCACAATTCTATATATAATAACATACCTCTATTTTTTTCAAATCTAACTCTAGTGCGGTCTTCATGTTGTTTTCCCATGCGTCAATGGAGCGAAGCTTTTTGTAAGCTCTGTTTGAATTGATAAATATATAAGAAAACAAAATTTTGAATGATATATTAATACTATACAATTAAAAATTGGTAATTTCTCAGTTCAAAAATAAAAATTGGTAATCTCGTGTATGATGCAAAATATATATAATTGTACAATTAAATTTACATGTTAATTAGTATTTTTGTGTGAAGTTTGTTACTATTATTTGGACTTATAAAACAATGTTTATCTTTATGATTCGAACTTAGAATCTCATAAATAACTACCGACTATATTTATTTGGGTAAATCTTACTTCGTTTGAGCTTTTGCTTTCTCGTTCTCTTCCCATGCATTTATCAACGCAATTCTCTATCTCAACAAATGTTTCATCTACATACCAAAATAATTTTACCAAAAAAAAAATGATAACTAATGTAGAAATATTTGGAAAAGGTAATTATATATATTACACACATGCATACTTTGTTTTGAAGCCATAATGGTAGTATCATATGATGGAGAATCTTTCTTGTGTTCAGCTTGTCCCATGTTAGGGTTTCTCTACTCTTTATCTTCTTGCTAGCTTTTCACTTTTGCCAGAGGATAACAGAGATTTTATAAGAATTTTTTTAACAATTAGATAGTAATGAAGTATTTACTTCAATAATCAAAGCACAAAGTGGATGATATATACTACCTTGTGAAGATTAATTAAAGACAAGGAATACAAGTGGAGATCTCATATGTTCAATGATGACTTCGAGTTAGGTGTGGGAGTTTTGTGTCCGAATCTCATCAATATATACATGCCAATGGCTATCATCGATCATTTTTACTCTAAGAAAACGATTAACTGTTTGGTAGGTGCACGATTTGGTTAAATAATGTACTAATAAAATGTACTTAAAGGAAGCTCCAAGCTATTGAGTGAATTAATGACTTAATTAGTGATGTGTAGATTATAAAAGAATCTAAAGGGTTGTATATAAATTGATTTTAAGATTATAATTAAATTTTGAACTCTTAAGTTAGTTAAAAAAAATTAAGTGACCAACGCGGGGTTGGTCCAGTGGTAAAGGGATCTCGGCTGAGGCTTCTGCCACCTGGGTTCGATTCCCGTTGGGAAGGGCTATTTAAAATCGCTAAAGTTTCCGGCAAATTCATACAAAAAAAATTAAGTGTTAAATTTACAGTACCGTGTAAAGACAAATCGGACATGACATCTTTAACAATCAGAAGACTGGATTTAATTCACAAAAAATTCATAGCTATAGAACCAAATAAAAGGATGTAGCGATATTCTTTGTATTATATACAATATATACTACTTTGCTTTTTGTGTATATATCTTCTCTAGATTTCTATCATCTTTTTGTGATGAACTCTCGGAAGAGGGACCACCGTTAATTTAACCACTGTTTTAGTGATAGGTAATTCCAAAAAAATTGGTTCAATTGCCTTTGGTTGCTTATCAAAACCTTTATATATTTTTTTTTTTTCATTTTTTCTAAAAAACAATTTAGAACATTCTTTAAGAAATTATGGGTACCAACATTTCTTATCCATTTTTCTAAATCTTCTTAAGCGTCTTTTGTGGTTTTCTTTTTATTACATAGTATTATATAAATAACCGTCTCTGTTGTGTCTTTTTCTTTATTAAAATTATTAGACCAAAGTAAAAAAGTGTCCACGTTTTCTTCTTTTATTTTCTTTAAACAAACTATGATGAAATTTCTATACATCTTTAGCTTTCCAAGATGCCAAGACGCTAATAGAATGATGTTACACTCTGTAAACAAAAACTGGCAAAGCACCAAAAAGCGAAAAAAGAAACTCACTCCCATGTGACCACCGAAGACAGTAGGATAGCTAAAATGGTTAATATATGTTAGACGTAATTTACTGTCATATGTAAATAACATTTTCAAGTATGTTACATATAATTTAGTCATTATTAACAGATTGTATCCATGAATTTTCATGAATAATGATGAATAAAAATCATGTTTCAGATCTTATCAAACCTTTGCTAAAACAGTGTTTTAATTTAGATTTTATAACCTTTGTAATATATATATATATATATATATATTTTTATATGAATAAAATCTTATATACAAATCTTAACAAAGTATAAAATATACAAATGTCTAGTATGGGTGAGACATTCAAACACTTTCGAGATATATGTGATCCGTCTAAATTCATCTGAATATGTATTTTGGTGTGATTTACTGATATTTGCTGGGGTTAAACTAATATTCTAATTTTAACTGTGCGTGCATAAATATACAAAAATAAGGTAATAATCAGTAATTTGAGTAATGTGGAAATATGAACGTGATTGTTTCTTGGTTCTAATCTTTGTGTCAGTTTTGTAGAAGAGTCCAGTTTCATATTTTTTTGTTAGTTGGTTTGGGATTGATCTTTTGGGTTTATCATATTTGAAGGAAATTGTGGCTATAGTAATAGAATAAAAAATGATATTTTATCCATCATTAGATTGAGCTAAGGTAAATTTAATCTTCTTAAATTTATTATCTAGTTCTGTTTTGTCTATTTAGTTTTGGGTTAGTATGAGCATTCAGTTTTGATGTTAATTATCCGGTTTAGTATAGATCTGTTTGACTGTTTTCATTCGTAAATTATATTCTTTTTTTGTGTGTGTTTAGGACTATATATGTCCAGTGTTTGGAATTTTATCTTTGAAAAATTATAATTCGTTGGCTTTTGTATTTCACCAATATATCTTATTTTCTATTCTACGTGTTTGGTTAAGAATGAAATTTAATATAAAAAAAAAGAGTAATGTGAAAAATATATAATATATACATTACCACGTTGATAATTGATCACATGAGCTTATACAGAAAAAGGGTCTCTCTCTCATACGACGATCACCCATTGAAAGGGAGCCGAATAGAAAAAAAATCTTGTGAGGTTAAAAATGATACTTATCTTGTTTCTCAAGCTATCACATAAAGATATAATATAGTCTTTATTTTTTCTTTTCCTTTTTAATCTTTTTTTTTCCTTTTTAATCTTTTTTTGTTCATGCATGCATTTTATCTTATTATCGGAATATATAAATACTAAGCTGACATTATAATTTAAAATTGATGGGGCTAGGAAAGAGTTATCAAATTCTATTTCGCGATCATCTACTGATAAAATGGTTCTGATTACAGATATTACGGATAACCAAATTTTACTGAAAAATCTTGCTCCAGCCTCAAAATATATACATTTATTTTTGCTCTCTCTTTTTTCCTTCTTATGTTCATTGTTAATTTAAATATTGGGAAGCACAAATACGTGATCACGCAATCATGCAAAGATGAGCACGTAATTATTTATAAACCTAAAAAAGAGTCTGATTAATGACATAGCAAGTGTTGGTACGGGTGACATAAAGAGATTGTTTAGAAAATAGGACTTATAACTTTATACGCTCTGCTCTACATATATTATACGCATCAATGTCAAAAAAAAATATTATACGCATCCCTTTCACATTGATCATGATTTAAGATATAGGATTTCATCAAACCCAAAAGGAAAATGATGATGGTGATATAAAGGAGGATAAAGAGTATCTATTAGCTGATAAGTTTTTTTTTGTAGATAAATGATGATTAGTTAGGTGTTTAGGACTATTCTCACGCCTATATATTATGTAATTTATATGTAGGTATATATTGGTGTCATTAAACATCCACATCTTAACGTAACCAAAAATAATACATCCACATCTTTTTTGGTTCTTACTTCTTAGTTGATTGGTCAAAATTTGAAAAAAGAAATGCTCTTTGAGGAAATTACAAACAAATAAATTATTGACTTGTTTTGGCTGTTTTGAAGTCATGAAGTATCCATTGACTAATCATCTGATAATTCGACCAATATGATGTTCGAAGATGCATTATACACATTCAAGAGAACCCATTACAAATACATCAATTGTAAGGAACTAGCATTCGATAGCTCGTTGACGCATGTGATATTAAGCATGATATATATATATACACAATTGAAAGGTCAAATTTCAGAATATTTTCTTACATTCCAAATAAATAAAAGAGACATAAAATTGATAATCTTGTTCATAAATGATATTTTGGGATTCGTTTTGTGCATTAATGCTTCTGGGACCTCTTTGCAGACGTTCTTCGTGTTCTTCTTATATAGAGCCATCATTGTCTACTATAATTTGTTATTTTTATCAATAATTAGGCCCAAAAACTAAAATCAACTGTAATCTGAGAAAATATTAAATTGTATTTTGTCAACTGCATTTGGCTTAATATATAGTTTGTTTATTTGTTTCACAGAAATTGGTTTGGTTTTTTGGTTAAGCAGTACTAGTTTGGAGATTTTGTGTTTAAACAATTTTGTCCTCTACATTTGAGATTAACTAACAAAAACTCTTTTCTGAATTCATATGTTATTATTTTCTTTAAGTATCAAAATATTGTAGACAATGCGGAAAATATATAACAAAATTTTGACACCGATAAAGTCTTTGACTGCACACTTTTCGATCTGCAATTTTAACATTATAGTAATAATAACTTCTTTCTTTTCTTTATTGCTTTCTGCAAAAGAACATTAAATGTTACAAATTTTCTAAATACTAAACAAAAATTAAATCATTGGAAAAAGGTGTGACGTCAAGTAAACTCATGAACTAGGATGTCAGATTAAAAGTAAAGAGAGGGAGAGAGGCCGAGACAGATAGATGATATTTGTACTTTGTATAGAAGAAGTTAGGTTGGAGGTTGAGACACCTTACGTGACTTTATTTAACCGTAAAATAGAAATATTAGATCTATCTGAAAAACTGATATTGATATTTTAATATATTTCAATTATTTAATTAAATTTATATATTTTTGAAAATTTGAATCACTTAAAACTAATACGTGTTATGAGAGTACCTCATAAATTTAAAATTTCTAATAATTTCTTTTATTTCATTATTTATATTATTGGATATATCTCTATGGAGATGTTTTTATATTTCTGAATTGTGAGTAGTCCTGGGCGTTTGGTTTTCGGTTCGGTTCGGTTTTTTCGGTTATAGATTTTTAGTAACCGTTCGGTTAATCATAAAATTCGGTTCGGTTTCGGTTCGGTTTTTTCGGTTTTCGGTTTTTCGGTTATAGAGATTTAGTAACGTTCGGTTAATCATAAAATTCGGTTCGGTTTCGGTTCGGTTTCGGTTCGGTTATTTCGGTTTCGGTTCCGGTTTTTTTTTATATTTTTTGGATAATTTGGATAAAAAAACCGGATAACTTCGGATAATATCGGATAATTTCGGATATTTTGGATAAAACATTTGGATAATTTTGGATAATTCGGTTTTTTACTAATATTTGGTTAATTTTAATCATTTAGTTATTTTAAATATAAATATAAATAATATTTTTAAGTATATGGATCGTATTTCAGATATTCTGTTATCCGTTCGTTTATCCATTCGGTTTCGGTTCGGTTCGGTTTTGGTTCGGTTTTTTCGGTTATAGAGATTTAGTAACCGTTCGGTTAATCATAAAATTCGGTTCGGTTTCGGTTCGGTTTCGGTTCGGTTATTTCGGTTTCGGTTCCGGTTTTTTTTTATATTTTTTGGATAATTTGGATAAAAAAACCGGATAACTTCGGATAATATCGGATAATTTCGGATATTTTGGATAAAACATTTGGATAATTTTGGATAATTCGGTTTTTTACTAATATTTGGTTAATTTTAATCATTTAGTTATTTTAAATATAAATATAAATAATATTTTTAAGTATATGGATCGTATTTCAGATATTCTGTTATCCGTTCGTTTATCCATTCGGTTTCGGTTCGGTTCGGTTTTGGTTCGGTTTTTTCGGTTATAGAGATTTAGTAACCGTTCGGTTAATCATAAAATTCGATTCGGTTCGGTTTCGGTTATTTCGGTTTTCGGTTAAAATGCTCCGGGCTAATTGTGAGTATCATTTTTTAAGCAAGAGAAAAAAGGAGATGTATGAGTAGGCACGCATGAGTGGCACGTGTGATTTTCTGTGTAAAGAATAACTAAAGCAATGGGTAATTTTCATTTCAAAGCCAAGTAAACTCCTCAGAACAAACAAAGTGTCAAAGAACCATTACTTTTTGCACCGTCAAAGGACTATTCTGCAACTATAGTACTATACTAGTTTTTACTAATTAATACATACCGTTGATAACTACGTAGATAGTAATAGTGTTATATATATATTGTAAAAATTGTAGTATTCCATATTTACTGTTTAACTAGCCCAACAATCACAATTGTTTATTTATATGGTCTTAGTTCCTTGGTGATTGTAATTCTGATTTTGTCATTTATCACATGTACACAAATCGATTAAATTTTCATTTATGTTTGGTATATAAATGGTGTGGGTTGGACCTGTGACGTATATAAGTTAAGTCGATACGTATAATTGACGTTAGTGTTATTTCACATGTACTCGACCAAACCATTTTGTGTTTTAGCTATAAACCATTTCGTTATGAGACTACCCGATTTGGTTTTTTATATAATGTATGCGTGATTTTGCGTCTAACGTGCGCATATATGTTGCATATACGACACACACATACTACATACATATAATATAATGTGCATGCGTATGTACATATACGTCACGTTTAATTTTTAGGGTTCTTAACAAGAGAAGACTTTTTATTTACTTGAGAGAAAAGAAAAAGCAAAAGCAAAAAACATAATTAAAAAAGCCAATTTCATATATTAGATTTTAAAAATGAAAAATTACATTTGAAAAAGAGCTAATTCGAATCAAATTATAAACATGAAATTAAAGAAAAATCAACTACATGTTCTAATATTACGGGTAAAAAAATCGTTTTGAAAACATAGTTTTGAAAAAGCTGAATTTCTTTAATAAAGATGAAAACATTGGTCAGTCTTCATGATCGTCCAGCACTCAGCATTCATAACAGATAATCATAATCTGTTTCAAATAACAGTATTTTATTTTCATTTTCCAACAAACTCTTCATGATACACATGAAAACTTCAAATTCTATATATAAAATAGATAAGCTCCTTGTTACGCTCTTTAGAGAATCTGATCCATCAGTTTATCAGACTAGACCTCTTACTAGGAAATTTCAGCTCCTTGGTTAGCCTTTGAAGTGTATCTCTTGAGTTCCATATTTTAACGTTAAATACCAAGTCATTGTAACTTGGGCAAATCTCAATAATAAACTATATACAACTTTTTCTGACCAAAATGAACCAGGAATTCATTTTGGACCAAAATATTTCATTAATCAGGGGAAATTGATAACCTTAACCTTATTAACATCATACGCGACTTCTCTCCGAAAACAAAAATTCTCTCCGACGATTTCTTACCGTTTTCTCTTTTCGAAGCTGTTGCAGGATACCTAGCCGTCTTCCGCCGTTGCCAGAAACTTATCTGAATTCCGAGATGATGGTGACGACGAAGGAAGTTTCACCGTCGATGATAGTTTAGTGTTTTTGATACGACGACGGACTGATATCTGTATCATCTGAAGCGAAATCGAGAACTATATCGATAAGTCAATTGATCGATGAATACTAGCTAGAAGGTTAGATCCATCAAATCCAAGCTCCAGTTTTTTTTTCCTTTCCAATCGATCTCTATTCAATTTTCTTTGGAAATAGAATGATCTAGCTAGCGAGTCTGACGTATATGTTTTCATGAGCTCCGTAATTTGTAGATTAGGGTTCATGTTGTGGATTTGAAGAATCTATGGATATAGATGTCGATAATTTCGGGTAGATGTAGCATCTAAAGTTTCGTACTTGCTAAGGAGTCATGGTGTTTAGATTAAGCTTTTCGCTTCACTGATTAATTGCTTTGAGTTATTTACTTTGTCGATCCTCATTGTCTATTTTTTTCAGGGAGTCTCATGGTGGAAGAAGTACGCTCTTTGATGACATTGAAGAGGGAGGAATCAGAGCTGCTTCTTCTTACTCTCATGAGAACGAGTGTGCAGGGGAAGGATTGCAAGACAGAGTCATTCTGTTGAAACGAGTAAGCTTGATTCTTCTGATTCATGTTCAAAACTCGTCTCGCTGTGTGAATAAAATAGACAAACATAATATCACATGAAGTGTGATGATGAACAAAGTTTTTTAGATGGAAAAGCCATACACGTTACTAGTAGCATATTGTTGTTATTCATTTGAGACAATAGGACTATACTTGTAGAATAGAAATCGTAGTAACATACATTCTAATTTCTCGTTTAACAATACTGTTACATGTAGTTGGACTCTATATGATTCTGATTTGTCTTTTTTATTTTATATATGAACAGTTATCTGATGATGATGAATACAACAAAGACAAATCCTTTTTTACTCTTACTCTCTCTTCTCTTTCTAGGTTTCTTTAGGATTCCTATGTTTGTATTTATCAAGGTGTTACTAGACTCGTATTTTAGAAAAGGTTTAGGAAGGTATTGTTTTTATTTAGGAAGCCCTTACTAAAACTGGTTTCTTCAATTTTTGTGATGTTTTCAGGTGCGGAAATGGGTGATTCATCTCCCAGAACGATTAAAATGTCACCTTTGAAATTCAAGATTGGAAAAGAGCTAATTCAAAAAGTTGTTGTACATTAGAGTGGAAGTTACACTCTCGAGGATGCTTGAGAATCTTCAAATTTCATTGCTCTTGTGTTGTTATATGTGTAACAAATCGGATGATTTTCTTATGACCATATGAGCAAGATTATTATTGTATATTATGAATATATATAATAAACAGTCTTCTATGATTTCAGGAAACAATAACATAGATTTAGGAAGGTCTTTCTTAATGTGTCTTTGAGTCATGTTAGTAACTTTTGAATCATTTTTAGCCAACTTTGAGTCATGTTAGCAACTTTAAATCTTCTTTTTGTGTTGTTTTATGTTTTAAGGAAACAACAACTCAGATTTAAGAAGGTTTTCCTAAATGGTTACATATTTAAGACTTAGTATATTTGAAAGAGTTAGTACATATTATCCAGAAATTCATAAGTCATAATCTAGATTAAATCCAAATAAATAAAGTTAATAATCTGTTTTTAGGAAGGGCTTTCTAAACTCTTGAAAATTATTTTTAAATCCGTCAAGAAAACTTCATAAATTCCAAACTCACATTCTAGATATCTAAAAATACTCATACAATTTTTAGTAAGATCTTCCTTAAAAATTATAATGTCTTTCTTAATCTTTAAAATGTCTTGTTAAAACAATAGAAAAACTTTTAAAAAGTTCAGGAAAGCATTCATAAAAGTTTAGAAACACTTCCTAAATTTTTTTTAATAAAATAATAATTAACATATAATTTAGGATGATCTTCCCAAATTTATATTAATTTTCCTACAGATTCAAGAAAGTTTCATAAATTCCAAAACTAACATTTCTAGATATCTAAAAATACTCATACAAATTTTAGTAAGATATTCCTAAACGTTTATAATTCTCAATTTATAAGAATGACTTTTTAAAAGAGCTTTCTAAATTTGTATTTAATCAACTAGTTATTTAAAAAAATTAGTAAGATCTTCCTAAAAGTTTATAATGTCTTTCTCAATATTCTAAAATGTCTTTTTAAAACTTCTAGAGTTTTAGGAAGCCTTTCCCAATATTCTAGAAAAACTTCCTGAATTTTTTTTTATCATTAAAAAGTTTAATTACAATTTAGGATTGTCTTCCAATTTAGGATGACATTCCTAAATTCATATGTAGGAAAGCTTTCCTAAATGTACAGAATTACTTCCTAAATATTTTAAAAAGTCTTTCATACAATTTCTATTTGATTAACTGATAATTAATATACAATTTAGAATGGTCTTCCTAAATTTGTAATAATCTCTCCTAAGAATTCAATGAAGCTTCATAATATCAGTTTTGTAAAAATGCATTTCATGATCAGTCATTATTTCTCACAATTGTATAAATAGATAGAAACTTTTCTATCTATAAAGTTTATGAAAGCCTTCCTAAATGTGAAGAAAATCTTCCTAATTTCAATTGTCGTATAAATGAAGAGGCGTTGCCACTGAACCACTATAACGTCTGCTTCCGTCCATCTGATGTTAATATCTGAAACCTAGCGGATAAACAAAAAGACAATTGAGTGATAATCCTAGAGTCAGATTCACTCTTGATACGTTATTACAGCTTCAAACTAACCAAAACTCAATTGTATACAAGAGCAAAGCATAATATACAACAATTACATGATTTAGATGGCTTATAAAGCCTAGCTTTTATTGACAACAACAAAAATCTAAATCAATAATAGCACATAACAAGCTTTCAAGTGGAAATAATATACTCAGCATAAAGGAAGTTCTGCTCGAAATCATTTCAAAACACAAACGTCTCAGAGAAGAGAAGAGAATAGAAAACTAATAAAATATGCAGTTGTCTAAGAACAGAGAACCATTAAAATGGTGTTGATTCTCTCTTAGCTAATCGAAATCTAATAATCATAATTAGAAGGAAATAGCTAGTGGAAAACTTCACAAGCATCATTATCATAATCATCACCTGACCAAAATCTGCAATCTTAAGCACTCCATAATCAGATATCAACATATTCCCGGACTTCAATCTTTGTGGACTATCAGATTCTGATGGAAAGCATCCCTTACGATCGGAGAATTCATCCCCTCATAATCCTTTCTTCTTTCGTCTCTTGGCATCTCTGGTTACGGTGGCGAAATCCGATATACGATGATTGAAAATAAAGAGAGAAAGCGAGATGTCACCTTCAGTGTTGAAGATATGGTATTGATGGAGGTTTTTTTACTGATGATGGTAATGGAGCTGCTTCGGCAGATCTGAGATTACGAAGGAGAGAGAGAGATTCGTCGGAGAGATTGAAATCACATGGTTTCATTTTTTTCTTTGGTCGTTTGAAGGGAATAAAAAAGAAGGGTAAGATTGTCAATTTGCCATCATTAATGAAACATTTTGGTCATAATTCCCTTATTGATTCATTTTTGTCACAAAAACTTGGAAATGATTTAGTTTAGGGTATTTCTCTTGTAACTTTACAAAGATACCATAATAAAATCCACAAATGAATACCAATTTATTTCATCTATTTCTACTTTTTTCACACGTTAAAGATTAATCAAAGTCGCAAAAAAATTTGATGGAGTCAGAAATTTTTTCAGAAATGAAAAGAATTGCGAGAGTATCCAAACTTGTAGAATTCGGGAGATTTTTTTTTAAAAGTTGATTTATTATACCCTCCGCAGCTCGACATCTACAATCATCCCCTAAATGATGATCCGCATCTTACTTTTGGATGTGTACAACACCAATATAGGTTTATTACAAAATAAGTCTCGTTTATTGTCTTCCTGTAGCTGTTATGCTCATCCCCACTCGTTAACCCCTAGCTTTTTCCCTTATCTACCATGGTCTAAACAGGATCCTTTCTTGCTAAGATTAGTTTATATGGATTGTTTGTTATTGAATGGCAGATTTTTCTCTTGCTGGTTCCTTCAAAATCCTATTTATCGTCCTTTGGAACTCACTTCATCTTCCCTTGTTTTATGGCATGTGTATTGTTGGTTTTGTGTTGCACAATCAGTTTTTGGATTAGAAGAGTGTGCTACAAATTATCTACTCTATGTACTCTCTAAAAATTCAACACATATCAATGCAGCCGATTTTAAGATTGTTAACCTCGCACTAGATATGATACCAATTACATGTATTAGTTCATTGATTACATTTTTAATTTCCCACAGCGTCACTTTACTACTTATACTTCATATTATCAAGATACAAGAATCTTTCCACACTATTTACTACTTATGTATAATGATTTATTCTATCTTTTGTTTTTATGTTTTTATCGTATTTTTTATAACAACAAATTTAGTAATTTTAATGGTATTGTCATCCTTAGTAAATAATAATTTCTTTAATAAAGAGTAAGTATTTATAAAATTTAACTTTGTGACACAAAATAAAAATCTGATTCTATAAAACTTATCCAGAAATGAGAAGTTATTAGAGCTTATTATATCACCCTTTCCTTTGATTATATTCTTTCTGTAGAGAGTAAAATTGAAATGTTATCATACTAGCATTCTTGGTAATGAGATTATACATTATAATTACACATAGGATACCTTTTTCATCTCCAGGATCTGAATGGACCTACATCTACAAAGTAAGTAATAGAAATCATAATTTGTTTTGTTTTTTTCTTTTTCTAAGATAAGCTTACCCAAATATACAGCTTGTTTAGATACACCCGCAATAGAAATTTGTATAATATATGATATAAATTAAATATCTTCTTTTTTTTGTCAAAGAAATTAAATATCTTATAATTATAAAAATGTTATATTTGTTTCCAAAAGTGGACAGTACAGCAGAAATTCATTGAACTCTGGATGTTTGGTGTCACAACATTTCGATGAATTCGCATGTTCCATTTCCAAGGATGAAAGTTTTTTTTTTTTTTTGGACAAATGATCTCTTATATTAATCTTAAATTGCGGTTACAAAACAAAAGAAATCAAAACTCTTTGCCAAGGAGTTCACATAAACGACATACAAAGCATGTAAAAAGAAAGATAGGCGGTTAGAGATGTAACTCATAACCGGCAACACTCGGGTCTGATTTGGAGCCGAGGATGACGAAATTTCTTCCACCATTAGAGGCGCATGAACACAAATTTTAGCTCTTAATGCCTTGGAGGCTGAGCGTTTGAAGTCGTTCTCCCTTTCGGAGAAGATTGGTTTGACGGAGGAGGATTGTCGCCATCGTTGGCTACCTCTTGAAGGGAATGTCCTGAAATCAGACTTGTATTTACTCTAGTAGAGTCGTGATGTCGAGATAAGACAATCATATGATATTGGACGGTTATAATGTTTTGCTAGAAGCCGCTTATAACTTATGAGTTATGAACTCATTACCATTATCATATGATCCTATAGGGTCACACACCTAAGCAAACTGGATAATATAAGTTGGGTTTTGATCATTAGAGTAATGATTATGATCAACGTATATAAGATATACGTCGATATCGATTTTCTGTGAGGGTGTCGACCGACACCAATGGTGGGTGTCGATCGACACCTGTTCGGTCACGTCTTCTAGAAGATTGACTTTCTGTGAGGGTGTCGATCGACACAATAGTGGGTGTCGATCGACACCTGTCGGTCAAGTCTTCTCGAGTCTTGACTTTCTGTGAGGGTGTCGATCGACACCAATGGTGGGTGTCGATCGACACCAGTCGGCAACTCCTGCCTATATATAGGATATGAGGGCTCGAGTTTGAATATATCATAAGTCGTTTGAGACACAGAAAACAGAAGTCTCTGAGACATAAAAACACAGAAACGTGGAGAAAACCCGAAGGCGAATCGTTCGCTCCGGCACTAGCATCCCGCCGTCCAGTTTGTGTGCGTGTGGACTTCTGTAGAGGCGCAGCACTTGAGGCGCTTCATATCTCGATTACCTGATTTTATTCCGCTGCAAACCTTCAGGTACGTTCGAGATTTGACGTATATCCAATATAGATTCAATTGGCACGATCCGTGGTTTAGGATTGTTGTTAGGGCTGTTTTAATACGATTAAAACCTGAACGAATTCCATCAGTGGTATCAGAGCGGTGTGTTTCTATTGAATCTGTTGAATTTTGTTAAAGATCCACCTGTTAAAATCGTTTTGAAGAAGAACGCCGTTCTGGGTTCTTCGGTGTCGACCGACACCAATACGGTGTCGATCGACACCACTACGGTTTTCGCGTGAAAACTTTGTTTTATTGAATCTGAAGCATGAAATTGAATTAGTTGAATTCATATCGTGATATATATGATATATAGGATTGCATGCTAGATTTGTTATGTTCAAAAATCGTTTTTGCTGCATAAATCGTTCGTTCTTGGGTTTGTGCGAAACGGGTGTCGATCGACACCATGTGAGTGTCGATCGACACCGATCGGGTTTTCGCGTGAACTTTTAGGTCACGATCGAAGATCGTGTTTCCTCAAGCCACTGGTGTCGACCGACACTAAAGTAGTGTCGATCGACACCAATCGGTTCATCGCGTTTGGTTCAATTGGATTGAACCGGGTAATCGCGATCGGTTCAAGCGGTAAATCGGTTATCGTTCATTGAACCGATTTGGTTGGTGTCGACCGACACTAATGTAGTGTCGATCGACACCGGTCGGTTATTTGCAAATTGATTCGATCGGTTTAATCGGTTAAATGGTTTATCGCGATTGAACCGGATCGGAATCTGTCGGTCAACACAAACTAGTTGTGTCGATCGACACTGATCTGATGTCGATCGACACCACTTCAGAATTTGCGTTCCTAGCTTGTTTAACTTAAAGAAGTTTTAAAGTTTTAAAACAAGTTGAAATATCTAGGATATATGATTGATATAAACTAGATTTAAGGTTCAGTTCCTCAAACAAAATATTAAGCTTTTAATATCTTCCCAATCTTGTCAACTGTCAAGGCTCGTTTCTTTATGTGATGGGTCTGCCAAAGCAGGGTGTCCGCAATTACATGAGTGAGGCAGGTTGTAATCGTTACTACGGACTTAAAAGATTGGTTTGCTTAACTGGGCTATCAAAATAGTTTTGGGCTCAGAGATATAGGATCGGATTTGATATAAGATATTAATCCGAGACAAGAATTATATATGATATAATTAGCAAAGTGTTGCTTACCTAAATAGCTAAAAGTTTGGGAGATGGGCCAAAGCTCACTCAAATTTTTTGTGAAATATGGATCTTGAATCATTATATTCAATTGAGGAAAATTGTTTTGAATATAATGTGAGTTTCTTAATTGTTAAGATTTCTCATTTCTTGAACATCGAAACTAAACTCTCATTTTGTGTTTTTTTCTTCAGCTATGGCTAGCTCCCCTCACAGAAACACATTCTCGCTTCGATCCGTCCTTGAGAAGGACAAGCTTAATGGATCGAACTTCCTTGAATGGTATCGGAACTTGAGAATTGTTCTCAAGCAGGAGAAAAAGGAATATGTCCTTGAGAAGGCTCTCCTTGAGAAACCAAAGTCCAATGCCGGACACGCTGAAAGGAATGCTTGGGAGAAGCATTCCAATGATGAGGTCGATGTGAGTTGTCTCATGCTGGCTACCATGAACTCGGACTTGCAGAAGCAATACGAGAACGTGGCGTCACCTGTTGAGATGATCACAAGCCTGAAAGGGATGTTTCAGGAGCAAGCACGAACTGAGAGATACCAGACGGTTAAGTCTCTCATTGAGTGCAAGCTACCAAAAGATGGTCCAGTTAGCCCACATGTCATTAAGATGATGGATTATATTGATAACTTGGCAAAACTGGATTGTCCCCTTAGCCAAGAGTTGGCTACGGACATCATTTTGCAGTCGTTGTCGTCAAGCTTTGATCAGTTTATCATGAACTATAACATGAACAACATGACAAAGACTTTGACGGAACTGCATGGCATGCTCAAAACAGCTGAGCCAAACATCAAAAGGGGCACCCCTAATGTACTTATGGTACAAGGGGGTAAAAAGTTTAAGAAACATGCTAAGGGTAAAGGAAAAGCTAAGGCATTCCCGATTGAGAATCAGGATAAGCCTGAGACTTCTTCCAAACCCAAACGCGGCCCTACTGATGCTGATAAATGTCATTACTGCAACAAGTCTGGGCATTGGAAGAGAAATTGCAAAGAGTATCTGGGAGATCTAAAGAACTCGAAGAAGACGTATGAGACGACTTCTTCAGGTATCTATGTTATAGAAGTAAATGTTACTACTTCAGGTTCTAAGTCTTGGGTATTAGATACCGGCTGTGGCGCTCATATTTGTACAAATATGCAGGGTCTAAGCAACAGTAGAACGCTGGAGAAGGGACAAGTGGACCTGCGCGTTGGGAATGGAGCAAGAGTTGCTGCATTGGCCGTAGGAACTTATCATTTGTCTTTGCCGTCAGGCTTATCTTTGGAATTGAATAATTGCTACTATGTACCTGCTATAAGCAGAAACATCATTTCTATTTCTGTTTTGGATTTAGAAGACTTTCATTTTTCGATTAAAAACAAGTGTTGTTCTTTTGATCGTAATGAAATGTTTTATGGTAGCGCTCCATTAGAGAATGGACTTTATATTCTTAACCAATCTTTGCCTGTCTATAACATAAGTACTAAACGGTTAAGAACCAATGACTCGAACCCCACGTTTCTCTGGCATTGTCGTTTGGGCCACATTAATGAGAAAAGGATTCAAAAGCTTCATAATGATGGGCTTTTAGACTCATTTGATTTTGAATCATTTGAGAAGTGTGAATCCTGCTTAATGGGCAAAATGACAAAGGCCCCTTTCAACAAATTTAATGAAAGGGCCGGTGACCTATTGGGCCTTATACATACCGATGTATGTGGTCCAATGAGTGTTAGTGCTAGAGGAAACTTTCAGTACTTCATCACGTTTACTGATGATTTCAGTAGATTTGGTTATGTCTATTTAATGAGACATAAATCGGAATCCTTTGAAAAGTTCAAGGAGTTCCAAAATGAAGTGCAGAACCAACTTGGCAAAAGTATTAAAGCTCTTCGATCAGATCGTGGAGGTGAATACTTAAGCCAAGAGTTCAGTGATCATCTGAGTAATTGTGGAATTGTTTCACAACTCACTCCTCCTGGAACACCTCAGTGGAATGGTGTATCTGAAAGGAGGAATCGGACTTTATTAGATATGGTTCGATCGATGATGAGTCAAGTAGATCTTCCATTATCCTTTTGGGGATACGCTCTAGAAACGTCTGCGTTTACGCTAAACAGAGTTCCATCAAAATCAGTCGAGAAGACGCCATATGAGATGTGGACTGGAAAAGTTCCAAGTTTGTCTTTTCTTAAAATTTGGGGTTGTGAAGCTTATGTCAAACGGTTGATATCTGATAAGCTTGCACCCAAATCTGATAAATGCTACTTCGTTGGTTATCCTAAGGAAACCAAGGCTTACTACTTTTACAACCGTTCTGAGAACAAAGTGTTTGTTGCTAAGAACTGTGTTTTTCTTGAGAGAGAATTTCTTTCCAAGAAGAACAGTGGGAGTAAAGTACAACTCGAAGAAGTTCGAGAATCACAGGAGCCTGCTCAACCTGTCGAGGAAGAGCAGCGACTGGATCTACAAAGAGTTGTAGAGCCCGAGCTGGATCTACAAAGAGTTGTAGAGCCCGAGCCTGTGATGCCAGAAGTTCGCAGATCCGAAAGGATTCGTCACGAGCCCGAGAGATATGGATTTCTTGTGACTAATTGTCATGATCTCTTGATTATTGACAGTGACGAACCTGCGACTTTCGAAGAAGCAATGATGGGCCCTGACTCCGAAAAGTGGTTTAAAGCCGCTGAATCCGAAATCGGTTCCATGTCACAAAACCAAGTATGGACTTTGGGTGATTTACCTGATGGTGTAAAAGCCATTGAGTGTAAATGGGTCTTCAAGAAGAAGATCGATGTGAATGGAAACGTTCAGATTTACAAAGCTAGGTTGGTGGCAAAAGGTTTCAAACAAGTTCAAGGTGTTGACTATGATGAAACCTATTCCCCAGTCTCTATGCTTAAATCTATTCGGATTCTCCTAGCAACAGCCGCTCATTATGATTATGAGATTTGGCAAATGGATGTGAAAACAGCTTTCCTTAACGGGATTCTGGAGGAGGATGTGTACATGACACAACCTCCGGTTTCACTAATCCTGATGCTGCTGGGAAAGTATGCAAGCTTCATAAATCCATTTATGGATTGAAGCAAGCATCTCGGAGTTGGAACCTACGTTTTGATGAAGCAGTTAAAAAGTTTAACTTCATCAGAAACGAAGAGGAACCTTGCGTTTACAAGAAGACTAGTAGGAGCGCAGTTGCATTTCTCGTACTGTATGTAGACGACATACTTCTCATAGGAGATGATATTCCATTACTTCAGTCAGTAAAGGACTGGCTCGGAAGTTGTTTCTCAATGAAAGACATGGGCGAAGCCGCCTATATTCTTGGAATAAGGATCTATAGAGATAGATCAAAGAGGGTGATTGGACTGTGCCAGGACACTTATATAGATAAGGTTCTACACAGGTTCAACATGCATGATTCCAAGAAGGGCTTGCTTCCGATATCTCATGGCATTACTCTCAGCAAGAAGCAGTGTCCTTCGACACCTGCTGAGTGAGAGCGCATGAGTAGGATTCCTTTTGCTTCTGCAGTAGGATCTATTATGTATGCCATGCTTTGTACTCGTCCAGATGTTGCTTGTGCTTTAAGCATGACGAGTCGATACCAGTCAGATCCCGGTGAGAGTCACTGGACTGCCGTCAAGACTATCCTAAAGTATTTGAGAAATACCAAAGATAAGTTCTTGGTTTATGGAGGATGTGATGAGCTTGTAGTGAGTGGTTATACAGACGCCAGTTTTCAGACAGATAGAGACGATTTCCGATCTCAGTCTGGTTACGTCTTCTGTCTGAATGGAGGTGCAGTTAGTTGGAAGAGTTCCAAGCAGAGCACCGTGGCGGACTCAACGACCGAAGCTGAATACATCGCTGCTTCTGAAGCGGCGAAGGAGGCTGTTTGGATTAGGAAGTTCATTACTGAGCTTGGTGTGATTCCTAGCATTTCTGAGCCTGTGGCATTGTTTTGTGACAACAATGGAGCCATAGCTCAGGCTAAGGAGCCCAGATCACACCAGAAATCCAAACATATTGAGAGGAGATATCATCTAATTCGTGATATCATTGATAGAGGCGATGTCAAGATCAGCAGAGTTCCGACAGACGAGAACGTTGCTGACCCGTTGACTAAGCCACTTCCACGACCGAAGCATGAGAGTCATGCTGCTGCTATAGGCATTAGATTCCTTAAGCAGTAATCTTGTTTTTAGTGGGAGTTATCATATTTATGTTTTTGATGTTCATGTAAACATACATTTGGTTATGTTTTAATTAATGAAATTGTTTCAGTATTATTTAATGGTGTTATTAAATAATTGTCCAAAAGTAATTTATGGCATTCTTATAGATCATCAAATACGTGATTTGATCATGAAACTCTATAAGTGAGAGATGACATAAATTATTTGTGTCCATAGTCGAGGTTATTAAAGTTGGACATTAATAACCGCGTGAGACTAGTATATGAGGTGACTGATGACTAAGTTTCATGGAGTCATTAATAGGGGTATTAAAGTCAATCACATAGATATGTGTTAGAGAACATATGATCGGACATGACCCGCTAATGAGAACTCTACAAGATTGTTATATGAGTGTCATAAGAGTTTCTCATTACGACTATAGAGTATAGTCCTTAGACCTGAGTTCATCATGATTTCTTACATATGAATTGGTATGTTTTGACTCTGTCAAACGTCAGCCGTAACTGGTGGCTATAAAGGCATTGATTGGGCATATTATGAAGTGTGTAGGAAACAGGGATGGAACAAGATGGAATTTGTCCCTCCCATATAACGGGAGATAAATATCTCAGGGCCTATCGAAGATTTGATACTGGAAATGCGTGGCCGCGCTCAAACGGATTGAATGTCAATCGTTTGTCTTCTATCAGTATAAATCGGAGTTCGATAAACATGGTTTGGTTGATTAAGGATGACACGAGTTCTTGCCTTATGCCAGATCGAGATATAGAGACAAAGGGATTATGGGAATAGTTGATTCCAGTACAAGTGGGAGATTGAAGGGAATGTCTTGAAATCAGACTTGTATTTACTCTAGTAGAGTCGTGATGTCGAGATAAGACAATCATATGATATTGGACGGTTATAATGTTTTGCTAGAAGCCGCTTATAACTTATGAGTTATGAACTCATTACCATTATCATATGATCCTATAGGGTCACACACCTAAGCAAACTGGATAATATAAGTTGGGTTTTGATCATTAGAGTAATGATTATGATCAACGTATATAAGATATACGTCGATATCGATTTTCTGTGAGGGTGTCGACCGACACCAATGGTGGGTGTCGATCGACACCTGTTCGGTCACGTCTTCTAGAAGATTGACTTTCTGTGAGGGTGTCGATCGACACCAATAGTGGGTGTCGATCGACACCTGTCGGTCAAGTCTTCTCGAGTCTTGACTTTCTGTGAGGGTGTCGATCGACACCAATGGTGGGTGTCGATCGACACCAGTCGGCAACTCCTGCCTATATATAGGATATGAGGGCTCGAGTTTGAATATATCATAAGTCGTTTGAGACACAGAAAACAGAAGTCTCTGAGACATAAAAACACAGAAACGTGGAGAAAACCCGAAGGCGAATCGTTCGCTCCGGCACTAGCATCCCGCCGTCCAGTTTGTGTGCGTGTGGACTTCTGTAGAGGCGCAGCACTTGAGGCGCTTCATATCTCGATTACCTGATTTTATTCCGCTGCAAACCTTCAGGTACGTTCGAGATTTGACGTATATCCAATATAGATTCAATTGGCACGATCCGTGGTTTAGGATTGTTGTTAGGGCTGTTTTAATACGATTAAAACCTGAACGAATTCCATCACCTCTAACTCCCGGAAAAAACTGAGCTAGACCGGAGGAGGATTGTTGTCGTTTAAGGCTACCTCTAACTCCCGGACTAGTATCTACGGGTCTTGAATACCCATGTGTGTGAACATCAGATGCAGCATTAATGGAGGAGGATTGTTGCCATCTTTGGCTACCTCTAACTCCCAAGAAGAATTGAGCCCGAGCGGAGGAGGATTGTGGCCCTTGTAGGCTACCTCTAACTCCCAAGAAGAATCGAGCCAGAGTGGAGGAGGATTGTGGCCCTTGTAGGCTACCTCTAACTCCCAAAAAAAACTGAGCTAGACCGGAGGAAGATTGTTGCCGTTTAAGGCTACCTCTAACTCCCGGACTAGTATCTACGGGTCTTGAATACCCATGCGTGTGAACATCAGATGCAGTAGTAACGGAGGAGGATTGTTGCCATCTTTGACTACCTCTAACTCCCAAGAAGAATCGAGCCCGAGTGGGGGAGGACTGTGGCCCTTGTAGACTACCTCTAACTCCCAAGAAGAATCGAGTCAGAGCGGAGGAGGATTGTGGCCCTTGTAGGCTACCTCTAACTCCTGAACAATGATCAAACTGTGGTTTTATTGTGAGCCAACAAGAAGCATGAGTCTCGTGATTGAATTTGGGCTTGTTTTCTGATGAGCTGAGGAATGGCCCATATGGAAAAAAACCCAAGGAAGGAAATAGGTTCCAGGCCCAAGAAACTGTTGCAGCGTGAGAAGAGCGATGTAGGTGAAAGGGGCGTGGAGAAGCTTGGTCGTCGGAGGAGAAACGTTCGTCGGAAGATATTGTGAGCACCATCTCTGAGAAGCCGTTGAATCTCGTGGTGGTTGCGGAAACCCCAGGTCTGTTGAATTTCTGCGAAGAGGATGGCTCGACTTTGGGAGGCAAGTGCCGGGAGCTGTGCGAAACACGACGACGGTGGCGGTGAGTGGTAGTGTTCGAGAAGACCGTATGTGTAGATCCAGTAGAGATCTTCATGGACAGCAGCGGAGGCAAAGCTAGGAGAGAGAGAGCACCATCTCCAGCCGACTCTCGATACATTGCCGACATGGATACCGGTAACAGCAAGGAAGAAGAAAGCTCAAGAAAAAGATGAATCCCACGAGCAGGATCTGAGGAAGATAGTGGAAGAAGAGACGCGCCGTGAAGATGAGAGCCTTTGAAGGTAAGAAACATATGCAGCGATGGAGGTGGGAGCATCACCGGCATTTGAACCAGAGGGCCGTGCTCCGGTGGTTATGTGACTGAAAGCGGCGGACATTTCCTCCCATGGCAAGCGTGACCGGCGGAGGTGAGTGAAGGTGAATAGGAGAAGACAGTGAGGCGGAGCGGTGGAGAGACCGGAGAGATTGTGACAGCGAAACAGAGACTTTATCATCGAGACGAAGCCAGAGCGAGAGTCGGCGGTGAGCATGGAGAACGAACGAAGATCAACGGAGGAACGGTTGGTTTGGCCGGCGCTTGACTCACGGCCGAAGCCGGAGCAAGGCTCGACCCAAGCCAAGCTGAAGGTGGAGGAAGACGACCGAGGAGAGGAGATCGGAGAAGGTGGAAAGATCTGGAGGTTGAGGTTTGCGGCTACTTCGATATTCGTGCCTGAGAGGATAAAAAAAAAATTATTTTTATGATGATTATTTCAGGACTAATTGACAATAGAATGGACCACACATGTCTAAGTCCAGTCCAGATTTTTAAATTAGACGTAGGTAAAACAAATTAAGTGTTCAATACTGAAAATTAGAAATAGAGTTTTCAACATTTTCTGATATTTGAAAAATAAACATCCCCTATATATTAATAGAGAAGACAGAGAGAGAAAATTCAGCCACGTGTCTCATTCAGAGTAATTTTAGGAGAAATTAACCAATGAAATATTTACATTCAGACACGTCAATAAAAAAATAATACACTTTTTTAATATATGGAAATATAGATATTCTCTCAGATTTTTCTCTATTTTTATGGTATCAATAAATTCAAACATTTAAAGGCATATAATTAAGAGATTTAATGACTTGTGTGACATTTAAATTTTAGAAATTATATAAATACAAGTTTTGTCCCACATGGATTACAAAATGGAAGGATGACATGCATATTTCTTATAAATAATTAAAATTACTCAGAATTTTTTGAATTACATATATGAAATATTTAATAGACACCAAAATTTGAAAGTTTTTTTGATTTAATAAAGCTTTATTTGAATTACGTTATTAAACTGAATATCCAAATATTTATGTACTTTTGTTTGATGGAAATTCAAATATTAGTTACTTGATAAATTGTGAAAATATTAAAATTATTTTAAATTTATGAAAATTGTAATATTATAAATATTTTAATTTTAATAAATTTAAATTATATTTGATGATATATTACTATTGTTTATCAGATTAGATACAAATAGTATATTAGCGATAAAAAAACTTACTACTATCATACCATGATAACAATTTATATAATAATTAATTATATATCAAATATTATATCCGCACATGGTGCGGGCTATCATCTAGTTGTGATAAAAAGAAGATCGTTATGATATCAACCAAATAAAGATTCTTTTTCTTTTTTAAGATTCCTTTTTTAACCTTAATTAGAAAGATAGATCTTTATAGAAAGATGTATAGGAGCGTTAAGTACAAGATATATTTTCTTTTATGATATGGTGATTACTGATAATTGATATTTGCGTTTAGAGTAGGTTAGTTTCATAATTGATTATGGATATCGGCATATCGCTATAACCACATAGGACAGATTGCTATTTCCCCTTTTCGATGCGACCCTCTTTTGCATTATGCCAGTGCATCAACGTACGATAACGATGTAATGTAACTATTCGTGTTCTATAAGTTTTCGCAGCAAATCAGAAAGAGAAAATACACTTTTACTGAATATTTTACTGAATATACTCAATGTTGACAAAAAAAATAATACTCAATATACATCGGATACCAAAGTTTCCACATCTTTTTACTTTGATGTAAAGAATAAGGCCATTTATTGATTCGTTGAGAGAAAACTTAGGCTAAGCAATTTTTTTTTTCTGGTTAAAACATCGTTCTCTATGTTATATTTCTAAGCAAATTGTTTAGTTTGAAAGTACTATCAAGACAAATATATCCGATACTAGAAAATAATTTAAAAGTCAAAATTGACCGTTGGATTTTTAGTATATGGGGACCAGGCTTGGTAAGTTGTATTGTATCTCATTCTCTCATCCAACACAAATACTATGATGCCCATACCAAAGGTCGACTAAAGGAGGACAGACATGTCATTTGCTTCTGCGTATCGATTAGTGTTCCCTAACACCAAAACCAGCAAATTTTTATTAATAAGATCATGTTTCCTAATCTGTCGGTCTAATTCTTTTATATATACTACCATTTTTCAGATAGAATTATATATGGTGATACTAAAATTCATAATAGAGTGATTAGTTTTCATTTTTTTTCTTATAGAAGTTTTGAAAATTCATAACAGGTATGATCGATATTTTTAGTTCAACATAAAATAATTATAAATTATTTTTTACTCAATCCCACAATTTTTAAATATTCATTAGATATATTAGCTATTTCATCATTCTAAAAATTTAATAACAAATATTAAACAATATTTTAATTAAATTTAAAGTATTTTGTTCAAAGAGTTAAATTTACAATCTGATGCTGCATTTTAATTTTTTTTTTTCATCAACACTATTAAAATGTTATTGATTGTGTTTTTATTCTTCGATTTACTTATACAATATAAAACTCAAGGGTTACAACTTACAACCAGTGCCGGTGCAACGTTTTACACTGCCTTAAACGAGTTCAAAAATTGTGCACTTTTTAAAAATATCATAAAATGATAACAATATAGAAAAAATATGTTAAAGTTTCATAAAATAATCTAACTCCATAAACTGTTTATAAAGAAAAGTAAAAAAAAATATTATTGAAATATAATTTTTTGCATTTTTTCTTATATAATCAGTCATTAAACTCGGATAGTCAAGTTTTTCAACCATAGTTGTCTTAATTAACAACAAAATCAACTCATTTAGGAGGTGTATTGGATCTATGATTTGACAAAATGACAAATCCACTGTTATTTGAACATGAATTTTAAAACCTTCTTTAAAATCCAATGTTATTAAACTTGTAATTTTAAAATTTATTTTGAAATCAAGTATTATTGAAAATATTTTAAGTAATGGATTTCAGGAGAGTTATTGAAATTTCAAAGTGTTTTGGCGAGATTTCTTAGTTAAAAATATAAAAACCCAAATTCCATGGTTTTAGATGGAATTTTAGAGTTTTTAACTAAAATCATAGCAACTTCACTAATCCAACCAAAATCATTCAAAAACTCATTAAAAATAAAATCATCTCAAATCTAAATGTTATATTCAATATACCCCCCCTAATCTGTCTGTGACAAAGTAGACTACAAATTTTTTTTTTATTAGTCTCAACTTTGAAAAACTTATTTTAGCTGTGACGACTGATACTAGAATAGGCAACAATAGGCGATAAGCAACTTTTGTGCTCTGATAACATTATTCCATTTTTTTCAAAAAATTTAGCATTTCAATAAAGTTTTGTTGGTATTAATTATCGGAGAATCTTTAATTTCATAAACAAATCATCACCAACAATGTTTGAGTGCATATCATTCTTTAAAGAAACTTATAAGTTCAAATATGATACCCTCAAAGGATCCTCACATGTGGCTGCTAGTTTTTAAAAATCAAACAAAATTCTCAAATTTTATTCATACCTTTAGAATTTATATATATATAACTTATTTTTTATATAAAATGGATGCCCTTAGAAAATTGATGCCCTAAGCCTTTGCTTCACCTGTTTGCCCTATAAATCGGGCCTGCTTACAACTTGCAGCAAAGAATTTAAATAATAAAAACTGCTGTTCTTCTAAGTCCAATAAAACTATACAAGATTTTTAACTAAATATAGAACAAATAAAAAATAATGGAATAAGAAACAATTCGTTTTCAATACTTTCGATTTTACCATTGATAACCATCAAAACGAAATACAATTTAGTATTTTACGATCTGTTGATGTATAATGTATTTGAATATTCTCCTTCAATCACCAGCTTACTTACTGATACTTAAAGCAGAATACAAGAGCACAATATCTAACACTAATGAATTATGGATCTATATACTTTTAATATCCTAATAAATAAAAACGTATAGATCTTTCAATACGATACAAAAATATTAATGAATTTAAGAAATGTAAAACTAATTTATTTGTCGGGAAGAAATGTTAAATATAAAATAACGTATCGTACTTTATGTAATTTTATTTTGGTTAATTGTTTATTTATATCGTCTCTCTGTTAGATCTACTTGCTTTTTTTGTCCCATTTATATAAAATCCACCGCTCGAGCTTAACGTTCGCGTCTTCTTCTTCTTTCTCTCTGAATCGAACTCGTTCCGTTCAACTGAGCCAACTCGCGCGGAGGATCAGCTTTACTGGAAAAATCATTTCCTCTGCATTGAACTAAAGGGAGCGTTGTAATAATGGCTGGTTCCGGGCTACAATGGCCGGAGCGACGTTGAGTAGCTCTGTTATGCCTGCGATCAACACTCGGAACCGGAGATGTTTAGATCAGGTAGATGGCGGAACGAGAAGAACAGGATCAAAGTCGTCTTCAGGTTAAAGTTTCACGCGACTCAGGTATTGATCATTGATTTTTTTCTGAACCATTGCTTAGATTCTTGAAATTTCAAGAATCTGATCTTAATGTGACATCTGAACAGTGACATCTTTTTTTCTGCTTAACTATGGATTTTGATATTGTTTTTTCTTTTTGGGTTGGTCAGGCTTCTCAGTTCAATACAGAGGGATTGGTTCTGTCTCTTGTTCCCGGAGATGTTGGGAAACCGACGGCGAGGTCAGAGAAAGCTGTGGTTAGAGACGGGCAATGCCGGTGGGAAATTCCGGTTTACGAGACTGTGAAATTTCTGAAAGATGCGAAAACCGGCAAGGTTAATCAGAGGATTTATCATCTCATTGTGTCAACGACGGTGAGTTAGAAGAAAAAGATTGATCGATAAAGATCTGAGATGGTAACGTTTTCTTGATTTTTGGTTTTTGTTTTTTTTTGTTTTTGGCAGGGATCTGCAAGAGCTGGTTTGGTTGGAGAGACATCAATTGATTTTGCTGATTATGCTGACGCAATTAAAACTTGTAACGTTTGTCTTCCACTACAGAACTCGAATTCGAAAGCATTGTTGCATGTTAGCTTCTCTCTTCTCCTCTTTTGTCATTAATGTTTTGTCTTAAAAGAAAGAAATTATGACTGTTTGCATCTTAAAAGCTCATAACACCTCTGCTTTTTTTTCTGTCTTTTTATTAAAAAGATGTTTTAAACTCAGAATTGGATTTTTTTTTGTTTTCAGGTATCAATACAAAGGCAATTAGAATTTGATGATCCTCAAAGGTGCA
Organism: Isatis tinctoria; assembly: GCA_010577795.1. Lineage (NCBI taxonomy): Eukaryota > Viridiplantae > Streptophyta > Magnoliopsida > Brassicales > Brassicaceae > Isatis > Isatis tinctoria. The sequence goes on from CM021250.1 coordinate 35,890,197, forward strand.
GAAAACTGTACTTCGCTTTGGTTTTTTTGTTTTTTTCTCTATTGGTTGTTGCAAGTTTTTGTTTTGTGTTCTTGATGGAAAGTGGCTTTTCTGTTTCTGACTTCTTGCAGAGAGGTGGATGAATCCGAGAATCTTGAGAAAATGTCACAGGGTCAAGATTTGAAGTCACATTTGAGCCTCGGTGATGCAGAGGAAACTCATAAAAGCGATCAGCGTGAGGTATTTGGATTCTCTGGTTTACTTTTGTTTGGTGTATGCAAGAGAGTTGGATCTTCTCTGACTTGTGCTTGTCTCTCTGCTCTGTTATAGGAAGGGCCCTTTGGTAAAGCTGCTCGGTTTGCAGAACTGAGACGAAGAGCATCGGTTGAATCTGATAGTACCATGTCAAGCTCTGGAAGTGTCTTTGAGCCAACTACTCCTGAAGAAGTTGCCAAGTCTTTGAGACACCCTCCTAAGAAACTTCACGCAGCTAAAAATTTGTTTGAAGAGCCACGTGTATCCGAATCCGAGTGGTCAGGAAGTTCTGATCATGGAATCACCACTGATGACTCGACCAACGATGGTTCGAATGATACAATGGCGAGGGACACGGCGAGAAACTCCTCGGAGGATGAGGACGAGATAGAGAAGCTTAAAAACGAGCTTGCTGGTTTGACGAGGCAAGCAGATCTCTCGGAGCTAGAGCTGCAAAGCCTGCGGAAGCAAATCGTTAAAGAGACGAAAAGAAGTCAAGATCTCTTAAGGGAAGTGAATAGCTTGAAGCAGGAGAGGGATTCTTTGAAGGAAGATTGTGAGAGACATAAAGTCTCTGACAAGCAGAAAGGTGAGCCTAAAATGAGGAACAGGTTGCAGTTTGAAGGAAGGGATCCATGGGTTCTTCTTGAGGAGACAAGAGAGGAACTTGACTACGAGAAGGATCGGAACTTCAATCTCAGGTTACAGCTTCAAAAGACGCAGGAGTCCAACTCAGAGTTGATTCTTGCTGTTCAAGATCTTGAAGTTATGCTGGAGGAAAGAAGCAAGGAAGGAGCTGATCTGCCTCCCAGAGCAAGAACCTGCGGTAACATGGAAGAGTCAATGAGAGGGTCTTGTAGGAGTGAGACAGATGAAGATGAGGATCAAAAGGCACTTGAGGACCTAGTGAAGGGACACGTGGATAAGGAAGACACACACGTCTTGGAGCAGAAGATCACAGACCTCTACAATGAGATGGAGATCTATAAACGAGATAAAGAGGAGCTTGAGACACAGATGGAACAGCTTGCTCTAGATTATGAGATACTGAAACAGGAGAATCATGATATCTCATACAAGCTAGAGCAGAGCCAACTGCAAGAACAACTGAAGATGCAATACGAATGTTCATCTTCGCTTGTGAATGTGACCGAGCTTGAGAACCAAGTGGAGAGCCTTGAATCTGAGCTCAAGAAGCAATCCGAAGAGTTTTCCGAGTCCTTGTGCCGGATGAAAGAACTTGAAACACAAGTGGAGATCTTGGAAGAAGAGCTGGAGAAACAGGCCCAGGTGTTTGAGGCAGACATCGATGCTGTCACACGAGGTAAAGTGGAGCAAGAGCAAAGAGCTATCCAAGCGGAAGAAGCCCTGAGGAAGACGAGGTGGAAAAACGCTAGCGTAGCAGGGAAGCTCCAGGATGAATTCAAGAGACTCTCTGAGCAGATGGATTCAATGTTCGCATCAAACGAGAAGATGGCTATGAAAGCGATGGCAGAAGCTAACGAACTACGAATGCAGAAACGTCAACTAGAAGAAATGCTCAAGAACGCTAACGACGAGCTCCGAGATAACCAAGCCGAGTACGAGGCAAAGCTCCACGAGCTTTCTGAAAAGCTGAGTCTCAAAACAAGTCAGATGGAGAGGATGTTAGAGAATCTTGAAGAGAAATCTAATGATGTAGAGAATCAGAAGAGGCATGAAGAAGATGTTACTTCAAACTTAAACCAAGAGATCAAAGTCCTCAAGGATGAGATTGAGAATCTGAAAAGGGACAAAGATAGTCTCATCTTACAAGAAGAGAACCTAAGAGTTGAGTTGGAAGAGACGAGAATATCAGTTATGGAAGCTGAAGCTTCAGTGCAGAGAGAGAACACGAAGATGAACGATTTAGAGAGCACGATCGCATCAATGAGAAAAGAATCAAACTCTCTGGCAGAGGAGTTGAAAGTGATGAAGCTTGTCAAGGATGAAAAAGAAGCAGCAATTACACACTTACAAACAGAGCTAGAAACCGTAAGAGCCCAGTGCGATGATCTAAAGCATTCTTTCTCAGAGAATGATGTGGAGATAGAGAAGCACAAGAAGCAAGTGGCACAAGTAAGAGGTGAGCTGAAGAAGAAAGAAGAAGCTATAGCTAATCTTGAGAAGAAGCTGAAGGAAAGCAGAACCGCATTTAACAACTTAACGAAAACAGCTCAAAGAAACAACAACAACAACAACACCAAAGGAGCACAAGGCGGATCTAAAGAAGTTACAGTTATGAAAGATAAAATAAAACTTCTCGAGGTATATATGCATTTGAACATTTGGTATTCGTCAATATCTTTAGTCAAGTCTGATGATAAGCTCGTGTTTTGTGATACAGGGGCAAATCAAACTAAAGGAAACTGCTCTTGAAGCTTCATCGAATATGTTCATCGAAAAGGAAAAGAATCTGAAGAACAGAATAGAGGAACTTGAAACTAAAGTCGACCAACTCAATCAGAATAGCCAAGAGGTTAACAAAGACGATCAAAATAAAATCTGTAACGCAACGATTTTAAAACATCAGAAAATTTTAACTCGTTTACATGTTTTTTTATTTTTGCCCTGATGAAGCAGATCAGTGACAGTGACGCTCTAAATGTTCAAGAAAACGAAGAAGTCCGAGTTCTGACAGCACAAGTCGCGTCTTTGAGAGAATGTAATGAATCGATGGAGATGGAGCTGAAGGAGATGCAAGAGAGATATTCAGAGATAAGTTTGAGATTTGCAGAAGTCGAAGGTGAGAGACAACAGCTTGTTATGACAGTACGTAATCTCAAAAACGCCAAGAGGAGCTAAACCGGTCTAATCAGAACCGGTTATCAGTTTAAAGAAAAGATACGCAGACATTATTATGTCGAAAATTGTGTACACATTTCTCTTCTGTTTAATATTTGTAAGTTTTTTTTTTTAATTTTACATATATGATCTTGGGCTCTGTAATTTTCTGGGAGCTTGAATTCGTTATTGATAAACTTGTTAAGTAATTGACATTATCGTATTGTCGTCGTCTCGTCTCTCTCTTTCTTCTCCGAAAAATAAAAGTCTTCCGACTGTAAGATGATGGGTGGTGGTGGCGGCGGAGGTAGCGAAGGAGATGCTGACCGGTGACTATGAACACGACGAACTGTTCATTTAGGGATTTTCTCCGAGTTCAGAAGCCAAATTGAGAAGAGACTCAGATCAGGGAAGCCAAATCGGAGAAGATGAGGTTTGCGATTGCTTCGAGAGCGAAGAGATTTGTGTTAAAAGGTAATTATGGAACTGCTTCTCCCACGTTTTCCACTTGCGGTTTCCGTTGCATCAAGGAACGAGCTTTATCTGGTCATAGTTACGATTACAGAGAGAGATTCACTAATAGACTTGAGGATATTAACTTAGCTGATGCAATTAGTTTGTTCGGTGAAATGGTAAAGTCTCGTCCTTTACCTTCCATTGTTGAGTTCAATAAATTGTTTAGTGCTATTGCAAAGATGAAGAAGTTTGACGTTGTCATCTCTCTCGGCAAGCAGATGGAGGTGTTGGGAATTCCACATAACCTCTATACTTACAGTATATTGATAAACTGTTTCTGCCGCTCTTCTCAACTCCCTCTGGCTTTAGCTATTCTTGGCAAGATGATGAAACTCGGCTATCATCCCAACGTCGTCACGGTTAACTCACTGCTAAATGGTTTCTGCCGCCAGAATAAGATATGGGAGGCAGTATCTCTAGTTGATAAAATGGTGGAAATGGGATATCAACCTAACACAGTGACATTTACAACTCTGATCCATGGACTTTTTCTCAACAACAAAGCTTCAGAAGCGGTGGCTTTAGTTGACCGAATGGTGATGAAAGGCTGTCAACCAGATCTCGTTACTTACAGTACGATTGTGAATGCAGTATGTAAGAGAGGTCACACTGATTTGGCTTTGAAATTGCTCAAAAACATGGAGGAAGGTAAAATAGAGGCTGATGTTGTAATCTACAGCACAGTAATTGATGGTCTTTGCAGACACAAACATGTGGATGATGCACTCAACCTGTTCAATGAAATGGAGAACAAAGGAATTAGACCAAATGTTGTTACCTACACCTCTCTTATAAGCTGCCTTTGTATCTACGGAAGATGGAGCGATGCATCTCAGCTACTAAGCAGTATGATTGAGAGGAACATCAACCCCGATGTAGTTACGTTCAGTGCACTGATCGATGGGTTTGTGAAAGAGGGGAAGCTTTTGGAGGCCGAAGAACTGTACAAGGAAATGATCAAAAGGTCTATAGATCCTAATGCTTTCACTTACAATTCATTGATCAACGGGTTTTGTATGCAAGATCATTTAGAGGAGGCCAAGCGTATGTTTGATTTGATGATTAGCAAAGGTTGTTTCCCAGATGTAGTGACTTATGCTACTCTCATCAATGGATTTTGCAAGTGTAAGAGAGTAGAGGACGGTATGAAACTCTTCCGCCAGATGTCTCAAAGAGGATTGGTTGCAGACACAGTCACTTACACCACTCTTATCCAAGGGTTTTTTCAAGCTGGAGATTGTGATAATGCTCAAGAAATTTTCAGAGAGATGGTTTCTTGCGGTGTACCTCCCAGTATTTGGACATACAACATTATGTTGGATGGGCTTTGTAAAAACGGGAAGCTACAGAAAGCATTGGTCTTATTGGAGGATATGCAAAAGAGTGAAATGGAACTGGATAATTTCACATACAGTATTATCATTGAAGGAATGTGTAAAGCTGGTAAGGTGGAAGATGCGTGGGAATTGTTTTGTAGCCTCAACCTCAAAGGAGTGAAGCCTAATGTTGTAACCTACACCACAATGATCTCGGGATTGTGTATGAAAGGCTTAAAGCAGGAAGCAGATGCATTGTTCAGGAAAATGAAAGAAGATGGGCCTCTCCCAAATAGCGGTACATATAATACGTTGATCAGGGCACGACTTAGAGATGGTGACAAAACCGCATCAGCTGAACTCATCAATGAAATGAGGAGTTGCGGGTTTGAGGGAGATGCTTCAACATTTGGCTTGGTGACTAATATGTTGTATGATGGGAGATTGGAAAAAAAGCTTTCTTAAAACATTTTAGCGGAGCAACCTTGAAGTGAACCAACTTTGAATGGTTTTCTTACGTTCTCATGTTACTATGATTTCTAAAATTTGTGTATATTCGATCACTGGTGTGGCTGCTAAACACTGGATGACGCAATGTCATTGTTCGGAACTCAAAGAAGCTCCCTCTTTTTATAAAGATCTCGGATTTCAAAAGACCTCTTCTGGCTTGAGGAAGAGGTTAGTTTCGTTTTGTTTCTCCACATCCTTCTGCTTTGAAAAATCCGGAGCTGATTCATGTCAGAAAGTTTTAATCTTTTGAAAGTTTTGTTGTTCTTGTTTCAGCGTAATATACTATAATAACCGCTGATAAAATCAAGATTGAACCTTGTCAGCGTCCTAGCAGGAATGTACCACACCACAACAATTTTTTCTTAATGTACAGAGAGAAAGTAAAACAGAGTCATGAAAATATCAGACAAACAGTTCGTCTGCTCGTCTCTCTTCTCTCCATCCATTGTAAACGCTTGCAATGTAATCTTCAATCCTACTCGTCAAGGTATCATCATCATCATTACCATGGGCATGATCATCATCATTATGGTTTTCGATACCGTCATCGCTATCATCTTCATTCCACTGGCTATAATCTTCATCATCATTCCATATAGCACCATCATAATCAACTTGATGAACACCACCATAATAGCTAAAATAATCATTGTCATCACCATAGTAATATCTTGTGAGATAACAACAATCTTTGTTCGTGTCTATAGTGTAACCATCAAGCATACTGTCTTCTTCAAAGGTGTACAGAGCATAGAAATCTTCGGTTTCTTCATAAACAGAGCGATTACTATCGATGATAAACAAGGAAAGGATGGAACCGAGGAAGAAGAAAAGAAGGAGTGGAGTTGGTGGAGTTGGAGGTTTATCGAAATATCTAAAGAAGAAAAAGAGCATTAATGTTGAAACAATTGTTCTCCATGCCATTGATTATAATGAATTAATTATGGGTTCTATCTATATCAATAAAAGATGAGTAGCTTTCCAGGGATATTCGAATTAAGAGTAACTTTCCGGGAAAATACCATAAATTGTGCTGAGACAAATGAGTGGAAAAAGTCTGTTGTGTGAAGTTATTGTAAAACTCACAATATTATAATATCTAAGTATGCGTTGTTATACTTATGATTGTTTCTTGATGCACGAGATCTTGAAGCAAGTGGCCCAAGTAAGAGGTATAGCTGAAGAAGAAAGAAGAAGCAATAGCTAATCTTGAGAAGAAGCTGAAGGAAAGCAGAACCGCATTTTAATAACTTAACGAAAACAGCTCAAAGAAACAACAACACCACCAAAGGAAGTCTAGTAGTAGCACATGGCGGATCTAAAGAAGTTACAGTGATGAAAGATAAAATAAAACTTCTCGAGGTATATATGCATTTGAACATTTTGTATTCTTCTCAGAATCAATATCTTTCGTCAAGTCTGATGATAAGCTCGTGAACTAAACTCTCATGCATCCTCTATATTCCATGAGTGTTACAAGAGATAGAGCTTAATTAATCGATCTTCCTTATCTTTGTTGCAGCTGATACGAATCGAAGCTATACACCGAAAGAGATACAACGATCAAGAACCGCAACGTAAGATCAAAGAGGTAAACCATTAACTCTGCACCTAGCTTCTTCTCTTTTCCTGAATCTCTCATGTGCTTTCTAACTCTCTCACCTTTCAACGGCAACAGAATCGAACGAGGAAAACGACGTTGACTGGTCAACCTTCGGTATGTGTTGTCGACTTATCGTTATTGAGATAATGGGCTACCACCAAAACTCTAAGGCCCAATAACCATTAGGCTGGATTCGAAGCCCAACAGGTCTCACCGAAGACCTCAAGAGCGTCTCACAAAACAGATCAGTGAGTCAGTGACAGTGACGCTCTTAATGTTTCAATCTTCTCGTCGTTTTGATTGGTGCGACACGAGACAAACGTTGTATCCTAAAGGCCAATCCTCGATCAGAATACTTGGTCCGCTTTCTGGTTAGTTGATCGGATCGGAATAAACCGGAAATCAAACCGGTTCCCGTATTCAACAGTTTCGTATTGTGACTATTGTCGTCATTTCGTCTCTCTCATTTGATAAACGGAGATCTTGCCTCCCAGAGTTTGGCTGCTTGTGTCGAGAACTTGAGATAGTTTATGAACCGGTCACTGTAGCACCCAAATTGAGAACATTTGTTGTTCATAGCATTTCGTTGCCCCTGAACCTAATCAGCTCAAGCCAAATCGATAGAAATGCAGAGATCGATTTCGAGATTTGTTCACCGGAATCTCCAGGGAAAAGGTAACCCTCCAACTCAAACTGCTCCTCCGCCGTTTAATTTTTGCTGGGTACGAGCTTTCTCTAGTGGCAGTAATGATTACGGAGAGATATTTAGAAATGTGCTTCGTGATATTAAGTTAGAAGAAGATGCTATTGATCGGTTCAGTCACCTGGTAGAGTCTCGTCCTTTCCCTTCCATCGCTGAGTTTAGTAAATTGTTGTCTGCCATTGCCAAGATGAAGAGGTTTGATATTGTAATCTCTCTCGCTGAGAAGATGCAAAAGTTGGAAATTCCACATGATCTCTATACTTTCAACTTATTGATAAACTGTTTCTGCCGCTCCTCTCAACTCTCTCATGCTCTAGCGATTCTGGGGAAGATGATGAAACTCGGCTATGATCCCAGCATTGTCACGCTTTCTTCACTGCTAAATAGTTTATGTCACTATAAAAGGATCTCAGAAGCAGTATCTCTAGTTGATAAAATGGTGGAAATGGGATATCAACCTAACACAGTGACATTTAATACTCTGATCCAAGGACTTTTTCTCCACAACAGAGCTTCTGAAGTGGTGGCTTTAGTTGAACGGATGGTTGTCAAAGGATGTCAACCGAGTTTAGTTACTTTTGGTGTCATCTTAAATGGATTATGTAAGAGAGGTGATATTGATTTGGCTTTAATTCTGCTCAAGAAGATGGAGGAAGGTAAAGTAGATCCTGATACTATCACTTACAATTCTTTGATCAACGGGTTTTGCATACAGGGTCGTTTAGAGGAGGCCAAGCATATGTTTGATTTGATGATTAGCAAAGGTTGCTTCCCAGATGTAGTGACTTATACTACTCTCATCAATGGATTTTGCAAGTGTAAGAGAGTAGAGGATGGTATGGAACTCTTCCGCGAGATGTCTCAAAGAGGATTGGAAGGCAACACAATCACTTACAACACTCTTATCCAAGGGTTTTTTCAAGCTGGAGATTGTGATAATGCTCAAGAAATATTCAGACAAATGTCTTCTTGCGGTGTCCCTCCAGATATTTGGACATACAGCATTTTGTTGGATGGGCTTTGTAAAAATGGGAAGCTAGAGAAAGCGTTGGTCATATTTGAGGATCTTCAAGAGAGTGAAATGGAACTCAATATTGTCACATATAGTATTATCATTGAAGGGATGTGCAAGGCCGGGAAGGTGGAAGATGCGTGGGAATTGTTTCGTAGCCTCAACCTCAAAGGAGTGAAGCCTGATGTTGTAACCTTCACCACAATGATCTCGGGGTTTTGTATGAAAGGCTTAAAGCAAGAAGCGGATGCCTTGTTCAGGAAAATGAAAGAAGATGGGCCTCTACCAAATAACTGTACTTATAATATGCTGATCAGGGCACATCTTAGAGATGACGACAAAACGGTATCAGCTGAACTCATCAATGAAATGAGGAGTTGCGGGTTTGAGGGAGATGCTTCAACCTTTGGCTTGGTGACTAATATGTTGTATGATGGGAGATTGGACAAAAGCTTCCTTCACATGCTTTCTTAAAACAGCGTCTACTCAAATCCTTGAGAGAAAAAATTATGAGGTGAATAACTGTTTTGCTGCTATTTTAATGACAACTTTTTCCGCATCTACTGTTCTGTTGCTGTTTTGTCTGAGTTTCATGAGTTTGACGATTTTACAATTGTCCAGGTAGTTTCAGACAAGAGTTAATCCAAACACTTTTTCAGGCAAGATCAATGGTCAGTTCTCAAAGAAGCACACCTTCGAGAAGACTGGATGTTTAGCTTTTAATATTTTCAGCGTTATTTGTTTGTTTGTATCCAGGTAGATTGGTTGTAACATGGAAAATGTTCTTCTTTGTAACCTTGAAGTAGTTGTGATATTCGATCAGATTACAGTTGAACTAGGTGAATAACTGGTTTAGTTAAACTCATATGTTCATAATTGCTAGTATCCATGAATTCAATTGGGATGTGCCTGTCTACAACATAGGAGTCTATAATCATTCTATTCAAATATTTCTGAATTTCTGGTGTGAGGCAGGTCAATGAGTGGTAGGGAAGCTTATGATCAAGTTAGTTTATAATTTCCAGAATAACATCAGTTCTTAGCTCGAAATATGTTTATATATGGCCTCATCAACCTAGTAATCGTATCTAAGAGAATCGACCCCACCCTACTCTATATGCAGAGTTTCAAGATTTAAGAGCAGGTAATTTCCTTAACGTGATCGATCATGTTATTTATATTAAGTGTATACTATATATCAAACGTAGTTAATGACAAGGGCAAGCGAAAAAACAACTTCGAAGAGAAAGTAAAGTGCTTTGGCATGCACCATTTCTCTGCTTATTTAGAGAAGACAATAAATAAAAGAGAATAAAGACAGAAGCCAAATTGCTTTGTCCTTAAAAGTTACCAATCAATCTGTATGTTCGTATTCTCGACGATCTCTTCTAGCAGGAGTTTTTTCCTTCTTTTCCCTCGATCCCCTCGCAGGTGCCTTCACCGAAGGTTTCTCCACATCGCCTGAGATGTCAAGATGAACGCCTGGATCATGAGTCTCGTACTTGGCGCCTATCATTATCGAATTGTTCACAGCTTGAAAGTTGCTGTTGACATAGGTGGTCAGGAAATCAAGCTCGTGGTCACCATTTTTGTAGTTGTCTCCATGGTTATCGTCAAGCTCTGTCTTCATGGTGGCTCCAAGGTTGGATCCAGAGAGAGTGATGACTCTGATGGTATCTTCCTCCTCCTCCTTCTCTTCTTCATATTGGCTTGGTCCTGCCTTCTCTGCTCCCATGTGGGTTAACGAGGAGATCATGTTTTTAAGATCGTGGTCGAAATGTTGTTGTCGCTTGTGCTTCTCTTCTTCGCCTCTTGACTCGCTTAGCTTCATTGTTTACAACACCAGAAGAAAGGATGGGAAGGCAAGTAATGCAGATATACATCTCTAAATATATATATTTATAAAATATCAAAGCGAAAGCAATGCCTTGTGTTACAATTAAAGAATAGGATGGAATGACTTTCGCGTAGGTTTAAGAATAACTTTTGGAGATTGACAAAAAGTGGTCAAGTATCATGATAAGTTGTTGCAGGTAAATAATTGGATGATGCATTGTGATCAAAACCGGTATTTTCAGAACCCGAGGAGATATATGTTATCAAAGATATAGTATAACATCTAAAAATGTATATTATTTTGTTCCTTCTGTTTATTGCATACTATATAGCGAAGAAATTATATATTTGCATGGTAAAAAAATTGGACAAAGCTATATAGACAAGCAAAAAAAAGTCAAGCCTCGCAAAAAGGAAAATATTTACATCTCCCACAACACAAACAATGTTGGAAAATACTACTTTTGTGTATAATTTTTTTCTATAGCATTCAAACAAAACTACAAAAGTTAGACTATTCCTTTAATCAATCCATATACAGTGACAAGTGTCACAACGAGTGAGTGATCGACACGTGGTTTCACCTCCAAAGTTAACACATCTTCTCCCAGTGTAAGTCCATTTGACGATTGCTTTGGCTTTACCTATAAAATTAGTTTATCTATTTAACAATATACTCTTTCAAATTCAACATTAATAATGACTTTTTTTATATATAAATTTACCTGTGCAATGATGTCTCCGTGGATATCTATGATCTGAAGAGCAAATTTGGGGTCAAATCTTAAGATCCAAAAGACTTCATTGGTCTCATCTCGAACTTCCCAATCTCCATCTCTAATACATGACCTTTTGATCCTGGCGCAGGGTTTCACTTCCTCAGTGCTTGATAAAGTCCCACCTTCTCTGTACACATACCAACTCCCAAAGAGCCATAATTTCTGTAAAGAAATACAATTATTTATACAATTATTTAAACATATATAGATTATTCATATTTTGTGATCATCATTAGAATAAAACATTCATTTCTTACGGCGGGATATTGAATCGTATACTTAAGAGTATTCTTTATTTATTTTTATTATATGGTTTCTTACTCGTTTTATACAGTACTTTTTAAATGTATTTTAACTTTGAGCTAGAGAAGCTTCAGCTAACTCTTTTTATATTTTATTTAAGGAGACATATATGATCGCTAAAGAGTATTGAAGCAATACAACTTCCAGAAAAATTAATCTGCTACTTTTGAGGGATTTTCCCTCCAACTTCAACTTACTTTTTAGCTTATTTTCTGCTTGAGAACCGATATTCATTAGTTCCAGGACTTAAACCGGGATAAACCAGCAAGAAGGGAAGACGAAAAATCTAATTTATCCTTTGAATTAGAGAATCTTCAACTAACATTTTCATTTAAATATTTGCATTAGAAATGCTTTGTTAATTCCGGAACTTAAAACTGGAATTGCCAGAGAAAATGAAGAAGAATGAATTGAATTCGAATACCCAAGATATTGACTTTAATTACCTTTTTACGGATGGTGAAAAGAATGTTGCCATGGAGATCCATGATGTGGACTTCATTGCTAGCTTTGTCATAGTTTTCGACCCGGTACGTAATCTCTCCGTTGGAATTGTAGACCGTTAAACCGTTGGTTTGATAAACCAGAGATTTCATCCAAACCGTGAAAGTCTCTCTCTCCGTACTCATGTACGGTGAAGAGATGGCTGCTTGAGGAAAAACCCTAGCCATGGTAGACAGAGAGAGAGACAGATAGAAAGAAGAGAAAAGAGAGATTGTATATATATCGACGTATCTTCAATAATATTATGAAATTGAAGTTGAAGTTGAAGAAGTCTTATACACCTCAATAATTCATATTTAAATGTTTTAATATTTCTTACACTTATCGCTATTATATAAAATAATGAGGATCACTTTGAATTTGTCTAGTTTTCTCTCAACGCCTGATTCATGTACGGTGACTAATAATTTTATGTTTGACATAACAATTATTTATATACATATATATGACTTTAGTTTTGTTATATATAAACATCGTATTTTCTTATTCGTAATCGTTTAATATATAAATTTAAAATGTTTGTTTATTAAAAAATAGGAGGTAATGTATATTTTACTATTTTATATATGTATTACTTTATATTTTCTGGTGAATATATGTATGACTTTATATTTTACATGCATATATGTGTCAATGTGTGTAACCGTGGAAGTATTGGAATATACAATCTACAACAAATCACTTGTGTTACTTTAAAAAATAAACAAATCACTTATTACCTTACAAAACGAACTGAAAATTTTAACTTTTGCTTTTGAAAAACATAGCACTAACTTTAACTATTTTTTTTTTTCTCCTAACTTTAACTGTTATAAATTAGGAATTAGGTGTAAATTCTCTTAAAGCCGACAAATGTCATCTTAAAGATACAAAATTTACTTTTGTTTACAAAGAGGCCCTTTAATTGTTTGGAAATAAAAAATCCCATCTTTCTCTTAAATGTATTATATAATTATTTCTCACCGTTGTAGCTCTCATTTTCAGGTTTGATGTGTTTTATGGAAATTGTTTATGTAGTCGTGATGTCATACAAAAAAGTATATACATTAAGAAAAAGATGAAGATATATTTATAAAAGTGATATAAATAAAATATGATCACCGCATTTCACAAATATTATATGTTGATAGTGGACTTATCTGCCGGAGGTCCTTAATTTAATATCCGAGTTCCTCTAGGAAATTTATTTCTCTCGTTCCAAGAAGAGTTTTTTTTTTTAATTTCTTTTGCCTTTTTATTCGTCTTTTAGAAGAACTAAATCAGGAAGTAATTTTCTGTTATAATATTTAAAATAAATAAGTACTATAAAGTTTGTATGGAATTTAAAAAAAAAATACAAACAACTTTTAAATTGCAGTATAAAAAGAAATGGAGGGTATTTTAAAAGATCATAAAATTTTTGTTACTAAAAAATATTTGTACTTGAGACACAAAAACTAACTTCATTGTACGTAGTACCATTAATCTATCAACATTTTAATCGTTAATATTTGTTTCAATAGCTATAAAAACTCATATTTTTTTGTATTTTTGATTAAATGCGATTGTAAATAGAAAAAAACCTCAATATTTATGATTTTATGTTTTATTGTAAAATTTTAAATCTTACTATAAGTGATTCCAAAATCTATTAATCGGAGCTTTCTCTCGCTACAGAATTTCTCTTTTTCTATCTCTGCAATGAATCAAAATTGTCTTCTTGTTTTACATTATTTGTTTACAATTATATCACACATAAATATTTTTTTATAGAACTGAACAGATTAGATATGATCTTTGCCGTTGGTTTGTTGCAACTGGAAAAATGACCGCATACGTGTCTGGCTAATGAGCTTGAGCTAAAACATTCCACTTTACTTGGAATGATCGAACTTGAACATTAGAGACCCTTAAGTATCATTTGAACTTAAAGATGAATTTGAGTTCAAGGTCATGCCTAATAGGTTCATGGCGCGTGGCTTTCTACAAGATCACTTGCATATTCTAATACTTTGAAAATTTGTTATATTAAACCAATATTGGCGCTCAATTTCCAAATTTCCTTTAAATGCACACGACCCAGGAATGGTTACAAGCGATGTTAACAGGAAAAAAGAAAGTTAATTTGTCAATCACGGTTGAGACGAGCACTATGATGGCACCCCAAAAAAAACCAATTTACTTTTTTCTTCTTAGTTTTCATCATTGGGATCGATTCAGCCCATAAACACAATTTCTCGTGGATAATTAATCAGTCTTCTTTAGAATGACTCACATCACCAAGTCAGTACGTAGTCAATTTAATTATCTGAATTATCCTCGAAAATTGGAGATTAAAATTGTTTATCCTTTGATATAGTGGGTCACACGTTTCATTTCAAGCCACAAACTAGACCCTTTTAAAAGTTTAATTTATACTGGACCACAAACTACTTAATTTATCTATCACATACGGTTAAAGCAAAGATAACGCACTCATATCATTCTATAACATATTTTCCTCTTATCATTCTATTTCTATATAACATTTGTTATCTTTCTTAAGAAGAAAAATAAATAGGATCATGCGCGACCATATAATTAATCTATTGAAGGGTACAATACTAGAAAATGGCCCCACACATTTATATACTTATTCAGTTTGGGACCCTAATGTTTGACATTATTGCAAATTCAAACATAAAAAAAAAACTTATAATAAATTTGAGTGTCTAATTTCGTGTCTCTTCCGACTCCATCATTCATAAATAATGATGAAAATAGTTCTATCAACTTTGTTCCTAAACACTAAAGTGAGCTAACGATTAGAATATTATTTGTTTGTTTGTCGAGAGTACGACAATTGTATTCAATTGTTTCATCGTACTGTTTTCTCGGGTTTACAATGAATATTATCTGTTTATTCGGTTATTTAATTAAGCAACCAACTTTGTGGGTTGCACTCCACTGAAGATTTCAATCGTTCTTTATCCTTGTTGTTAGATTGCTTTTAGAGTTCATTATGTTTCACTATGTAGGTTTGAGGGAATAATTACAGTGAAACATTTTTGTGGCAACAATAAAAAGAAAGTCGAGTTATGGTTATGGCCGCACAAAAATTTGCGACGCTGGCAAACACAAGCCCACCAGAATTAGTTTGAATTTTTTGAAGAAAGACTAATAAAGACCTCTTTATCAAAGGCCCCATGCAAGAAGGTATTGTGGGCGTACGTCCATTTGATGTAACTCTCGGTTCTTGGCTGCGACAACACTGAAAATAATATGCATAGTCCCTACGTACCGGTGTGCACGTATGACGTATAATTGTAGTCGAAAGCTTTGACTTGTTTGTTACCCATTAGTCCATAACCACTACTCTAGTCTAAAGAACCATTGTATTTGTACTTGAATTTTGGAAATTTACCTACTTACACCCAATTACTCGTTTCCCTAGCAGAGATGGTTCCAAAGACCACGTACTGTTCTTTTCAAAAGCGGAGATCTCATCACTCATATTGCGGATCGCCACCATGCACCGTGCACTGCTTTAGAGCAAGGAATAAACTTTGTGCCGCGCGCGAATCTAACGACTTCATTAACACTATGTCGCACGTGGAACCATACGCGTCGTTTCGTCCCGTTGAACATAGAGAATGCTTGATTGAGACTTGAGAGTCGGTAATGGATCACACGACAACAAGGAAGTTTGAAGAGACCGAAACCGGCTCGAAGATAACCCGAAGAGAAACATAACATATGATATTTGTTGCTGTCACGTTTGTGAGCTAGCTAGCTTGGCCATGCTCGAAAAGCACACTGTATCGCACGTGGAACCATACGCAGCTGCCACACTTGCGACCTCCACATGCATTAATTTTAGCTTTTTCCTTTGTTGGCATTTGGCGAGATCATCCCACATCGGGCCACGTGCATTTTAGCTCTGAGTAGTAATAAGTGGTTAATTTTTGTCCCATCGACAAAACCATAATTCTTGTTCGAAGAATTAAAAAAAAACTGCATAATAGATGTTGTCAATAATAAAATAAAATAAAACATATTAAGCCATATCAATGTTTATAGTCTGTTAAAAAAATTACAAAATGTAGATTATACTGAGAATCATGCACGACATTATAATTGATTAAAATTAAATAAAGGTCCCACAGTTTTGCACGTATTCATTTTGGGACCTCTGTGTTTTAAATCATGGCAAATCGAGACTGTTGAAGCTTTTTTATCAATAAAAGTGAATTCCAAAATTTGTGCATGTTCTGTTTCTTCCGACTCTATCATCATAATGATATAAATAGTTTATAACAATTCGTTCTTAAAATCTAAAGTGATCTGACGAATAACATACAGAAGAGTTTCTGGTCATTTGTTTATTGCTGATCATTTATTTATGATTGTTGTAGACGAATAAGAATAACACATGTTTAATCTACATTTGTGGTGGGTATAGGTGGAGAAGGTAAACAAAACGGAAGTGAAGATTTTAAGGAAACTGATCGAAGGTTGTTGCATGGCACATTTGATATTAATCGGGGTTATCAAACCACAAAATTGCGGCTTCTTGGTCAGAACAGAACATAAAATATGAAAATTGTTTATAATTTTATTGGTTATCATAAAATTCTATAATTTAATTGATAAAATCTCTTCTAATGCCCCCTATGAAAATTTTGTCTAGCTGCTGGCGACTACTTTTATCAACAGACCATTAAATTTGCTTCTGTTACAGTTTTTTTTTTCCGGTCGCAGCCGCCAGCGGCAGCGTTCGTAAAACAAACAGGGCCAAGTTCGTTTATGGTGAACGGTTTATAATCTTTTGTTTTGTAACCCTGATAGACTTTCATTAATCAAAGTAATGACAATGAGTTTTACAAAACCATAAAAATGCTAGTTGACATCACACGAAGGAAAGCTTATAAAAGCATTACATAAATGAAAATCAAAGACATAAAGACCCATATTACCATCCATTGTAATGAGAGGCATGTGAAGGTCCAACTAAAGTAACAGAGGATCAAATGCCGGAAGAATCCACATAAATTATTTTCTCAGCTTCTCTGGAAACGTAGATTTGGAACTGTATTCTATGGAGTGATGAAGATTCAAGAAAACAGAGTTGCTTGAGAAACCGGAAGGGAGTAATGGCACTTGAGATAACTGACATCTCTCTTTCGCAAATGGGCACAATTCAAGAAAGTATAGTTTTTCAAATATTCTTCCACAAGGTTTTCTCAATAAGCGCCATCATTTAGTTTGAAGGGTTCTGCAGCTCTTGTAGTGACTCTAGCCACTCTGAGAATTATAATTTCCATTCCTTGAAAACTCCAAACTAAAGAGTTTGTCTACTCATGAATTTTAAAATACGCAAATCATCCTCTTTTTTATAAAGACAAGTCTTATAGCCATAGAATCCCATTGTCTAGACTATTCATGTTAATCAGATTGCAGTGAGTAACAGTGATGTCTTTCTGAAATTGTACGTTTATTGCTTCTTCATTTGATCTCTTAAATAGATCAAGCTTACAACTCAGATACAACTAACTCCGAAACAAACTCATAACTACTTTGACTCCTAACATTGCGGAAACTAACTTGATAAGATTAAAAGACTAAGTCATACGACTTTTATTCAAAGACATAAACTAAACTAAGTTCCAACGGCTCCTTTTGTCTTCAATCCCTCCCTTAAACTGGAATGTCTTTCCAGTTTAATCTTCCTTTGTACAGACCCCAAGTCTACTCCTCAGCTCCTCGAATGAATCCAGTTTGAGTGCCTTTGTCATACAGTCAGCCAGCTGATCTCGAGTAGGACAGAACTTGATGTTGATAGTTCCATCATTCACAAGATCACGCAAGAAATGATACCTGACATGAATATGCTTGCTCCTTCCGTGCATGACTGGGTTTTTCGACAGTTTGATTGTAGAGCTGTTGTCGCAATAGAGCTCAGTTCCTTCTTTCATCTCTTCTCCGATTTCTTCCAGAATATTTCTCTGCCACATGGCTTGACAAGCTCCATATGCAGCTGCAACGAACTCTGCTTCCGTTGTTGACAGTGTGACAATGGCCTGTTTCTTTGATGCCCATGAAACTGCACCACCACTGAGCATAAAGACATAGCCGGAAGTGCTTTTTCTGTCATCCAAATCTCCTGCATAATCACTGTCCACAAACCCCACCAAATCTTCTCCTCCTTTACGCACATACTTAATCCCAAACTCAGTAGTGCCCTGAACATACCTTAGAATTCTTTTTGCTGCAAGCAGATGTTGCTCCTTTGGTCGTTCCATGTATCTACTGACCAAGTTCACAGAGTAGATAATGTCTGGTCTGGTTGCCGTTAGGTATCTCAGGCTTCCAACCAATTGCTTGAAAGCTGTTGGATCCACATCTTCTCCATTGCCTTCCTTTGAAATTTTGTGTCCTGGAACTATCGGATTCCTCACTGCATTGCACTTCTCCATTCCAAACTTCTTTAATAACTCCACTGCATACTTCTGCTGATTAATGAAAATACCATCTTCCTCTTGTAATACTTCAACTCCGAGAAAGTATTTCATCAATCCAAGATCGGTCATAGAGAATTCCTTCATCATTGATTCCTTAAAACCATTAAGCAGAGACTCAGAATTACCTGTGTATATGAGATCATCGACATACACACTCACGATCAGAACCTTCTCCTCTTCTTTCTTCACGAACAGAGTATGCTCACAATAGCACTTCTCGAATCCTTCTCTCACAAAGTAGCCTTCGATTCTGCTGTACCAAGCTCTCGGAGCCTGTCTGAGTCCGTACAGAGCCTTTTTGAGCTTTGATATATCATGGTTTTTATGGTTTTTAGCCATGATATAAGTTGTGTATATAGAGTCTTTTTAGTGTTTTTGGAGTCTTTTAGAGTCTTTTACAGGTTTAGGTACGTTTGGAGCTTAATTGGAGATTATGGATCCTTCTGGAGCTAAATAGGAAGATGTGCTGAAGAATGCAAGTCGGAGACCACTTTTGAGCCTGGTGTCGATCGACACCACTCCTGAGTGTCGATCGACACCGATCGGGATTTGACAAACCGCCGACTTTTGAAGAAAGGAAATTGCCCAGAAGTTTTACATATTTGCAATTAAGTCCCTGGTCGAGTTTTTAGGATATATATACTATTTTAAGGTCATTGTTTAGACCTATGCTATTATTCTAAGCTAGAGCTTTGGAGAGAAGAATTCAGACTCCTTCAGAGAAGATTCAGAACTCCTTTAATCTCTATTCTTATTTCTTTTATGCAATATTATTCAAACATGTTTATTGTTTCAATCTCCATGTCTGAGTATTTTGCTAGTTAGGTTTAGGGTTTCTCATTAGGGATTTCATGGATTGCTAAGTTGATTGGTTAGTTAGGGATTCTGGAAAACTATTTCTTTATCTAGGTTGTGATTAATGCTTGATCTGAACTGAGAAGTTAGATTATTGATCATAGGTTGATTCTCGCAACGAGAGTTGGTTAATTAGCTAGAAAGAACCTTAGATGAGCAAAATAACTATTCGCAAAGAGATTTGGTTTAGGTATTTTGTGAACTTATCGAACTTGAATTTAACGCATGTCTGAGCCTTTGAATTTGCAAAGAGATTTGGGATTCTAGGATCTAGACATAGAAATCTCTGCAACGAGAGTTGATTGATTTGAATATTGTGTTTCGAGTTCTAGAACATAGCAGAATCCTGATTTACTGATTAGCTTGCATTCCTGATTTCCTGAGAATTCCCTGAGCCTGACGTTTCTCCTATCTGATTTTAAAACCGATTTTAGTTGCTTTGCTGTCTTTTAATTACATTCATTCTCGTTTAGCTTAATTCGAATACTGAAATCTATTGTGCGAATCTTGAGTCTCTGTGGAAATCGATCCCTAAGTACTACAGCCGATCTCTTAATTTGAGAGAGTAGCTCTAGGGTAAATTTGAGCATATCAAATTTTGGCGCCGTTGCCGGGGACTCTTTCAATTCGCCATTAGATTAGGAATAGAATTTAGTCTAAACTTTTTATTTCTTGTTTACTTACATCTGTTCTATCTCTTTTCTTGTGTTTCAGGTGTATGCAGTCTCGCATTACCAGAAGCAACAAGGGAGCTAAACTTTTGAATCTTACGAATCAGGAGTTGAGAGAGTTAGAACGAACGAATCTTAAGGCAAAAAGATCAGCAGAGATGAATCGAAGAATTATCGTTCGACCTGATGCTGCTGGAGTCTTACGAGACCAAGAGGGTCATGCCTACAACGAAAACGGCGACAGAGTTGATGAACAGGGAAATGTCTTCCAAGAAGACGCTGCTGCGAACCCTGCTAGAGAGAGGACTCTTGCTGATTTTAACAGGCCTGATCTATTCTATGAGAACAGGTCTGCGATTCGTCCTCCTCCTTTCCAAAGGAATGACTTTGAGCTGAAACCAGTATATTTCACTCTTGTGGGTCAGCACCCTTTCCATGGTCTTCCTCATGAGCACCCCATGGACCATATTGAGAAGTTTGAAGACTTGGTGACAAGCATTAAGCTTAATGGAGTCTCAGAGGATTATCTGCTGTGCAAGCTCTTCCCATATTCTCTTGCTGGGGATGCAGCTTATTGGCTCAAGAATGAGAGTACAGGTTCTCTAACCACTTGGTCTGATACCAAGACTGCCTTCCTCACCAACTTCTTTGATGATGCAAGGTCTGAAGATCTGAGAACTAAAATCTCTACATTCAAACAAGCGCCTACTGAAGCCTTCAAAGCTTCTTGGTTGAGGTTCAGGTCCTACCAGAGAGATTGTCCCCATCATGGGTTCAGTGATGTTCAGCTGTTGGGCATCTATTTTAGAGGAATTGACTGGAGGTATCAGATGGCTCTTGATGCTGCAAGTGAAGGAAACTTCAACACTAGAAGCCCAGCTGAAGCCAAAAAGCTTATTGAGAACTTGGTATCTAGCAATAGTACCAAGAATGCAGACTTTGAGAGGAAGAAAGCAGCTGGAGGAATGGATGGAAGTCAAATGGCTGAAGTAAAGGCAAAGCTTGATTCAGTTCACAGCATTCTTGTGGGGCAAAAACATGTTCACTTTGCTGCAGAGGTTGAAACTCTTGATGGTCAAAAAGAGGATGTGAATTATGTTGGTGGAACAGGTTTTCAGAATCAGAGATTTGGGAATCAGCCTGGTTATGGTTCTACTTACCAGAGACCTTTTCAAAATACCAACTTTGTAAGGAATTATGGCTCTTCTTCCTACCAACCAGTTCCTCCACCAAATACAGAAAGCAAGATGGAAGGCATGCTGGAGCAGATTCTTGCTCGACAGACCAAGTTAACAGTAGATTTTAATGGGAAACTTGATTCCATGTACTTGGATCTGAATGGGAAGTTTGAAGCTTTGAGCACCCATGTCAAGAAATTGGACACTCAAGTTGCACAAACTGCTTCATCAATGAAAAGGCAAGAGGGGTTTCTTCCTGGAAAGACTGATTCAAATCCAAAGCATCATGTCAATGCCATCATGATAAAAGAGGAAGAAAATTTCGTGGGTTCTGCAGATTTTGATGGCGATTTTGACGTTCCAGAGCTGGTGTCGATCGACACCAACCTGGGGTGTCGATCGACACCAAGCCAAAAACCCGAGATTTCGAGTCGTGACGGACGATTGTCGACCAACCCGGTCGACACCACTTCGAAGCAATCGACACCAGTCAGTGTCGATCGACACCAACCTAGTGTCGATCGACACCCTTCGCGGACCAAGCCAGAATTGGCTAATTCTCACACAGCACATGAGGAGAATGTCTATAAGCCTAAAATTCCTTTTCCTAAGGCATGTAAGAAGTCTAAACAAGAGGTGGAAGAGGCCAGATGCAAGGCAATCATGGACAAAGTGCTGATTGAGATACCATTGGTTGATGCAGTCAAGTTTTCACCTCCAATTAAGAGGTATGTCAAGAGGATGGTTGTGAATGGTATAAGTCCTGAGGAAGCAGCTTTGCTTACAAAGGACATCAGTGCAATCCTTTTGAAAAAGACAGTGTCAAGGAAAGAGAGGAAGGTGAGAGTGTCTGAACAGGTCAGTGCTATGATTCAGAGTAGGATTCCCAAGAAGCTACCTGACCCTGGGAGTTTTGTGCTAGATTGCTACATCTCAACAGAAAGGTTTCCTCACTCTCTATGTGACCTTGGCTCAAGCATTAACCTAATGCCATATTCTGTTGCTATGAGACTTGGGTTGACTGAATTCAAGCCTACAAGGATTCATCTTGTCCTTGCTGATCGTTCCAAGAGGATTCCAGAAGGAGTTTTAGAGGATGTTCCACTTCAAATTGCAGGATGCACTATCCCCACAGACTTTGTGGTTTTGGAATATGATGAAGAACCTCAGGATCCTCTTCTTTTGGGAAGATCATTCTTAGCTACAGCAGGTGCTATTATTGATGTCAGAGAAGGGCAGATAGAGCTTGATTTGGGAGATAAGGTCATGAACTTTGACATGGAGAAGCTGAGGAGAAAACCTACCATTGATGGTCAAACCTTTTCTGTAGAGGTTGCCATGGATGAGGAGCCAGATGACATTACTGCTGGGTATGTCAAGGAGCTGGAGGCTACTGAGCAAGTGAACAAGCTGATTGTTCAAGAGAAATTGGTTGAGATTTCTAAGCAAGCTGCTGGGCTTGAAGATTGGAGTGGAGATCATCTTTTTAGGACAAGGTTCGAAGATAAGGGTCCAATTAAAGACAAATTGATGGAGGATGACGTTTTTGTGATGGAGACACGGATTGCTGAGCTGAATTGCAGAAAAAGTGAAGAGTCTCGAGTTTCAGGTTCAGTGTCGATCGACACCACTATTGGTGTCGGTCGACACCCTCCACAGGCCAAGCCAAAGACGCTTAAAAATCAGAGTTTTCAGAAATTTGGTACTCCAAAAGACCCATCAACTGTTGTTAAACAGAAAACTCTACATCTCGCACCTCACTCACCTCCAATAGAGCAAAGGTACGCACTTCCTGTTCCTCATTCTAAACCTCCTGATATTATCATTAAGAATTTTCAAAGTGCAAAGGGTGTCTCACAGTTAAACAAGCCACGAGATTATCGAAGAGCGCTTGTTTCTTCTTTTGATGACTCTGCAGGAAAAAGGAGTGTACCGCCCATAACTAAGTCCCACCCTGCTGCTGTTCCTTCGTTCCTTGGTCGATCTCATTCACAAACTGCTTATGCGCCACCTTGGATGATGAGATGCTCTTCCCAGAGGCATTCAGTGCCACTCTCTGATCCACCAGATGCCTAAGCTCCAGCATAGTCAAGCTAATGACTGAAAATAAGCGCTGAGTGGGAGGCAACCCACTATTAGGTAGGAGTTTTCTTTGGATTTCGTTTGATTTTTGCTAATTTTTAGTTTTGTTTTTCTTGTTCCTTAAAAAAAAAAAAAAAAAAAGGGAATCGTGACCAGATGAGTGTCGATCGACACTACTCGTTGGTGTCGGTCGACACCAATCGCGACTGCAGGTAAGCGTTTCCGATCCTAAACTTTTCTATTCTAATTATTTTCTTTTGACCAAACTCAGGCCTGTTAACACTGAGGAGAGTGTTATTCAAGTCTGGGGGAGGTGGTTACTAACTTTGATTTTCTTTTTCTTTGAGAGTCTTTTGTGTCAAAAATTTATTTTTATTGAGTCAAAATTTAGTTGGGAACTATGAGCTTTACTTGGAATAAACTGTCTTAGCTACCTCTTTAGTGACCATTCTTACAGCTACTGACAGCAGTTTCTACCAACAGGAAATTCCAAAGGTAAATTGATCTTCCATTATCTCCTCACTATTTGAGTGTTTAGATGATCCAGAGCTGGCCTAGATATAATGAACTTAATTTTTCTCATCTTGGGGCTTGGTATACTTAGAATCGGATTCCTTGCTTAGATCTGATAGGATTAGTCTGTGATTATGGTTTCCCTCTCTCTTCCCTTCAGTGTCTCTAAAAAAAATAGAAAAAGGAATGAAAAGAGAGTTATAGCTTTGAAAAAGAAGTGATATGAGAAGTTGAATCATTGGAAACTTGTCTAAAAAAAGAGAACAATCAGTCGATAAAAAAAAATAAAATGATACCCTAGTAGGGAAAAATCGACTGATTGGAAGCGAGAAAAGAGGGAGAAAGGAAACTAGAAGCAGGTTGTCCACAAATTCAGGTTCTTGAGTAAGTAAGAGTCCATGTGTCCTTAGATCGATATTCCCTCGATGAGACTGCACTTAAAACTTAATAAGGTCAGCAATGGGGATTTTAAATTACTTTTATGGTTGTGGTTTGGAATCTGGATGGTTAGTAAGTCTGCAGAAAATTACTAGAGGTTCTAACTTAAGTTGGTACTATTTGATGTGGCTTTACTCTGGTGTTGGTTGATTCAGTATTACTAAAGTATAAGTGAGTTCCTATGTTTTCAAACCTCTTTCACAGGTTTAGTCTTTTGTTTTGCTTGAGGGCAAGCAAAAGCTAAGTCTGGGGGAGTTGATATATCATGGTTTTATGGTTTTTAGCCATGATATAAGTTGTGTATATAGAGTCTTTTTAGTGTTTTTGGAGTCTTTTAGAGTCTTTTACAGGTTTAGGTACGTTTGGAGCTTAATTGGAGATTATGGATCATTCTGGAGCTAAATAGGAAGATGTGCTGAAGAATGCAAGTCGGAGACCACTTTTGAGCCTGGTGTCGATCGACACCACTCCTGAGTGTCGATCGACACCGATCGGGATTTGACAAACCGCCGACTTTTGAAGAAAGGAAATTGCCCAGAAGTTTTACATATTTGCAATTAAGTCCCTGGTCGAGTTTTTAGGATATATATACTATTTTAAGGTCATTGTTTAGACCTATGCTATTATTCTAAGCTAGAGCTTTGGAGAGAAGAATTCAGACTCCTTCAGAGAAGATTCAGAACTCCTTTAATCTCTATTCTTATTTCTTTTATGCAATATTATTCAAACATGTTTATTGTTTCAATCTCCATGTCTGAGTAGTTTGCTAGTTAGGTTTAGGGTTTCTCATTAGGGATTTCATGGATTGCTAAGTTGATTGGTTAGTTAGGGATTCTGGAAAACTATTTCTTTATCTAGGTTGTGATTAATGCTTGATCTGAACTGAGAAGTTAGATTATTGATCATAGGTTGATTCTCGCAACGAGAGTTGGTTAATTAGCTAGAAAGAACCTTAGATGAGCAAAATAACTATTCGCAAAGAGATTTGGTTTAGGTATTTTGTGAACTTATCGAACTTGAATTTAACGCATGTCTGAGCCTTTGAATTTGCAAAGAGATTTGGGATTCTAGGATCTAGACATAGAAATCTCTGCAACGAGAGTTGATTGATTTGAATATTGTGTTTCGAGTTCTAGAACATAGCAGAATCCTGATTTACTGATTAGCTTGCATTCCTGATTTCCTGAGAATTCCCTGAGCCTGACGTTTCTCCTATCTGATTTTAAAACCGATTTTAGTTGCTTTGCTGTCTTTTAATTACATTCATTCTCGTTTAGCTTAATTCGAATACTGAAATCTATTGTGCGAATCTTGAGTCTCTGTGGAAATCGATCCCTAAGTACTACAGCCGATCTCTTAATTTGAGAGAGTAGCTCTAGGGTAAATTTGAGCATATCAAGCTTATACACCTTCTCCTCTCCTCCTTCTATTTCGAATCCTCTCGGCTGTTCCACATACACATCTTCACTCAGCTCTCCGTGAAGAAATGCGCTTTTAACATCAAGCTGCATCACTTTCCATCCCTTTTGTGCGGCTTTGGCTAGTAATGTTCTGATTGTGTCCCACCTAGCCACTGGTGCAAATACCTCTTCGAAGTCAACACCTTGTCTTTGGTGATAACCTTTAGCCACCAGCCTCGCCTTGAATTTATCCACTTCTCCTTTCTCATTATATTTGGTTTTAAAAACCCATTTGACTCCTATCACCTTAACTCCCTCCGGCACATCCACTTCCTCCCAAGTGTTGTTGTCAACAATGGATTTTATCTCGACTTCCATTGCTGTTCTCCATTTCTCGTACAGCACAGCTTCATCAAAGCTCTCTGGATCTTCTGCTGACGTGAATAGTGCCAGTATTTCTTCTTCATCAACAATGAACAAGCTTGTACCTCCTGTAACGTAATCCTTCATCCAAACAGGTGGTTGTTTTTGTCTTCCACTTGATCCTCTCACATTGCATGTGTTTGGATCCACTATGTGGATCGGCTGAGCTTCTTCCACCGGAGCTTCTCTGTCTGTGTTTTCTTCCACCTCTTGCTCCTCATCCCTTTCGTTTTCTTCTCTCTCCTCATCACCATCACTTTCTTCCCAGTGCAGTACAGAATCTTGTTGATTCTCATCCCAGTTCCACCCTTGATTTTCATCAAACTTCACATCTCTGCTCACTACAATCTTCTTTGTTTCGGGATTGTATAGCCTATACGCCTTTGATTCTCTGCTTACCCCGAACAACACACATCTCGTGCTCTTCTCATCTAACTTGATCCTTTGTTGGTAAGGAACAAGTGCATAGGCTATACACCCGAACACTCGCAGATGTTCAACTGACGGCTTATGTTTGCTCCACTTCTCTTCTGGAGTCACATCTCCGAGTATCTTGGATGGACTTCTGTTCAGTATGTATACTGAATACTGCACTGCTTCTGGCCAGAACCTCCGAGGAACCGACATGCCTAGTAACATGCATCTAGTCATGTTCATCACGCTCCTGTTCTTCCTTTCTGCGATCCCGTTCTGTTGAGGGGTATATGCAGCTGTAAGCTGCCGCTTAATTCCCTCCTCCCTGCAGTACTCTTGAAAGGCTGTGGAATTGTACTCTCCTCCACGGTCCGATCTCAGACATACCATGCCTACTCCGAGTTCTCTTTCTGCAGCCGCCTTGAACTCTTTGAAGTATTTCAGAGCCTCTGACTTCTCAGACAACAGGTAAGTCCAGCACCTTCGACTAAAGTCATCTATGAAGTTGATAATGTACCTTTTTCCGCTTTCGGATGTAGGTGCGATTGGTCCACAGATGTCTGTGTGAACCAACTCCAGTCCACGGCTTGCTCTCCATGAGCTCTTCTTTGGTATGTTTTCTCTGATCTGCTTTCCCTTCATGCAGGTATCGCAGAGCTCTTCTTCTTCATTCTTTGATAACTTTGGGAAGCCAATCACCATTTCTTTTTCTGACAAAGTCCGCATTCCACTTTGACTGAGATGGCCATATCTTCGGTGCCAGAGATTATCATTCTCCTCCGAGGATGCTTGTAAACAGTTACCCTCCTCTCCTTCTTTGTTTTTGACTGTGGCCATGACGACAAACATCCTGTTTTTGGTCATCGTTGAGATCATCAGCAGCTTCCTCTGCTTCTTGTGCCAGATCTCGCAAGTATCATCTTCTATGATGATTCTTAGCCCCTTTTTCTGCAGTTGTCCGACGCTTAGAAGGTTGTTCTTGAGCTCCGGGACATAATACACTGCTGTGATCACCTGAGTCATCTCATTAATCATGAGTCGTAAACTTCCTCTTCCTTCCACTGTCATTCTTCTATTATCTCCAAGCTTGACACTCTGCTTGAAATTTGGATCGAAATCCACAAACCATTCCTTGGTGCCACACATATGATTGGAGCATCCCGAATCCAAGAACCACACTTGCTTGTGTTCTTCCTTTTCGATGTCAACATGAGCCATGAGCAGTATCTCCTCTTCTGCCTCAACATAATGAGCGTTATCTTTGTCCCACTCCGGACACTCATTCTTGAAGTGTCCCATCTTGTGACACTTGTAACACTCTACTGTCTCCTTATTGAAGGTGCCTCTACCACGACCCTGGTTACCACCTCTTCCTCTTCCTCTGTTGTTGTTTCCTCCACGACCGGTTCCAACAGATGGAGTCCATCTCCCCTCAACTTTCAGTGCGTGTGCGTCATCACCATGTCTCGTTAGCTTCTGCTCATGAACTAGCAAAGAGCTCTGCAACGCATCAACAGAGAGTCCTGTGATATCATTGGACTCCTCTATGGCACACACCACGTAAGTGAACTTTTCCACCAAAGTCCTCAGAATTTTCTCGACTATCTTCGAATCCGGCATGTCTTCTCCAAGGTTTCTCATGTCGTTGGACACCACCATCACCCTGGAGAAGTACTCCGTGATTGTGTCTCCATCCTTCATTTCGAGAATTTCGAACTCTCTCCTCAACCTCTGCAACTGTGCACTCTGCACCTTCTTGTTTCCTTGAAACTTTGTCTTCATCGATTCCCAAATATCCTTGGCCGTGTCCTTCTTTGAGATTGTCTTCAGGATCACTTTGTCGATGGAGGCAAAGAGGTAGTTCTTTGCCTTAAGATCCTTGAGCTTACTCTCTGCAAGCTCTGTCCTCTGTGGTCCCGTCAAGATCACGTTTCTCTCGGGTTGCACAACACCACTCTCAATGAGATCCCACCACTCCTTGGACCGCAAGAGATTTTCCATGAGCATTGCCCAATGCTCATAGTCTCCATCGAATTTTGGAATGCTCAAACCATTTTTCTCACTCATGATTTCTGAATTGTTTTGCTCTGATACCACTGTTAATCAGATTGCAGTGAGTAACATTGATGTCTTTCTGAAATTGTACGTTTATTGCTTCTTCATTTGATCTCTTAAATAGATCAAGCTTACAACTCAGATACAACTAACTCCGAAACAAACTCGTAACTACTTTGACTCCTAACATTGCGGAAACTAACTTGATAAGATTAAAAGACTAAGTCATACGACTTTTATTCAAAGACATAAACTAAACTAAGTTCCAACGGCTCCTTTTGTCTTCAATTCATCTATGAGATCCGACAATTTAAGTGTGAGGTTAATAACTCTATCTTGTCTTTTTTTACTTTTTTCAACGATATTATCTTGTCTATATATCGGTGGTCTTAGCACCATTTCCTATATAACTTCAATAGACTTTGTTTCTGTAGCTCTCGACTATGTAGAATATTACGCCAAACATAAAAGAGTTTTATACATAAATTGTTATTCAAAAAGAGGGCTTAGATGAATTCCACATGGAGTTCTAAAAAACAAATATTAATTTTTTAAAAAATCGCAAAAAAAAAAAGAAGATAATAGACTAATCACATGTTGCCACGTGGCGAACCCGAGGAGATAGGAGTTCGAAAACTAGAAGTTTTTAGAGGTGGGATCACCAATGTTAAAGTATTTCAGGATTCGAACCACGAGAGAATTCGGATTGTGCTAATTGCTAAACCCTCCAAGCATATAATAATAAATCATTTATTTTATTATTTATCACAGAAATATTATAATGTTTTTTAAAAAGGAGAAAAGAAACAGGTATATTCAACCCCCCCTTAACGGGTTATAGGAGGGTAAAAATAGTCGTATATGATTATCATAATACGAAACTGACGTAATTTACACGATCGAGTAAGTAGTTTGAAAGATTCTGCAGTTCTTGTAGTGACTCTAGCCACTCCGAGAATTATAATTTCCATTCCTTGAGAGAAACTCCAAACTAAAGAGTCTTTGTCTATTCATGAATTTTAAAATACGCAAATCATCCTCTTTTATAAAGGAAAAGTCTTATAGCCATTGAATCCCATTGTCTACACTATTCATCTATATGAGATCCGACACTTTAAGTGTGAGGTTAATAACTCTATCTTGTCTTTTGTTATTTTTGTCAACAATACTATCTTGTCTATATATCGGTGGTCTTGGTATGACGTCAATGATCCAGTTCTCCATGTACACTTCAATAGTCTTTTTTTTTTTTTTCTTCAATAGTCTTTGTTTCTGTAGCTCTCGACTATGTCGAATATTACGCCAAACACAAAAGGGTTTGATACCTAAATTGTTATTCAAAAAGAGGGCTTAAAGTATTTCAGGATTCGAGCCAAGAGAGAATTCGGATTGTGCTAAACCCTCCAAGCTTATAATAATCAATCATTTATTTTATTATTT
Organism: Isatis tinctoria; assembly: GCA_010577795.1. NCBI lineage: Eukaryota > Viridiplantae > Streptophyta > Magnoliopsida > Brassicales > Brassicaceae > Isatis > Isatis tinctoria. The sequence goes on from CM021250.1 coordinate 35,920,263, forward strand.
ATCACAGAAATATTATATTTTTAAAAAAAAAGGAGAAAAGAAACAGGTATATTCACCCCCTTTTAACGGGTTATACGACGGTTAAAATAGTCGTATATGATTATCATAATACGAAACTGACGTAATTTACACGATCGAGTAATAAGTTTAGTAGTGAAAATTCCAAATTCCAAAGAGTATAGTAAAACAAGTCCACTATCATCATCAATGTCGTGTCATTATCATTTTTTTTTGTCAAACTCACGCATACATCTTCTTTCCATTTTCTTTAACAAAAACAAAGAAGACAAAATATTCCCTTAATATCCAACCCAAAAAAAAAAACAAAAAATCATAATAATGAACTCTCTATTCTCTAAACCTCGAGCTCTCAATTCTCTAATCTCCAACTTTAAAACTTACCGTCCGGTGATCGGAAAACTCCACGTGGCCACCTTGACGCTTCTCCTCTTCCTTGTCGCAGCCGGTGTTGCAGTCACTTCCTCTCTATGGCTTAGCCAGGTAATTAATTAAGCTTCTTCACTACTATATAATTACGTTATCAAGAAAAATTAAAATTAATATAATCTTTTCATTTTGTTAATCAAAGACGACGAAACAATATGATCGACCGACATTAGTAACAACAAAACCGGTACCGGAGCTAGAACCACCGCAGAAAACCGGAGTATTGGTAAGTTGCACAAGTTTGTTGAAACAAAACCGGTCTGGTTCTTGCTCAAGAACTCCTCTATGGCTAAACAAGGTAATTATTCATAATTAAAGCCTAATATTTTGTTTTGCTTACCACAGACAAAATCATATAATCGACCGACAAAAATAACAAACAAAAAGGTTCCGGTACCTGTACCAGAGAAGAAATCAACGCAGAAAACCGGAATTTCGGTAGATTGCACAAGATTCTTGAATCAAAACCGGTCCGGTTCTTGCTCGAGAACAGCTCAATCCGGTTACAATTATTACCAAACCGAGTCGAACCGGTCATGTCCTGATTACTTCAAGTGGATCCACGAGGATCTAAAGCCATGGAGAGAAACAGGGATCACAAGAGAAATGGTGCAAAGAGGACAAACGACAGCGCATTTCAGGTTAGTTATTATCAACGGCAAGGTGTTCGTCGAAAACTATAGGAAGTCTATACAGACTAGAGACGCGTTCACACTGTGGGGGATTCTTCAGCTGCTGAGAAAGTATCGAGGGAAGTTACCTGACGTGGATCTCATGTTTGACTGCGATGATCGGCCGGTCATCAGATCGGACGGTTACAAGAAATCTAATCGTACAGCTGAAGATGGACCACCTGTGCTATTTAGGTATGGCGGGGATAGATGGACGGTGGATATTGTCTTTCCCGATTGGTCATTCTGGGGATGGTATGTACTATATACCTCTTCCCTCTCACATTTTTTTTCCTTTCTGTTTTTTTTTTTGTTTGGTCTGAAGCGTGTATGGTTGTTAACGTACACCTGTCCCCACTTGATCACATGCCGGAAAAAAGTTACAGGGGTCCAATTTTTCTTTATACACGAACAAATAGATTCGTTTTGTGTTTATATACTGTATATAGTAATTTAAAGGGTTCGAAAAAGTAAGTTTTAAATGATTGATTAGTCTCCAGACTCTCCACTCAAAATGCCACTACTAGTTAAATATGTGGTTGTAGCTTATTATATCTCTTAACTCTTATTTGTGCTTTGATTAAGTGATTAACTAAAGTAACTTTAATTTCTACATCATTCGGTCTTTCCAGCAAAACATGAAGTGTATAGTTCCAAAACCAGCATTGGTAGTTTCATATTAAAATTAGAAATATTGTTTTGTATCCAAATTCATATTTGTTTGTGACTGATGATTTATTTGCATAGTTGGAAAATTTATAAAACTGAAAAAGATAAATGGATTAAATTGATGGTTGAAGGCAAGAGATAAACATAAAGCCATGGAGCAAAGTGTTGAAAGAAATGGAAGAAGGAAAGAAGAAGAAGAAGTTTCTGGAGAGAGAAGCTTATGCATATTGGAAAGGGAACCCTTTTGTTGCATCTCCTTCACGAGAAGATCTTCTTACTTGCAATTTATCTTCACAACATGATTGGAATGCTAGAATTTTCATTCAGGTATATATATACATATGCTTTTATAAGCTTAAGTTCGTATTATAACCATGTTTTATTAATTTATCTTTCCATGCGATATATTAAATGAACTGAAAGAGGAATGTTTTATCTTTGTTTACATAGGATTGGATATCAGAAGGACAAAGAGGATTTCAAAATTCAAATGTAGCTGATCAATGCACTTACAGGTTAGTACCAGTCTATATATTCCTTTTTGCTTCATAGTACTTTTTTTTTGGTCAAATAGAAATTTCCATTCCACAAGTAGAAACTCAAGTTCCAGATCCAAGACATACAATCATCTCATCATACAAGCAGTTTAAGGCTCTTTTCGATAAAGCATCTGCGTCTAGATTTTCTTCCCTTGGAATGTAAAAGAACTCCACTTTCTCAAAGTTCTCACTTATCTTGTGAATATCACTGATTGCTCCATACAGTTCTTTAGGTACTTCCGTTCCCGTGATGGCTCGGATCAGGTTGAGTGAATCCGAATGGATCCTCACCTTGCTCCGTTGAAGAGCCCGTAATCGTTTCAAAGCTTCTCGGCAAGCTTGTGTTTCCGCCATTAAGGGTGACGGCACCTTCTCTCGCCTCATCATCTCTCTTCTGTTGTTAAAGTCGTCTGGATCCTTGATGACCCATCCTAGTCCTCCTCGCAAAGAGTTAGCAACCCAAGCTCCATCCGTCCAGCAGTCCGTGGTATCTCTGTTGTCAGTATCCTGATTTCTCATCGTCTGCACTAGTCCTCGTTGATTCTTCACTTCTTCACCTCTTGTCTGTTGCTGTGCTTCATTCCATTCTCGTGCTTCAGTGATTGCTTTAGATATTAAGTCCCGCTCATCAATGTTCCTTTTTTCAAATATCTTTTTGTTTCTGCTGGTCCATAAATTCCTTTTTTCAAATATCTTTTTGTTTCTGCTGGTCCATAAATTCCTTTTTTCAAATATCTTTTTTGTTTCTGCTGGCTTCATAGTACCAAGATCTTTTTTTTTGAAACACAGTACCAAGATCTAATTTTAGTGATATGTAATATATGTATATACATGTTGAATTTAACTAATAATATAAGTTGTGCAGGTACAAGATATATATAGAAGGTTATGGATGGTCAGTGAGCGAGAAATACATATTGGCATGTGACTCAGTCACATTGATGGTGAAACCATATTACTATGATTTCTTCTCAAGAACTCTTCAACCTCTCCAGCACTATTGGCCTATTAAGGATAAAGATAAATGTAGATCCATCAAATTTGCTGTTGATTGGCTTAATAATCACACTCAAAAGGTACCATTTTCCAATCTTTTTTCTAGATATTCTTACTTGCATGACTATTTTTTCCTCCATCTACCTGTCAATGTATAAAAATCAAACCAAACTACACCTTGAAAAGGATTTAGGTTCTAATAAAAAGCATAGATCATCTACTTTATAAAAGAAAATGTCAAGGAATTATATAAATATTTAGCTCTGGAGTAATTAGTTTCAGTTTGTGAGAAAGTTCAATTATTTTAGCTCTCGAATGTAATCGGCAAAGCACCAAAAATATGTTGCTTAACACTTTGAAAAGTTCGATCTCATAATTGTCCATGCTCTTTATTTATTTATATGATTGCAGGCTCAAGAGATTGGAAGAGGAGCAAGTGAGTTCATGCAAAGAGATCTGTCAATGGAGAATGTGTACGATTACATGTTCCATTTGTTGAATGAATACTCAAAGCTACTTAAGTTCAAGCCTCAGGTTCCCAAAAACAGTGTTGAAATCTGCACAGAATCAATGGTGTGTCCTTCTGAAGATGCTAATGGGCCAAATAAGAGGTTCTTGATGGGCTCTTTAGTTGATGAGCCACATATTTCAGGCCCATGTTCACTTCCTCCACCTTTTGATCCCAACGATCTGGAGAAGTTCCATAGGAAGAAATTGAATCTCATCCGGAGAGTTGAGAAATGGGAAGCTGCTTACTGGGAAAACGTTCAATAAAATGATAGTATTCATACCGATATGGTTGGGAATTTTGATTCTAGCTTTTATTTATCGGATCACTTTAGATTAATGAATATTTTGAGAAATAAATCATTCATTCATCAGCACACAGATCACAGATGGTCCACATAACAACACATGTACTACTCGCTTAGCATGGGTAGATCAATGTCCTAAACCTGAATCGAGCCCACATTGAAATCTGTGAACTTATATAATATATCGTGTGTTTATAGCTTTTATTTATATGTAGAACATAATTATGATATGTACCCATAATCAAGGTTAATGATCTGTGTGAAGCTTCTCGGCCCAAATCTTTCCCGTATAATTCTGACCCAGTTCTGGTTTTTTCGCACTGCACCTATTAGGGCTGGGATTTTAAACCGAACCGAATTTTCCGAACCGAACCGAACCGGTATTTGAGTATTTCGGTTTAGATTTGGTTATGATCGTTGAACCGATCGGCATCAAATGAAATTATGTTCGGTTTTCGGGTTTTTCGGTTCGGTTCAATGAAACCGAACGGTTAACCGAAATAAAAAAAACATAACTTTGATAAAAACATAACCGAAATCGGCTCTAAGCCTCGGAACCTAATACGATTTTATTTATTTCATTCTCTAAAATCTAAACTCCATCTCCTTCTTCATCTCTTTCTTCGTCTCCTCTCTCTCATTCCTCAATAATAATAATTCATCTCATCTATTTCTTCATCTCCTCCTCTACTTCGATTTGCTCCCAACGGCTCCATCCATCAATCTTAACAAGTTTTTATTTTCATCCTTGTTCTTCTTCGTTCTTTGTTTCTAAATTCTAACATCCTAATTTACTGGAGTTTGAAAAGTCCAACAAAAGGTAGAATGAGTTTACGGTAGAGTCATAAACTTCTGTGTTTCTACTTGTCTTTTTTTTGGGGTCAAAAGTGTTTCTACCTAAATTTTGATCTCATACCTTTTGATCAATTCGTGTTCATTTGTTATTTGAGATTTTTCCAATATTTCTATAAAAATTGAATTGATAAGTTAGGTTTGATCTTCCAGTTTTTTTTTTCCAGCGGCGGCGGTCGCTATAGGAATTTGCCAATTTAGGTTAGGTTAGAGAATTTCTCTACTTGCTTTTTTTTGTTGGGCCTTTTTATAATTTGATTTGGCCCAATCTTAAAATATGAATCTTTTGAAATCTGGCCCAATTATAAACTTTAAAACTGAACCAAGAACTTCGGTTCTATTCGATAACAAATTTCAAAAACCAAAATAACCGAACCCGAACCGAACCGAACCGTAATTTGATTCGGTTCAATTCGGTAGAATTTTTATAATCCGAACTAACCGGAAAACCGAATTAACCGAACCGAAATACCCGTATTAACCGAATCCGCAGGCCTAGCACCTATCATCAGCTTTCAACCAAAAAAACATACAATTCTCAACTCCAACATCAATCATCTCAGAAAACAATCAAAAACTAAAAATCAACTTTTATACTGCATAGTAAAATAAGCTTTTGCAGTCAAATTATCCTATAATAAATTTTTTTTTTTCTAAAAAAGATTCACCTAATCACCCATGTAAACCTCAGCTAAGTTATGATCAGTTTTAATGTTTATCATCTTACTTTTTTCTACATCTATCATAAATGGACTAATTTGCTGCATTTAGTAGAAATTTTCTGCATCCATCATAAATGAACTAATTCTCTTTATATAATTTTTTTTCCCATTTTTTATTTTTTTTTATGCAAGCTTCGTTCACAAATAAGGTATTTATAAAAATATTTCCTTCCATACCAACGAACTTGAGACGAAAATTAACAATGATTCTCTAACTTTTTAGGCGCAAAAATTCCTTATGGTAGTTAAAATTCAGTGTTAATCACCTCCTTTCTTATAGTTTTCATTCAATATAAATCTCATAAGCATGATTAATTATTGAGTTTATAAGAATAGTATCTCAAAGCAGTTACCTTCATGCGATTTATCATATACCAAATACCAACCATTTATCTTTTTTTTTTACGCCCATAATTTGTCATTTTAACAATATTTTATGGTGGGGATATTGTACAACCATTAGGTACCAACTTGGTTACTTGCTCTGCTGCAACAAACGAGTATCTCTTCTTAGCACATAAGTAATTACATAATACTATTTAAAAAAAAATATTAGAAGAGCATGCATGATGTATATTTATTATGTGACACAGAGTGTATTTATTATTGGCTGTCTAGTTATTTATAAATACTATAATGCTAGTTTGTTCATTTTCATTAAATGTCCTTTTTTCTCCTCACGTGCACGGCGGTGAATATTTTTGATTCATATTTCTCTCATGCAAAATATGATAGTGTAAGATTTGATAAAATGTTACTAAAACATAATAATCTAGCTAGTTTGTTGACAAAAAAAAATCTCGTTAAATAATAGACTTTCCATACATTATTTTCAGTTGTTGAAACCTTATATTAGGCAAATTAACATATAAACTTAGCGTCGATAGGATTTCAGTACTGAAGCTTGATCACTATGCTAAACATCTTTTAAAAACATGCATGTCTAGTAAGTAAATAGTATAAATGTCTGGATTGAAATAAAAATTATATGAACTATACACATCGTATTTTATCAAATGCGTCTAAAACACACGATACCCTATTTGCATACCTGGTTAGATATAAGCATTTCTTCGAGACAACTGCTGAACTTTTAAATCCCGCTACAATAAACTAATATTTTTTTGGTTAAAAATATGATTTGACAAGTTGCCTATATAAATTTGATGTCATCACAAAGTTGAGTATTCATGATGGTCGTTATCAATTTCCCTTGGTCTTTACTCAATGTTTGCTTGTAAGCATTGGGTGTGACGACTGGGGAACCTAATGTATGTATATTATAGAGACTATTATATGTTTTTTTTTTTTTTTTTTTGGGCAAAGAGACTATTATATGTAAGTTATAAAATATTTACAGTACAACATTTTTAGCTAATATCATGATTATAAATATTGAAAAGGAAGTAGAAAATCAATAGATTTCATTCGAGATTAATCGCATAAGTAATTAAAACATAAAAGAAATGTTCATTATCTGATAAATTGAATAGATGGTAGAGTGAATTCAAAATAGCAACTTCCATTTCTTTCAAAAAAAAAAAAATAGCAACTTCCATTGAATCCGTATTCTGATTTATCTAACACGAAAAATGTTAGAAACAAACAAATGGAACACGCATGGGTACTTTGTCCTATTCTCTTGTTTGTTGTTCAATTTTATGAAGTTACGATCAGTTAAGGCCAATTATATAATATTGTTAAACATAAAATGTATTAAATAAGAAACGTAGAATGTACTATAAATAAACGAGGGGTTTGTTGGATCCATCTAAAAATGTTTATGACATTTTGTACCAAACGTTGGAAATATATGTTCTGTAACTTTGTTGACAATTACTAACAGGGTACCCTTACTAATATGATATGAATTATTAAATTGATAGAGTTGTTGAGCATTGCCTCTTTAGACCATTTTTTTTATAAATTTATTGTGTTAATTTGCATACACTTTTCTCTAATTTTCTTATATTAAGTTTGATTTATTTTCATGAAACAACTGATTTCTTTTTAGCACAAGTTCAATGAAGTTTTGTAGCTTTTCTTAGACTCAGACCTCTGTTTTTTTTTTTTCGCTTTCTAAAAGAGTATTGTTTCTATATCCTTTTCATGACTCAATCATATATATATATAACTATGAACATTTTTCTTCGTTTAGAGTGTACACATTAAAAAATAAAGAGAAAAATTTGTAAACATTCAATTAGATTTAAAATATATCACTTAATGGGTATATTTATTATCATTTTTACTTAATAAAATATTAAATTACAAATAAATAAAAATAAAATTTATTTTAAGAATTTTAAAACTAACAATAAAAAGAAAAAATTGGATTTGATAATCTAACTGGATCGGAAAAAAAAACAGAATACTTTCTTCATATTAGTTTTGAAAATTCATCAAATGTGATTTTTTTTTTTTTTTTATAATCCAAGGTGTTTGGCTTAAGCCTAATCCCCTTGGGCCCGGTCAGGCCGTGGACCAGCTTCACCCGGGAGGTTTTTCCCTGGGCCTTTGGTCCAGTATCCACGTTGGTGTCCAGATGAGACAATTTTTGTTTCCAAGGGCGCTCGAACTCAGGTTTGGGGGTTTCACCCTCACCTTTGTCCCTCAAACAAATTGGACTACCTCATCTGGACCATCAAATGTGATTTGATGATCATGTTTTTGCAGATACAGCAAACTTCACCAATAAGAGATCAATCTAACACTGGCAAGTCGATCCTTGATGTACAAGGCTAAATGAAAGCTACTGGATGTTGTAAATTTTTTCGTTGGGCGATTCTTTTTCTTTTTCTACCAACTCATCAAATGGGGTACGTAATTTCTTCCCTTTATGCATTTGCCTATTGCATATGGCAAGAGATGTTAAAATGAGTTTAAACTCCAGAATTTTAATGGGTTTTTAAAATAAATAAATATTATGTTTACTTTAACTGGTTTTAAATGGGTTATTCTAGTAAAATCTATTTACTAAAAGAGTTTTGGTTGAAGAAATAATGGGGACTTATTAGATCTGTTTGATGTTTTTGTTCTTTATGTTGTTTTTAGAGAAACAAATAACTTAAATAGATCTAAGAAAATAAATGTAACTTTAATGAATCTAAATAGACAGTCTTATTAAACTTTTAAAATAAATAAATTTTAAATGGAACATGTTTTAAATATGAATAATTTAAATGGATTAGGTTTACATATTTTAATATCTCTACCTACGACCGAGATGATCCGACAATCTTGTAAATTTTGACATAAAACTTTTGAATTTAGACGATATATAAGCTTCATATAAGCAAAAGCAAAGTAGAATGATTGTAGACGATATATAAGCTTCATAAGTTAGTTTGTACAGAGACATATAGTCAATACTTGAGTATTGACTATGAAAAATATAATATTGTATGTACGGGACTTTTACTACCGAGAAATCCGTACGTACATTTAGAACATATGAAATGAAAATAGTTGAAAACTGGCAAAACAAGATAGTAGATTCTGCATAGAGAGAAGACAAAACCCTGGGCTGTCCGGATACACCAGTATATGGAGAAGATATGGTCATTGATGGAGAAGCCGGATATTATGTTTGTGACAAATAAAATTTTGATTATCCAAATAATATTTGAGACAAATCTCAATCAATATAGAATTATAGACCAATAGTGCAGCGCGTCTTCGTCACACCTTCCAAATCTCCAAGCATAACCTCGCACGATTGGTGGCTTAAATTCTGATGGGCTTTTTTGCCCTCACACTATTACTTCTTCAAGAAATTAATTCATGCATGTAACATATAAAAAAAATTTTACAATGAAACATAACTAAATCTCTTAATAAATAATAACACATTAACACATGATAACAAACTATTAAAACTATTGTGAAATAACCATCAGCATAATAAGACACAATATATTCTCATATTAACTATTATTAAAATAACAGATACATATAATCACAAAAATGTACACAAATATTATTATTCTTCTATATATTTATATAGAGGTAAATTTGGTAGTTCAATTTTTATATATTAATAAATATGAACAAAAAAAGAATATAAAGTTAGCATGCAGTGAATAATTTATATAAACAAAAGCAACTACTTATTTTTTACATCGTAAAACACTATAGTTATTTGATTAGTGTTACATTACAACTTGCATGTATATGTTAACCGTCCGATTAAAATACAATTCATGGACCGCAGAATACGGTCTCCAGTAGTACGGTATGTCCCACCACAGCTTAACAGTGCTCTAGATCACCGTAGACACCGTACCATGAAAATTCTCTTTATAATTTAAACGCGCTATTATTTCAATGATTAGCAACAATATTATAATAGTATACTCTATAATTAAGAATCATCCAACGAAATTTATTCATTTCCAACATTATTCTAAATACACCTTGATTTTCTATTGGAATCAAAATCTGGCGTATATTTTGTTGTTGTTTTTTTTTTTTTTTTTTGAAAGAAATTTTGTTGTTGTTGTTGCAATGAAACTTAAGTAGATCAGTTTCTAAAACAACTTTTTAATCTTATGATATGATACAATTTTCCTTAAAAGATAATGTATTTATTTGCCATTTATGTATAAAATAAAAATAGCAATTACGCTTAAAATCTCACGCAAAAATACAGTTGTGGATAGATATTCCAATAGTACAATCAATTCCTGATATAGAAATGTTTGGATATATCCTGAGTATTTAGAATTATTTTTTGCCACATATATAATTTTATTTGTTACTATTATTTTTCTTCTAAACTGAAAAAACACCAACGGGTATTCATGTTTTTTTTTTTGTTGTTGTTGTAAACAACTCTAAAACACATTGATATTCATGTTAAACACCCATTATTTATAAAATTTAAAATAACTTCGAATCACATAAAGTTCCTCAAAGTAAAATAAATAAAAGGAAAAAGAGGAAGAGAACATTCTTCCTTTATCTGAAACTTTTAAATTTCATCACGAATTTTTTTATATAAAAAATTTCATTATAATATTTTTCTCTTTTTGATAAACATTTTTTTATATTTTTATTAAAAAAATTTAAAGCTCATTTTCCCCTCCAACAAGGAAAAATAAAAACAAAAAAGAACCTGTCTTTGAATCCAAGTCTCTCTCTCTCTCTCCACACTTCATCATCTCTGCTAATTCCTACTTTTTTTTTTCTTTACTCAGTGAGTTTCCATTGATAGGTTTATTGTTAAATCCTATAATCTTCTCCAGTTTCACCACTCTTTACCATTTCCATTTCAGCTTCTCTCTCCTTCTTTCTCTCTTTGCTTTACTTTGCTAACCTTGGTGGTCTCTTCCTGAGCTTAAAGCCTTAAACATCTCGTTTCTCCAGAGTACTTCTCGACGAAAGTTCTCGTCTTTCTCCGTTATTTTTCTCCAGATTTTTCATCTGGAAATTAATTGGTTCTGCGCGAGAGAATCTGGGTTGATGAGTCGAGTTTGAGGGAATCTTCAGAAAGAACATTAGACAAGAAAAATGAGATCGAGCTTTTATTCTCTAGCTCTACAGCTGTCTCTTGTTCTTGGGCTCTTCTTCGTTTCTTGTGATGGGTTTGCTTCTAACGAAGGTATTGTTGATCGTATCCTCGTCGGTGAAGTTGATTTGCATAAACCCAGATCTCAGATTCTTTGGATTCAATCGTTTTCTCGCTTGTTATGTTACTAAGGAAAAGAAAGAAAATGCTAGGAAAATCTCGAACCTTTTAGATTCCCCAGTCCATGAATCTCTGTTGAAAATTCACCCCTTAAATGTGAAGTTGAAGCTCTAGAATCTCAATCAACCTGAAAAAAACCTTTTTCGAGAAAATCAGTCGAATCTGTGAAGTTTAAAGCTTTAATTCAAGGTCCGATCATACAAATCATCTGACAGATTTATGGATCCTCTACTCTGTTTTTGTTACTCTTTCTACAGTTGAAGCTCTTAGAAGATTCAAGGAAGCTATCTATGAGGACCCGTTGCTAGTTATGTCTAATTGGAATGACCCCAATTCAGATCCTTGTGCTTGGACCGGGATTAATTGCTCCCCATCTAAAGATCATGTTATCAAGATGTAAAAATCTCTTATCTTCATCTTGCTTTCACTTATTCCTGTTTAGTACCCGCAAAACCAGTTCTTTATGAGATTAGTTTGTGTCCTATTTATATCTGTGGATTTTTATTCTGCAGAAATATATCGGCTTCATCGATAAAAGGGTTTCTTGCGCCTGAATTGTGTCAAATAACATACCTTGAGGAACTGTGCGTTTTCATCTCTCTCGACATACTCACAAATATGTAGTTTGATGCATTGAGATTAGGAGTTAACATCATTGAATGGTTATGTAGAATATTGCATGGGAACATTCTACTCGGGACAATACCCAAGGAGATAGGAAAGTTGAAGAATCTCAAGATCTTGGACTTGGGAAACAACCATCTGATGGGACCGATCCCGGCAGAGATCGGGAGTTTGTCGAGCGTTATGATAATGTAATAAAGATTCAACCTTTTTCCGCAATCAAACTGGCGCTTTCATACCATTTTAAAAGATCAGTTGTTGAGACGACAGTTTTGTTTCACATTTGCAGAAACCTTCAGTCCAATGGTTTAACTGGAAAGCTGCCACCAGAGCTAGGTAACTTGAAGTACCTAAAAGAACTTCATATCGACAGGAATAGGCTTCAGGGAAGTCTTATTGCTGCTGTAGCATCGGGCTATCCGTCAAAAGTGTAAGTTTAGCTAATAGCTCAAGAAGCAAAAGATGAAACAGTTCTGTGACTTCTGTTTATAGCGGCTATGTTAATGGGAATTTGTTTATTCACTTCTTCAGCTTTTCTTCAAATTCAAGTGCAAATAATGCCGGTTTGTGCAAGTCTTCTCTGTTGAAAGTAGCTGACTTTTCATACAACTTCTTTGTGGGAAACATTCCGAAATGTTTGGAGCACCTTCCAAGGTACTCTTATCATCTAGGTTGTCTTTTCGAGCTCTAGATATCTCCAATTTTGCTTGAGAGTTTCTCTTTTTATGGTCACTAGGACGAGCTTTCAAGGGAACTGCATGCAAAACAAGGATCTTAAGCATAGACCTTCTTCCCAATGCGGTGTGTGAGATATACATTTTTCAATTCATCAGGCATACATGTTCGATGAGCTTTGGTTTTACTAAATGTAATCCCTGTCACAGGTAATCCACAGCTGGTCAAAACTCATGAAAGCCCGAGCGCACCCCCTAAACATCAGTCAGCTGAAATGGTGGCTAAGCATCATAGAGCATCCAGACCTAAGTGGCTTCTTGCTCTTGAGATAATCACAGGATCGATGGTCGGTTTGCTCTTCCTGGTTGCACTTTTCTCAGCAGTTCACCGCTGGAAAAACAGGTCATCTATCATCATTCCTTGGAAGAAATCTTCAAGCGAAAAGGAAAAGTTCACAGTCTACGTAGGTTAGAATCTTTCAAAAATTCTCCAACTTCCAATACAAGATCCGTGGAGCAAATAACTCAAAAGAAGTGGCTTTAATTTTTTTTACTTCAGATTCTGAAATGCTGAAGGATGTTTCGAGATTCACAAGACAAGAGCTCGAAGTGGCGTGTGAAGACTTTAGCAACATCATTGGTTTATCTGCAGATAGTCAGGTCTATAAAGGAACAATGAAAGGTGGGCCTGAGATTGCGGTGATCTCTCTTTGCGTCAAAGAAGAAGATTGGACTGGATACCTTGAGCTATATTTCCAGAGAGAGGTAGCTTCTTCTCATATTAGATAGATGATGTAAAGAAAAGCTGCTTTTGTTACTGAGATTTCTACGCAATTGTCGCACTGTTTCAGGTCGCAGATTTGGCTAGACTGAACCACGTGAATGCGGGGAAATTGCTGGGATACTGCAAAGAAACCTCGCCGTTTGCAAGAATGCTTGTTTTTGAGTATGCATCAAACGGAACATTATACGAGCACCTCCACTGTAAAAATAACTTCCTCAGAGCTTTGTTGCATCTTAATGTACTGTTTTGTCTAGATAACATTATAATGATAAATGTTCTGGTGCAGACGGGGAAGCGGCTTTAGTATCATGGGCAAGACGGATGAAGATTGTCATAGGCATCGCACGCGGTCTCAAGTACCTTCATATGGAACTTGATCCTCCATTTACAATCTCTGAGCTGAGCTCAAACGCAATCTATCTCACAGAGGATTTTACTCCCAAGGTAAAGTAAAGTGAGACCGGCTTGTTATCTGAACAATACAATTAGCTAAGCTAAGCTTATGTTCACATATGTCTTTTTCCTGGCTTTTTCTGATGCAGCTGGTTGATTTCGAATGCTGGAAGACGATACTTGCGAGATCAGAAAAAAATTTGAGAAATATTAATAGTCAGGGTTCGATATGCGTTCTCCCAAACGCAATGGAGAGCCGATACCTCGATGTATCGGGTAATATCTATGCATTTGGGGTTCTTCTGCTGGAAATTATCAGTGGAAGACCTCCTTTCTGCAAAGACAGAGGTTTCTTAATTGAATGGGTATGAAAAAAGAAACTTCTATCCATATACAATACTTTGAACTGAGTACATTCCTTCTCTGTTTTCACCCTTGGTAATAGATACAGCCTCCTCTTTTTCACCTTTAGCTCATTTCGAAGAATGATTTCAAACTTTGTTAATTGCTATTAACCAAATGGGTTTGGAATTTTGCGATCTCTGGATGTGAAAGTCTCGACCTTTTCTCACCTGTTTAGTTTTATCAAACCTCGAAAAAGGTTTTTGGTTGCAAAAGTGTTGACCTTTTTACATGTTTGTTGCATTGTATAGGCAAAGGAGTTCCTTGAAGCGCCAGAGGCAATGGCAAGTTTAGTGGATCCAGAGCTGAAACATTTTAACCAAGAAGAGCTTGAGACTGTATGCGAAGTAGCAAGCCAATGCTTGAACCGGGATCCGAATAACAACAACAACAATAACAACAAGCCTTCAGTGCAAGAGCTATGTGAGACGTTGGAGAGTAGAATCAGTTTGTCGATTTCTGCAGAGCTTAGATCATCTTCTTTGGCTTGGGCTGAGCTCGCGCTTGACTCGTGATGAGAATGAAGGAGAAAAAGGAGAGAAGAGTGTTGAATGATAAAATGCTAACTGGAAACCAAAACACCCCAACTCTGTAAATCAATCAACTCGTTTACAACATTTTATACTGTTTTTTTTTTTGGTTTCCTCTGATCTTGATGAGTGTGTTTGAGTTCTCACGTATTGCTTTTGTTCTTAATTAGTTTTGTTGGGTGTTTAAAGTGTTTGTAAAGGAAGAGAGAAACATAGAGTTTGTAAAAGATTTTAAATTTGGAAATTCTATGAGAGGTTAAAGAATGTGTAATGAACTATTTTTTGGAACTATGATGTTTATGCAGCATTCTATAGGTACTTTTGGACAATGATTGAATTTTTTTTTTTTATATAATTCTGGTGTCTCCATATTCAGAGATAAGTTTGAAGAGACCAAGAATTGAAAATGGTATATGTTATGTGATGGCCAGTTTTACAAAAAAACTTGTTGGTTGTTATGCTTTCTCAATCATTTGTCTTGTTCATAGTGATATACTTTCTTCTGATGTCTCTGTTAACGATAGCTTTTGTCTTTCTTTGAGGCTGCTGCTGAATCTGCTAGGTGCTTATCCTTGTTTAAAAAAAATCAAATTGTCTTTTTAATCATTTTCTATCTGAGAATGAATTAGAAGAAGCAAGTAACAGATGGAAGAAGAAGCTGAAAGTAAAGCAATTTTCGTACAATAGTTTCCATCTTACCTTAAACTGGATAAGGATTACCAAAGTTCCGTTGACAATTTTTTAACTAAAATTTTAAAATATTTAGTTCTTCAGGATTAAAAATTAATATTGTAGTTTTGGTTCAGCCCCTATTATGGGATGTCGTAACAATGACGTAATGACACTGTAATTAATCAATCCATTGTTTTAGCGAACCTTAACGTAAAAGGTTAGAGTTTGAAGTTTGAACGATTAAGTAGGGATTCATTCATATAAGCCTGTGTAACTTAAAATAAATTATTTACGGTAGGACCCGCTAGTTTGAATATTTATAGAATCGGTCCACATATTTTGTCATTTACCAGAGGAAACCTTGTTCCCTCTTCGTGTCTATTTAAAAAGCTAGCCATTCAAAGTCTCGACATTTCCCCACAAACCTAAAAAACAATTCAAATTGTAAACCATAAAGAAGATTCTCTCTGCTTTTCTGGTGATATTTCCATGGCGACGAAGCTGTTGTCCCTCACATGCATACGGAAAGAGCGATTCAGCGAGCGTTACCCTGTGGTGCGTAAACACCTAACCAAGTACCGCGGCGATGGATCACCGTCGGAGACGGCGGTGCTTAAGATCGACGAGGAGCCGATCTCCAGGGCGGTTTTCCGCGTTTTGGGGATGACTTGCTCCGCCTGCGCTGGATCTATCGAGAAAGAAATCAAGCGTCTCCCGGGAATTCACGAAGCTGTTATCGACGCGTTGAACAATCGAGCTCAAATCCTGTTTTACCCTAGCTCTGTCAACGTAAGCTTCGATCAAAATTGGAATCCTGATTCTTCTTTTAATGTTCTATTACAGTGATATGCGACTCGATCGAGCTGTTTCTGTGTAGAAATGATCGGGATTTAGGGGGTTTATCTTTTCTTGATTTTTCCTGTGAAACGTATAATTGTGGTGGAAATTGAGAATATAGAGTTCTTATTTCTTCTCGTTTTTTGTGGATTATTAGGTGGAGACAATTCGTGAGACTATCGAAGACGCTGGATTTGAAGCATCGCTGATAGAAAATGAGGCGAATGAGAGGTCGAGGCAAGTATGCAGGATAAGAATAAACGGTATGACTTGTACCTCGTGTTCTTCAACCATCGAAGGAGTTCTGCAATCAGTTAATGGTGTGCAAAGAGCTCATGTTGCCTTAGCAATTGAAGAAGCTGAAGTTCATTATGATCCCACGATGCTGAGATATGATAAACTACTGGAAGAGATAGAGAACGCTGGATTTGAAGCCGTTCTTATAAGCACGGGGGAAGATGTGAGCAAGATCGATTTGAAGATTGATGGTGAGTTTACTGATGAATCAATGACGATTATTGAAAGATCGCTTGAAGCACTTCCTGGGGTTCAGAGTGTTGAGATCAACCATGGAAGTGATAAGATATCTGTCTTGTACAAACCGGATGTGACGGGGCCGAGGAACTTCATTCGGGTGATAGAGTCTACTGTCTTTGGTCATAGTGGTCACATCAAGGCAACAGTATTTTCCGAGGGAGGGGTAGGCAGAGAATCTCAGAAGCAAGAGGAGATTAAGCAGTACTATAAGTCGTTTCTCTGGAGTTTGGTTTTTACGGTACCGGTGTTTTTGACAGCCATGTTGTTTATGTATATCCCTGGGATTAAACATCTGCTCATGTTTAAGGTCATCAATATGCTCACCATTGGAGAGATCATAAGGTGGGTTTTGGCTACACCTGTCCAGTTTATCATCGGTTGGAGATTTTATGTTGGCTCTTACAAGGCTTTACGCCGGGGGTCGGCTAACATGGATGTTCTGATTGCTCTGGGAACAAATGCAGCCTATTTCTATTCCTTATACACAGTGTTGAGAGCTGCAACCTCTCCTGATTTCAAGGGAGTAGATTTCTTTGAGACCAGTGCC
This sequence comes from Isatis tinctoria, assembly GCA_010577795.1. NCBI lineage: Eukaryota > Viridiplantae > Streptophyta > Magnoliopsida > Brassicales > Brassicaceae > Isatis > Isatis tinctoria. Next base: position 35,937,663 of record CM021250.1, read on the forward strand.
ATGCTCATTTCGTTTATCATACTGGGGAAGTATTTGGAGATTATGGCTAAAGGAAAAACATCTCAAGCGATCGCAAAGCTTATGAACTTGGCACCTGACACTGCGATATTGTTGACTGTGGACGAGCAAGGGAATGTGACTGGTGAAGAAGAGATTGATGGTCGATTGATACAGAAGAATGACGTGATCAAAATCGTTCCTGGTGGTAAAGTAGCTTCGGATGGTTATGTTATATGGGGACAAAGTCATGTGAACGAAAGTATGATAACTGGAGAGGCAAGGCCAGTGGCTAAGAGAAAGGGCGATACAGTAATAGGAGGCACTTTGAACGAGAACGGAGTTCTGCATATTAAGGTTACAAGGGTTGGTTCAGAGAGTGCTCTTGCACAGATTGTTCGACTTGTTGAGTCCGCACAGCTGGCCAAAGCTCCAGTGCAGAAGTTGGCTGATCGGATTTCCAAGTTCTTTGTTCCTCTGGTGAGTAATCTGAAGTTTTGATAAACAGAATTAAAATTTAGTCTTTTGGCACAAGTAATTTTTTGAACACACTGGATTACAATTTTGCAGGTAATTTTCCTCTCGTTCTCGACTTGGCTTGCCTGGTTCTTAGCTGGAAAACTGCATTGGTACCCTGAATCCTGGATACCTTCTTCAATGGATAGCTTCGAGCTAGCTCTTCAGTTTGGAATCTCTGTTATGGTCATAGCTTGTCCATGTGCTCTTGGGCTGGCTACACCAACTGCTGTTATGGTTGGCACTGGGGTTGGTGCATCCCAAGGTGTCCTAATAAAGGGTGGTCAAGCTCTAGAAAGAGCTCACAAGGTTAGTGCGCGCTAACTTGTTAAGCTTTTCTATACCAATTTGATTTTTTTGATGATGAAAGCTAACAGTTTGAATGACTGTGTAGGTAAATTGCATTGTATTTGACAAGACAGGAACTCTGACGATGGGGAAACCCGTGGTTGTTAAAACCAAACTCCTGAAAAACATGGTACTTCGAGAATTCTATGAACTTGTGGCTGCAACTGAGGTAATCTCTTGTAACAATCGAACTGATATGCAAATATGTATATACGGTTAAGTTGTTGAAACTCGTGGCATGCATCTAAACTGATATCTATATGATGATCGAATGCTATCCTTATATCAGGTAAACAGTGAGCATCCGTTAGCAAAGGCTATTGTGGAGTATGCAAAGAAATTCAGAGATGACGAAGAGAACCCTGCGTGGCCTGAAGCCTGTGATTTTGTGTCTATCACTGGGAACGGAGTGAGAGCGACCGTTAAAGGAAGAGAGATTATGGTGGGAAACAAGAACCTAATGTCTGGTCATAAAGTTACAATTCCAGCCGATGCTGAGGAGTTGCTAGCAGAAGCCGAAGAGATGGCTCAGACCGGAATTCTCGTGTCTATAGACAGTGAATTGGTTGGAGTTCTGGCTGTTTCAGATCCTCTTAAACCGAGTGCTCGAGAGGCCATCTCCATTCTAAGATCCATGAATATCATAAGCATCATGGTGACTGGTGACAACTGGGGAACTGCAAATTCGATTGCTAGAGAAGTCGGTATCGACTCTGTTATCGCAGAAGCTAAACCCGAGCAGAAAGCAGAGAAAGTCAAGGAACTACAGGTAACCTTAACTAAATAAGTAAATAGAAAAAGTTTAACATATTTGAAATACAATTGATATAAGCAAATGATTTTGCAGGCAGCGGGTCACGTTGTGGCAATGGTAGGAGACGGAGTCAATGACTCACCAGCTCTCGTGGCAGCGGATGTAGGAATGGCGATAGGTGCAGGAACCGACATTGCCATAGAAGCAGCTGACATAGTTCTGATGAAAAGCAACTTGGAAGATGTGATCACAGCCATTGATCTTTCGAGGAAAACATTCTCAAGAATCCGTCTCAACTACGTATGGGCTCTCGGTTATAACCTCATGGGCATACCGATCGCTGCAGGGGTGCTTTTCCCGTCTACTCGGTTCAGGTTGCCTCCATGGATTGCAGGTGCTGCAATGGCTGCTTCTTCTGTTAGTGTTGTGTGTTGCTCTCTTTTGTTGAAGAACTACAAGCGCCCTAAGAAGCTTGATCATATGGCGGTCCGTGAGATTCAAGTGGAGCGGGTTTAGAAAACCGAACTAAATGTCTACATGATTAGTGTTGGATTTGGCTAATAAGAAATTCGCGTGATTGGCTCTCTAGATCGTAAATATTGTCTTGTACGGTGCCTGTGATTGTTAGGTTCTTTTGGAAAACAGAATTTTCATGAATATATTTAGATTCGGTTCGGCTTTTGTTTAGTCTGATTGGAGTACCAATCGATTTAGAATTATTCTTCTGCTCAACTTTGGTTCAAAACTTGGAATAATTCGATTGATAATCTATATCTGGCCCGGTTTAAATCCACTTTCAGTTAGGCTGTTAAGCCTAGTAACTAAACTATGTGCCTTAGTCCAATCACCAAACGAAACGAAAAGGAACCACTAACCTCACATGTTCTGATCAGCAGTCGAATCAAGACAGAACCGAGTTGGGGGGGAATCTCAAGGACACTTTCCGAAACAAGAATCCCTTCACTTCGTGATGCGGTCAAAGGAACAAGAGAAGATTCACAAGGTTAAAATCGAAATGATAGGATCCCACACGGTTAAAATCTCTCTCCATCTCCTACCTGAGCGTAAGTTTTTGGTGATTAGGCCTACTTGTGAACATTTATAACAGAAAAACCTTTATATGACTCGAGATTTTATCACATATTGATCTACAGCTAACATAATTCACAAATACTACGTGATGTTATTCAATGATCAACTTCAATAAGTTTTAAATTTAATCATAATCTTTACTCAATTAACTAATAATGGTTTGAAATCTAGTGTTGTTAATAATTAAAACTTTAGTTAGTTCATTCAAATCGAGTGTTGTTCAAAATTAAATAATTTTAAAAAATTTTGTCTATTGATTCATCTAAAATTATTTTTTTATAGAATTTCATGAGTACGAATATTAGAAATAAAAGCGAAAATACTAACACTTAACTTGATTATTTTGATATAAGATTCAAACACACATACACCTACAGGCTACAGCTAACATCGTTTACAAATATCACTTCTCTCTATATGTATGATATAAATTACCGTCTCTTAGTTTTGAATGGCCTAAAACACATTTGAGAATATATATGTAGCCTTTCATATATATTACAAATGATAAAAAGTAACAATTATGATATAAAAGTGTTTAAAATTATAGAATATGGTTACAAATCACAGTTTGTGGAGACTAAAAAGTTGGATTTATTAGGTAACAATGTCGAAAATTTTAAGTTTGTTACAATTTAAGTTTAATTTATATAAAAGGGAAGTACAAACACATCGGAAATAAATATTGCCAAAAAACGAGACTATAAACTGGAGAAGGAGAGCATCACAAATTCACAAGGATTCAAAGTTAAACTGATTAACCAGTACTTGACCAAACTAACATTTGATAAAATGTGGCGTCTAACTAAATTTGAGATACAATTTGTGGGTTGAAGCAAGTGCTTCACATGCCTTACAAAAGGGACGAGATTATAAGTTCGTTGCACCAAGACGTGCAGCCTCATTAATTGATCATATATTACAATCATTAGCCAGACGTGCGTGCATGTCTCTCAACAAACATATATACAAAACGTTACACACAAATGAAAATCCATAAACAACCAAAGAAGAAAATGCCGGTCTCCGTCTCAAAGAGACGACCAAGAACATCCAAAAAAACTGAAACCGAGAGACCCGAGAAATCACTTAAAGATCCTCGTACTTGCTGTAATAGCATATGTTCGGTCTTCTCTAGCTCAGTTCTCTATCGTGTTCCTCTCACGATTCTCTTTCTCTTCTTAATTTATCTTTGGTCAACTTCCACCACCGTTATCTCCGGTAACGTCGTTCATATTTGCATCTCTTCGCGGAAGCTCAACGATCTTTACTGTCTCACAGCCGGTTCTCATCAGCCCGGTTTACGTGTACCGGTCAGCAATTTCACCAAACCGGTTAGTGAAAGTGTGATAAGAAGTGAAGAAGAGAAGAGTGTCGCTGTTCTTGGTAAAGATGGAGAAAAGAGTTTCGCAAGCAATGAAACTTTTTCAGGAGAAGAAGTTTCAGACAAACTTACGGTCGGAACAAGCCTCAACGTGATAAAGAATGGAACTTCCACCGGAGAAAGCGTTTCGGTTCTTGATCAAGATTCTAAACCTATCAGTAAGGAGAATCTTGATTCGGTTCTTGATCAAAATTATTCTAAACCCAAGAACGAGATCAATCCGGATCTTCTCGTTGATTGGGATTCAGAAACCGGAGAAGAACGATATCGATACATCAATTCCAAGGACGAAGACGAGGAGACTGCTCTAAAGGCCGTGGACAAGTATCTTAAAATGCAAAGATCTTGGCTGTCGATGGAAAACAACCGCAATAAACAAGGATCTTGCCAAGGAAAGGGTATATACGTTTATGATTTACCGTCTAAATTCAACAAAGATTTGTTGGGAGAATGCTCGGATATGGTTCCGTGGGCCAACTTTTGTAGCTTCTTCAAGAACGATGCGCTCGGTGAATCGATTGAGAATCTTGGTAAAGGCTGGTTTAGAACGCATCAGTATTCTCTTGAGCCGATCTTTCATTCTCGTGTTTTGAAGCATCCATGCAGGGTTTATGACGAGAATCAAGCGAAGCTCTTCTATGTGCCTTTTTATGGAGGTATCGATGTTTTGAGATGGCATTTCAAGAACGTTTCTGATGATGTGAAAGATGTTTTGGCGATCGAGGTTGTTAAATGGCTCGGATCGAAAAAATCTTGGAGGACAAACTCCGGAAAAGATCACGTTTTTGTTCTAGGCAAGATCTCTTGGGATTTTAGGAGGAACAACAAGTATTCTTGGGGCTCAAGTTTACTTGAGATGGAAGAAATGAAAAACCCTACAAAGCTTCTCATCGAACGTAATCCATGGGAAGTCAACGACGTCGCTATACCTCATCCAACGTTCTTCCACCCGAAAACCGACGATGATATCTCAAGCTGGCAAAATAAGATCATCCTAAAACCTCGCCGGAGCCTAATCAGCTTCGCCGGAGGAGCAAGACCCGGTAACCGTGATAGTATCCGGTCAACATTGATTGACCAATGCCAATCATCTCCAGACCAATGCCGGTTCTTGAACTGCACCGATGGAGGCTGCGATAAACCGGAGTCGGTTATCGAGCTTTTTCAAGATTCGGAGTTCTGTCTTCAGCCACCTGGAGACAGTCCGACAAGAAAATCGGTTTTCGACTCCCTCGTATCGGGTTGTATTCCGGTGATCTTTGATCCATACACGGCGTATTATCAGTACACGTGGCATTTACCGGAGGATCACCGGACATACTCGGTGTATATAAACAAGGAGTTGAAGGCAAAGAAAGTGGATGTGATTAAGAAGTTGATGTCAATGAGTCTAAGGGAAAGAGAGGATATGAGGAGTTACATTGTTCATGAGCTTTTGCCTGGTTTGGTCTATGGAGATACTAATGTTAAGTTTGAGAGGTTTCGAGATGCTTTTGATATTACTATGGATAGCTTACTCCATAAGATTTCCAAAAATTTGTAACCTTTGTTTTACATGAATTTCATTATCAATTGCAACTCTAGTTTCTTTAACTGAATATTATTAGGAATGTTCAAAGATGATGTTGAACTCTTAATTTTGCACAATCATTGAAACCTGTTTTAAAATACCTCATGCATGGTGGTGGTGGCGTCGTGATGGTGACTTAAGAGTGGATAGTTTAGTAGGATAAATTATAAAATGCCTCATGCATGGTTTAGTTTTGGTTAGTTTCTACGTTAAATCTCGGGAAAAGCCTAAAGATAAATGAGCGCTGACAAACATTCTGAATTTGGCCCAATATAAAAAGCCCAGTAAGCCCAACAAAGAACAAACGATAATTGAAAATTGAGTAACGGTTCATCACCAAGCGCCACTCGCTTAAATAGCGCGTGAGGCGAATATGTCAGAGACTGCATTTTTCATGCCTTTCAGCTTCTCTTCTTTCCTAATTGACTGAATCCTCTCTCATCTCTCCTGCTTCAGAAATTCTACTCCAATGGCGGCGAAAGACCCAGAATCTGTTTACGAGATAAGCATCGAGGTGAAAAGATTGCTTAACTTTAATCATCGATTCAGCACTCTTTAATGACTTGGGTGTGTGCTTTTTGCTGAAAGGAAGCACCTTGATTCAGAGAGTCAAAAAAGCTTGCATCTTGAGGTTTATATGAATGCTTAGATTTTTTCGTTCTTCTCAAGAAATACTCTTGATTTCACTTGAAGATGTCTTTCTGGCTCCGATAGAGGAATATTCATTGTTGGGTCTAAGATTGTTGAGATGGAAAAACAAAAGTGACAAATGATCTTCACTGAAGAAACATGTGTTACAAAAGTTCGGTTTGAGATTGCGTAGTGTTCTTTTGCTTTGTCAGGACATTCATTTAGATCATGATCGTTGATTTGAACCTTGCTTTGTCTTTTGGTGTTGCTCTCACAGATTGATTTCTTGGGTTGGCCTCTGAGTTTCAAATTGTTTGTGTTTAGCTGAATAATCTCGATATTGTCTTCTTCTGCTTGCAACAGGATGCAAGTGGAAACAGCTTAGAACTCAGTCACTACAAAGACAAAGTTCTTTTAATTGTCAATGTTGCTTCCAAATGGTTAATCTCTATATATACCTTCGGAGCTACTTACCGTTTGTAGTTTTGATGCTAAACGTTTGTTTCTTGTCTTGTTTATACGCTGATGATCTCAGTGGGATGACAAACTCAAACTACACCGAATTGAATGAGCTTTACAATAAGTACAAAGACAAAGGTCAACTGATTTTAACAAATATGTCTCAGTTCCTTCCACGCGATTAGCTTCTCAACCTTGATGTTGTTCTGTTTCAGGTCTGGAGATTCTAGCATTTCCTTGTAACCAATTTGGCGAAGAAGAACCGGGAACTACTGATCAGATTACTGACTTCGTCTGTACTCGGTTCAAATCTGAATTCTCCATTTTCAATAAGGTACAGACCGCTCGACGAATCCTTTACAAATTCTATGTCTTGAGGTATTAAAACAACATAATAATCCCCATTATGTGTTTAGATTGAAGTGAACGGAGAGAATGCTTCTCCTCTTTATAAGTTCTTAAAGAAAGGCAAATGGGGAATCTTCGGGGACGAGATTCAGTGGAACTTTGCTAAGTTTCTTGTTGACAAGAATGGTCAAGCTGTAGAACGTTATTACCCAACTACTTCTCCTCTTACACTTGAGGTAAAGAAACAATCTCTCTCTAAAGGCACAAGTTTTGTCTTCTCTCTTTCTGCTTATGTTGTCTCAATTTTCTGTAGCATGACATTAAGAAGCTTCTGAACATCTCCTGAATGGTGGTTCTGTCTGACTGATTCGCCTGTGTTGATAACTGTACTTTGATCATGAACTTCTCATGTAATAAAGGCATTGGCTTATCATTCAAAAAAAAAAAATAATAAAGGCATTGGCTTTGATTTGAATATGTTATGCTTTTTGTTGTTTTATAAATCTGAACTGTTTTCTCTCACAATAAAGCCGGTTATTTAGATAAACAAGCATTGCCTCGTGTAGATAAAGACACCACCAGAGTATCATAATGTACAAAACAAGTCACTCGTGATAAGAGAATCAAGCTTACTCAAACTAAACCCTTTGTTGGTTTCTTTAAGAGATGAGGAACTGGATAAACAGGTCTCTGTTCTAACCAAAACCCCACTCAAGCAAACCAAACCAGAAGCCAGTTAATCAAATGCCAAAGACTTAAGGGGTGTTAAATTCGAATAAACCAAATTGATCCAGTCTGAACCAGACGACATAAATCCAAATCCAAAACTCAGGACAACACGACAATCCAATCAATACTAGATTCGATTTCACTCAGATTCTTATATCTTAAAAAACAAATACACAGAGACATTAATGGGATAAATAGTTAAAATTCTCCTTAAATAACCTGACGAGAGGGGTTCTGTTACATTACAATGTTAGAAGGAACTCAGAGATCTGTCTCCATCCTGAAATATCTGGTTTAAACATTCCCAGAGAAATCTACAACAACAAAGATATTTACAGCACTCACATTCTGTATGCTGCTGCTGCTTCAATAGCTAAGAAGGTAGTGGTAGTAAATAGGAAGAAAGATTAATACTGTTTCGCTTTGAATCATCCGCGAGTCAAGTCAATATCAGTGAGTAGGTTTCTGCTAGAGTCAAGTGATCTGCCTGAGACTGAGACTGAGCCCGAGCCTGACCCTGAACCGGGCCATCCACTCATTGCCTGAGCTGAGAAGTTCTGTGGCGTCTGCTGAGCCACTGGTGCTGCTGCTTCTGGTGCATTAGTTGGTGTGGTCTCCATCTCACTATTGTTGTGCTCTTCGTTTGGTTCATTTTCTTGTTTGACGGTCTTGTTACTGTTATTACTAGACTTTGGGACTCCCCCGTATACAAAACTACAAGCCACCACCTTCAAATAACAAGCAAGTTTTTCTGTTAAAAGACATTGCAAATAGAATTTTGAAAATTTTTACTTTATGCAACCACACCAAAATGAGGCTCATTCATTTAATTATTCTAATATATATCAAAACTAGTCATCTACTCTATGTTGAGGTGTTAGTTTTTTTAATCCAAAACTGAGCTAAACCAATACTTTTTTATAACCGAGACCGAGAACAAACCGCATTAAAACCGAGTTGAAGTTTGGTAAGAGATTGATAAGCATTCAAAGTCTTGCCACATGAAACATGAAATCCATTAAGAAGAGTAATTCAAGAACCTGAACGAGGCTGGCTGCGATAAGCATTCCAATGCCACCGCCAATAACATGACCTTCGGGACCAGAAAGAGAGACACTCAAACCGCCTGTTCGACCTTTGGGTCCACCTTCTTCGTTCACCAAATAAGATCCGCCTAAACTTAGAATCTCAAAACGTCCCTGAAACAAGACATAAAGACTCTTTAGTTTTTGCAGCTTTTGAGTTATTTCAGTTCACATGAATGATTTCACAACCTCAAATGTCAAAGAAGGCGCTGTTGTAGCGGGTTGACGTAGCGTGACTGAGGAAACTGTTCCCGTGCCTGACATTATACAAAGAGCTCGAGGTCTTTGCTGTGAAAAAGACATAACTTTCGTAACGATATCCTGCGAGAAAATAAAGGAAATTGGTACAATGAGAATCAATTTTCAGATTGTCGATAAACAGAACCATTAGATTGAAAGGAGTCTTTTAGAGAGATTACTTCTCCTGCTCCCACACTGATGACATGAGGTGCAAAAGCAAGTCCAGCCGAAGTGTTCATCCACTCCCCTAAAGTAATCAAAAGAGTCAAAAGATTACTCTTGATCCAATATTCGTACTAACTAATCACATTCCAATGACCAACTGCTTATCTGAACGCAATACCACACAACATGGATCAGTCAATTTACTCTTTCACAGCTTAATACCTAACAACAGAGCTAAACCAAAACAATCTAACTTAGCCATAGAACTCATCTATAGCTTGTAGCATTCAAAAACTGACCTAAGCATAAGATCTAAGCTCATGTTCTTCACAATGCACATTAGGTCTCACCAAGGCTAACCACACCAATTACTAATCTAAACACAATTACAGATTAGACCACACATGGTTCTGTAAATTCGCAGTAACAGCAATGCTAAACCAACATAATCATCTATAGCTTCTAGCATCGGAAACATTCACACAATCATAAGATCTAAGACTGAAAAACTTGAGATCTCACCAAGATTAGCCAACCGTTGCTTCCTTCCAGTCCCCGGAGGTCGACCTCTGGCTCGTTTAGGTGCATTTGGATCAGTCATTGCAGAAGAGTCCTTAGACTTATTACTAGCAGAAGAAGGCATAGAAGAAAGCCCTAAAGAGACTTGTCCATCAGGAGCATACTTCCTCGGACGTCCACGTTTCTTCTTAACCATCGGCGGCTCCATCGGCGGCGGCGGCTGGGGGAGAGGCGGCTGCACCGCCGCAGCAGAAGCAGACGAAGCCATCCCCATGTGAATGCTGTGTCCGAAATCAGAGTGTCTGTGGTCGGCTATGGAGAAGTGAGGCCCCGGGTTGTTAGCCTGAGGGTGATGAACGTTAGGGTTCGACATTGGCCTCATTCCCGGAGGAGGAGGAGGCGGCGGCGCGTGCAGCCCACTCGCGACCTGGGAAGGTGAGAGATTTGTGAAGGCTCCTCTCTGGAGATAGTACTGAGGATGCGAGCCTGGAAATGCCATTGCTTCTCTCCCATCCATGCATTTAAAACCTTAAATTACAAGTCTTTCACAGAGAGAGAAAGAGATTTGATCCTTTAAGAGTGAAAAAATTGACACTTTTTGAAGAACAGATTTACACACCACCCAGAAATCGTAAAACCCTAATTCCCCAAGTCAGTGAAGAGAGCAACAATGGCGGATTTCTGTGAACCCTAGAAAGAACGAAGCTTAATCTTGAGCTCACTTAGAACTCGAAAAGAGTGAAATTACAGATTCGAAAGCACGAAAAGGGATAACAAATTAAGACAACAAACAGGAGAAAGTAGCTCTTCCTACTGTTACAGTCTATAGGACAAAGGAAGTCTCAAAAGAAAAAGAGAACCAAAAACAGGAAAAAAAGCTAGATTTGATTTCGAAATCTAGGGTTTGTGAGATGAAAAACGCAAATGCACATCAGTGGAGAGGAGACAAGGGAAGATGACAGAAGAGACAAATCAGGGAGAAGAGAAGAGGAAAAAAAAGACAGAGACAACAGATTTATAATTTTGATTTTATAAAAAAAAATATATATATATATATTGTGAAGTGAAACTTTTAAATTTTAGGCCTTCTCTGAAAGTTAGAAGGCTGAAGAAGAGGAGAGTGACGACCTTTGTTTTTTTTCTTTATATATTTCTTTAACTATATTTCTAAAAAACATTATTAAACTGAGGTTTTTTTAAGAATATTAAATTGGTTTGTTTAAGAATATATTTATTGAAAAGCATATGAACTTTCTTTGTTGATTTATTTAACTAAATGAATCTAATGTCGCATTAGACCTCTGACTGAAAATGAAATTTAGTCACTGAGGCTATGTTCATTAATATTTAATGCTTTTAATGTATACTTCATATGCTTTTTTTAGTTTTTCTTCTCATAAAAATCATATGCTCATTTCAGATGACTATATTCTATAACATTAATATAATATAATATCTTGATACAATAAATTTAAGATAACATAATATTTTTGTTTATTTATCACCAATAATCTCATTTATTTACATTACTGTTCGGTTTCATCCATTTGTAACTAAATATTTTTTAAAAATTCAGTTTTTCTGTTCTTAATGACGTTTATGTTTTAACAACTAATTACCTAATATGTTATTTTTTGTTGGTCAAACACCTACTATGCTTGCTCAATAAAAAAAAAACACCTACTATGTTTTTTTTTTGTCAAACACACCAACTATGTTTGTATTGCGAGATTTAACTAAATTAAAATATTTTGTGAACAAACAAAATAAAAAGACAAGGATCAATTTTTTTTTTTTTAAGAAAGAAAAGCGACTTTTATTTTGGTTATTGATTTATAACAAAGAGGGATGTGTATGAGAGAGAGAGATGTGTTGTTGACTACAGAGAGGAGAAAGAAGAGGGACCCACTTGAAAAGAGCCATGAGGAGGAGAGAGGATCTCTCTCTCTCTCTCTCTCACATGTCTAAATCACTTTGCTATTTCTTTCTTTGCTTCGGACAGTGAGCCCTCTCTCCTAACTTTATTTTTTTCCCATTTTTATATTCCCCTTTTCTCATTTTACCTTTTTATCTTAATTCTTTTTTTATTTCTCTTTCAAAAGTTTTCAAAGTCATCAATTTTAAATATACATATATGTACTTCTATATATATATCTACCAAATTTGAAAGTTTGTATGATGCATTTAATACCCCGTGGCTAAAGAAGCCGACCAAAAATCCAATTTGTCAAAAAAATTGTACTAGATTTAAATAAAGTCTTTTTAGATTTTTGTTTTGCAACTCCCAAATCCCAATTAATATTCTGATTAATTTTCTCCATTAGAATTAATAATAGTCAGTCCTTAACCTTTACACTAACTTGTTTAAGTCAACAATCCCTATACTCACAGCTTCAAGTTCAACACCTATATAAATTTGACTTTTTGACATTGAAATAAAATAAATTTGACTTTCCCTTTTTCACTTTTTTGTCAACTTTCACCTAAATTAATGTGACTTGTCCTTTTTTTTACTTAGCGATTTTCACGAAATATCGCATAAAAATATTGAGGCAATGAGGCCGACCTCTACTGAACTTAGACAAAAAAAATTATGATGTTTCTCACATAGATGGCTATAAACATACACAAATTAGTCCATGTTACATTTATAACTTAAAAAAAAAACTATAGATAAAAGAGAGAGCGAATGGCAATAAATGTAGATTAACTTAAATGGAAGAAGTGTGTTGAAGGAGGCTTTTCAACTTGAGGATGCTGTCTGAAAAGGTACAATAAGGCTCTGTTTCAATGAAAGTGCCGTAGTTAATAATACTCCACAATACGCATGTATATGCATACAACATTATACATATTCAATCTATAGAGAGAGAGAGAGAGAGAAAGAGGTGATGTATTATGATTGTGGGACTGAACATGATGTCATCAAAAGTGGGTCTCTTTCTGATTCTTGTAAGGAAAGTGATCTCAACTGTTGCTTTTTTTTAATTTTCATTCTGATGTATTTGTGGGGATCGAGAGATATGATTCTCTTCACACATTGCGGTGGTCCGGATATATTTCTGGTCCAATCGTTTCAAATTTCTATTAGCTGCTGGTAGTTTGGTCCAACCAAATCCATGTTATATTGTAAATTCGCAAATATTTTTCTAAAAGAAACTTGCATTCAATGAATAAAACTGTTAAACCAGTGCTTCCAATGATATAAACAATTTTCATAGAATTACAGATCAATGGTAACCAGTGACAACAAATTTTGAGTTGCAACAACAACATAAGAATTTACAGGATATAAAGGTCCATAAACTGATAAAGAACTAACAAGATTTATGATTTCAAGACCTCAAGTATGCGTTAGATTTGATCATTATATTCAGGTTCTTGATCCGATAATCTGGTAAAACTTTATGTCCAAAAGCTTTTTATGTTCTCCATTTTCCAACGGAAACATTACAACAAAGAATGACTTTAGAAAACCTATCTAAAATTGAATAAATTAAATTGATTTATATATTTCAGACTCTTCCGAGTTTATTTTGGCTCTTAAGTGAAAAACCAGGGAAGAATATGAACCTGAGGACTCCGTTTACCTACCCTTTTGATGCGTTTTCGGCTTTTCCACTGTAAAACACCAACCGCTGCATCAGTCGCTGCCGTTCTTGCCCGTCTATGGTTCAGTGACGGTGTCTCTGGCTCCATTAATCTGTTAATAGAGATCAATATTCAAACAAATGGATTCAGAGAAATGGAAAGAAAAGTGATACTGATTGTGTAAAGTATCGCGTTCTCCTTTCCCTGTCTCACAGAACCCACATGACAAGCAGCTTTTGATGGTGACTCAAACTACTAAACGAAGCTAAAGGTTGGCTTCTAAAGAGTATGCTATAATACATACATCATAGGTGAATAAAAAAAATTGTGGCAATGAGTTTGGATGGCAAAGGAACAAACCTAGGAGGATCAATATGTGGAGTGGACTCCGCCAATGGACAGCAAGCGGAGCAGACATAAGCCTCAGGCCGCCAATGAAGTTTAACACAATAGGTGTGATACCATTCCCCACACTGACTACAAGAAACCATGGATCTTGAGTTGTATGGCTTTCGACAAACGCAGTGTAACATACTTCGAGCTCGTAAGGACTGCATCAATCAACCATGATAAAAACAGTTTTAGATAGCAGTAAGGTTACGTGTTAAGCTTATTACGCTTTCATTTCTTATTAACCTGGAGTTCTTCCTCTGCATGGACAGGCAATTTTTCACCCTCAGAAATAAGCTCGAATACATCTTCCAAGGGAAGGGCACCCGAGTCTATCACCACCTGCAGATAAAACCAATTTTCGTTAAGCATTCCAAAGTGGTAGTAAGCAATTGACTGAGAAACCGTTTAGTCATGTACTTTTCTGGCTCGTTTTGCCCACTTTAGTCCAGTGTCTTTTAGTTCCACAAGTCTCTTGCCTAAGTAATACTCTTCAGGTAATATTTTCAGTGTTTGTCCCTGTCAAGAAGCAAATAACGCAAACTCATCAACCAGATCACTTTGGTGTCAAAGAATTACTTGAAATAAGGCATCTCCGTATGCGTAGGCAGTTGAAACATTATCAGAACATACCTCTTTTAAGTGCTGCTGAATTTGCTGTAACGAGGGCTTTCCCACATCTACTAGCAACTGCAGTTTAAAGATCCACTTAAACGATCAAAAGGGGTACGTAACAACACGTACATCTTAAGTAAGTGTCCAAACCAATTCAAATTCAATACTCTACTTGTACCTCAGAGGAAGGTGAGCTAGAGCTTAACGAGATGGTCTTACAACACCATCCTAGTTTTAAACTTGCACTGTGAAGTTTGGGAAGTTCATCCAAATTGAGACCAAGGGACATGCCAGATGTTCTAGCGGAGTCCACTCTGGTCATCAAATCCATAATCTTCGGAAGGATCGTGCTATGCATGCCATCATCTATTTTCGCAATGTCCAACAAATCTTCAGTTTCTTGCAAGAGATGATGATTATCACACTGCCACCTCTCGCAGTTAAGCAACAATGTTTCAAGAATCATTGGCTCTTGAAGTTGAACACTGAGCGATCTAGACTGAGAAACTAAGTCCTGCAAAACATAAACCACTGTATACTCCAAATTCACATGTTACAGGAAACAGAAACCAGAATAGGCACAGGAGGCAGACAAACCTTTAATACAGGAAGTTCAAGCAGAGAACACGGAGACGATGCCACAGAGGAAGCGGCAGATAAAAAGGGCTCAGATTTCCGAAGCCATGATTCAGCGAACGAAATTGTGTTTTCAATGCCCTTCAGAGAGGGCAAAACCGCATCAATGTTGACTGACATCCTAGGAACAACATCTTTTGATGAATAAAAAAAGACTTACGAAATACTAAGCATGACTGAGTAAAAAAAAAAAAAAAAATTACAACGCGAGAACATAAAAATACCTCACGAGATCTTTAAGGTCGTATATCCGAGTTTCACTAGCAAGGACTCTGCAAGCTCTTTCCTCCCAACACCGCGCTGTTGACAAAGTTCCGGAGATCTCAACAAATAACTTCTCCTCCTCTATGTGTAGTCTGGATATAGAAAGTCTTGGCATGATTACGAAAAATAACTAGAATGCATATTATATATTCTGTAATCAATACTAGTGGACAACATACACAGCAGCTTCAGAGAGCAGCTGCTCAATGGAATCCAGAGACGCTCTTGCAGCATAAACCTACATAAAAAAGAAAAAAAAAAGCTGCATCACAGAAAGAGCAATCGCAACATGAAACCTGATGCTATTTCATGATATAACAAATTCCCATGCATTAAATTCAGTATCAAATGAAACAATGCAAAGAATTATTGCAAACTGTATCCAGAATATTTTGATAAACTGCACCAGACGAATGAGAAATACAAATTAAAATAGAGAAAACATTTACCGTTTGAGCTTTTTCTCGACAAGATGCCT
Organism: Isatis tinctoria; assembly: GCA_010577795.1. Taxonomy (NCBI): domain Eukaryota; kingdom Viridiplantae; phylum Streptophyta; class Magnoliopsida; order Brassicales; family Brassicaceae; genus Isatis; species Isatis tinctoria. The sequence goes on from CM021250.1 coordinate 35,953,473, forward strand.
TCTTCAATTCAACCTCAATAAGAGGGAGTCCTTCAACTATTTCAGATACTGTGGTTAGGGTTAAGCTATGACTATGCACTACAACGAAAAATAGGTGGGAACCAGATAAGAGACACTAAACGAATGTCTAAGTATAAAAGTAAGACCTTGGATCCCTAAGGATGCTCCATCCTGGAGAAGGGAACTCAGGTCACTGATTAGCTTTCGTTGGTCCTTGCCTTCACAGACATCAACCATTGTATCATTAAAACGTGACATCCAAGACAAAGCGTCGACATGGTACTGCCTCAGGATATTCAGCTCAGGAATGTTAATGCAGAAAAAACCATCGAATTCATGAAGCAGCTCTTCCACATTCTGTGCAGAAAAGTAACGAATGACTTCAGAAAAGTTCGACAAAAATGCTTGTTGTTAATCACACTTAAAGATGCAGAACAAAAGTACAGCCAACCTTGAGAGATATAGAACCACTCAAAACTTTGCTACATTTATCACGGGCTAATTCCGATTTCTTTAGCAAATCCAGGATCCCTTCTGTTTCTGGAAGTTTCACCTGAAGGTCCAATATCTATTAAGGGAAAAGATCGATCAGAACACATAACCATGTAACGGAGTTATCACTTTCAAAATAAAAATAATACAGTTACCTCTGACTTCAGCTTGAAAAGTTCATCCATTTCAGTTCCTGGACGTTTGGCATCTGCAAGATAGTATCTCGCCCTTTCAGCTAACATCTGTGGACCCATTAGGAAGAGATATTATCATATTCAAGACAAGAGAAATAATGAAAGCGAACCTGAAAAATCGAAACCACTAGACTAGGATTATGCTCGTTAACTTTGAAAAAAGGAGAGGCAAATACATCTAATATGGAGTCAGTCTCTCTAAGATCTTAGTGGATATGCAGGCATCGAGAAAAATACGGCAACATATCTCATTTTTATCCGATATGGAATCATATTTAAATCAATATGCATTATTCACATATTCCTTTTAACTCACGCATCCCATAATTGATATTTCGAGCTAGAGGAAAAAGTAATATGGATATGTTCGTCTGAACCATGGTCTACCTTTGCGGAAGAGATTTTCTTTGACAATATCTCGTATTTGCTTAGGAAGATTGGTGAACTGGAGACTTCGGAATGCAATAGCTCCAGCTGGGTGATCTACAAGCAAAAACAGGTAACACTATTTAGAATGCATTGCTTGAATGATTTTACTGCATTTAGTAAGATCGGACTATCATGTAACACAAACGCAATTTCTTAAAAACTATGTGGGGAAGTAATGGAGTTTGTAGTGGCATACCGTTGGGCTACTTGACAGATATGAATCGATTTTCTCAGACAACTTTCTAGCCTCTTCAGCATAGTCCTACACAGAAACGGAAATGTGCTAAGAAACTGATAGATGGCAAACAGCGTTAACAATCTCAAGGAAAATTGGGACATTGCAGGTACATAGGCTTACCTTTAATTTAAGATGACCAGAATGAAAGCAAGGAACGGGGTCAACTCTCAGCAACTCATCAATAAGTTCCAAGTGAACTTTCTGTGAATCATTGTTGGCTTCGTCTTCGACTTTTGAAAGACAATCGCCAACAGCTTCAGCCCATATCTTTGCTTTCATCAAACTTTTTGCAACATCTCGTACCTGTGTAACATATATAGAAAAAGGTTTTTCTCCAGAATCTACCCAAAGAGATATATACAAAAGCTTTCCAACAGATAGTCAAAACTCACGCGGTCCATTTCTGATCCACCCCAAAGAAACTGTTCTGCTTCCTTCAAAAGGGTGCCATATTCAACACTAGAAAAGACATTGTCAAGAACCTTTGATGCTCGACGAAGCCAATCTTCAGCTGGTCGTGCCTGACAAACTTGCAATCCCTCCTGCTAGAATGAGAAGAGACGGCAACAATTTATAAACTGTAATAAGATTCAAGGCCAAAGCAACCATATGATATATAAAAAAGGCTAGGTTGAGACCTGTATAGACCTGTATAAACATCAATATGAAACGGAAGACTCCTTACTTATTTAATCAACGAATGGCTAGGCTGCCGCTCATATAAAATCCAATAACGAGAACAAAAAACAAAACTCAGTACAGCTATTGGCAAGTAAGTATAAAATTACCTTTTTGTTAGAAGAAGCTGAACGTTTGGTGCCTGAACTCGGCCGTTGCGAGTTTTTGGTTTCTTGAGTTTTGCAGTCACCAGACTTTTCAACTTCTTGTACCATTCCATGCAACTCGGCAAGGGTATAACGATATACCAGACGCAATTTTGTAGGTTCACATTCACATAGGTGCTTCCAGTGCTGAATTCAAGATTATAAAAACAAAGAAAAAAAGTTCTTAAGAAAAATCTGCCTACTGTTATGTCTATAAAATGGAGTAGCCTGCCTGAAGTTGATCGCTCTCTAAGTAGTTAGACATAAATATTTACCTCCAGGCATGCAAAAACAGATGGCCTGCAATTGCAGACGATGGCAGAAAGATGAAGAAACTGCTGGCAGATGATGCATGTGGTATCCTACAAATATCGTTATAAAGAGTCCACGCATCAAAGACTTGTCTTATGCAAGCTCGCATGATAGAGTGGGAAACCTTAACATCAAAACCAACAATATCTGATTGCAGAAAGAAAAACCTCGTCGAAGTCCACAGAATCAGGGCATTCAGGCAGAAACATAGGAGAAGATCTCAAAATACCACTTTTCCAGAGCTGCTCTCTCCAGGTTTTTTCCTTGCTGTATATTCTGAGCAATTCTTTCTTCAAATGTATTGACCCTTCGTCATCGTAGCAGTTTCCCTATAAGTAAAGAAAATTAAAACAATCACGGAGGCTGCACAAATATCCACATTTGTTGCCTGAAGCTAGCTTACACAATTCCACTAGTAACCAATGTTAATTAATAACCGACGCCTCTTTCAGTGGTAATATTTCCAGTAGTCACTATCCCATTTGATCAAGGGCGGCAATATTTCGTAATTCTAGAGCGAAATCTTCTTTCGTGAATGCAAAAGATATAGACCATTAATCAGCCAAAACCAACAAACTCATAATGTCTCTTTACCTTAGCTACCACACAGAGAAGCTCTTCATGAGATATGACTGCAGGTTTACGGTACAGTCGATACAGCTCCGCCCCAGAACCACCATAAGGTAGCCAATCGGCAGTGGCAAAGTTGACGGCCTCTGCACAATTTAAACCTGAAAGGACAGCATAATGACACTGGTAACCAAAGTCCCTAATGCAATTGATGGGAACACTAAAACACGCAACTAGTCATTTGACTACCATAGCCCAAATTAGAGTAGGCGTACCGAAATTGAATCCAGCATGAAAGGATTTTGGAAATGTGATCACAAAGTTTCCAGGCTCCTAGCAGTGAGAACAAGAACATGGATTATGTTGGAATACTTGTAGGAGGAAAGTTATAATTAATCACAAATAGCTTCCAAACTTGCAATAGAGATGCTAACAATCGAATGAACTCATCAATGAATTGTATACTTGTATATCAAACCTGTAATACTGTGTAGACCGGGACTTTATTTTCTTGTAGTACAGTTGGACTCAACATAGTAACCAGTTGAAAGAGCAAATCTGGCTGAGCATCAAAGAGATCGGGCAGGGTTTTCCGCATGACCTACAGAAAAATCACGCAGCACAAGCACCTTAATTTCTCTTTCTGAAAGTAAGTAAATATTGTAGTATGCCAGAGGAAAATATTTCAACGAAGGAGAAAGGAACTTATACTGGTCTCTGAATAACTAGCCAATTTTAATAGCAAAGGTTCTTACCCTTTAGAGCGGTTTTTACCCTTTGGAGCACAAATAAACAAACAAAAAAAAGCTAACCTTTTCAAAAGCACTAGCAGCACTGCCTGGAACACCATACCAACATTTTGCTTCTCCCCTGATATACGAATCAAAAAGAAGTTGGTAACAAAAAAGTTTCGAGTCAAAAGACGAAAATAGGAGACTTAATATGAGTGAAATGTTTCTTTATGAATAAAAGAGTTACAGTTATTCTCAGATACATCGTCTGCTTTAGACCACGACAAAATAAGGTATAGAGGAAGGGATATTTGCGACTTCCACGAACTCGAAAATAACTAAATACTATATATGCTTTCAGAAGCACGATGCATCACAGTAGAAAGATTCAGAATCACAATTACAGTAGAGGTACGTACCAGTGCAGATAATTCACAGAGTAAAAACAATGGTCCTCAAAATGCCAACAAAAAGAAGAGAAGAGCATTCCAAGATATAGCCAAGGCACTGTAACACCATTGATGTTATGCCGAATGGCCTGAAGCATAGATCCTTTCAACTTAGGCATGTTATTGAGATTCCAAGGGCTACCACAATATTCATCCCATACACTTTCCTCAACTGATCCTGGTCTTTGGTCGCCTACTCGAGGAAACCCACTCCCATAAACAGACGTATCCAAGTCATTACCATACATAACTTCAACCTCGCCACCTGACCCTTCTACTATTTCCCAAAACTTTTTCTCAATCTGCGTCCTAGACACTGACCCTGAACCAAACCACTTTCTCTTGGCGCGATCAGCAATGCGCTTAAAATCTTCAAGTAACAAGCATTTACCGGGCACAAACCCGAAAGTTTCTTCATCAGTGTTCAAGCAATCAAGGCAATACCAGTTCCCAGGTGGGATATGCTTCAGTGGTGGCGAGAGACAGTATATATGCCAACCTTTATTACAACTATCACACAAAAGCATCACTTCGCCGTGTTTGTCACTTTTGCATTGCTCACATGCTTGATCAACCGCTTCCTCATTATCCACCTTTGGATTTTTTCCTTCAGCATTTCGTTTCCTTCTCTTTGAGCTCGAGAATTCAGAACAGCGCCGATTCCTTTTGCAACCCTTTGCAGGATCTGCATTCATCCGATTGTGATAGCTCTCAAAATCATGCAAATGCTCTTTGTACAGCTGACACAAAACATGCTTAGCGCATTTGGATATCTTCTCACCAGAGCTCATGAACTGATAAACTTCGCCCCATTTTTTCCCCTTAACAACCTTATCGTAACCCCCAAACCTCTTCACCGCATTGAACAGCTTACACAGATCCAACTCATCTCCTTCAAAGACCAATCTCTTCTTCAGCTTCTTGCCTAAATGCTCCTCCAGAAACCTGTTGTACTCCAACTGAAACGTCTTTGAATTACAAGAAGCGGGACGAAACTGCAACCGGTGAATCTCTTGAGTCTTTGTCGGAAACTTGACAGATTCCAAATCCAGTCCAAAAGGCGGTTTCCAACTATTGGGCGGAACAATCTTGCAAATCCCATAAGCCTCTGCCTCTGGCTTGATCTTGTATATATACTCTAACGGGTTTTTGAATTCATCTTCGGTCGGATAATAAACCGGTCCAGACGGCACATTAAGCGATCCTCTAAGTTTCTGATCTAAAACCCTTTTCTCCACTGCCTTAACTCTACCTTTTCCCATTACCAAACACATCCACTTAAACTCACAATCATAACCTACGAACGTGAATTTTAAGTCAATTGATCAAAAACCCTAGAAAATTTTCCAAGAACAGTGAGCGTAAATCCAATTCTAGGGTTTAGGCGATTTACCTTGAAATTGTGAACGAGAAAACAGAGCGAGCTATTGAAACTAGTAGAGGAGACGAAGTGCAAGGAAATTATTATTCTTTCTCACGAATTTGGTTTGAGAAGATTTGGCAGAAAAAAAAAAATGAAATTTTAGATAAAAATCGTTTCTTTATAAAGCTCACTTACTGAATTTCCAAAATTGGGTTTGGGCAGTAACGGAATTACGAAACGGAGAGAAGGAAGCCAAATGCTTCTCAGTTCGTGTTTATGGGTAGCGTACACCGTGCCGGTTTTCTTTAACAAAAACTGCCTGACGTTTATACTGACGCAAGAGGCACAACGTGTAGTTTCCGTTAAGTTGCAATAATGGATTGTTGGGCCCTGAACCTTGAGGGCATTTCTTGTAAGGCCCAGAATTAATCTGCCCAAGGACTCGATAATTGTGCTAAATTAGATTTCCCACGATAAGCCTAATATAGTTTTTTGGATCTCTATATTATATCGCTTTGTAATTTGTCTACACATGGAACATAAAATATTTTTTAAACTGATGCTTCTATTTCAAAAAACAAAATTCGTGTTTTTGTTTCTCTAAGATTTATGTGTTCAAATCTTTGGTTACTCGATTGATTGTATTCTTCGTAGCGCAGGATTTTTCCCGGACGACCCGAAGCACTTTCTGCAACACTACTTGGTGAGGTTGCGATAGACCTGAATGATATCTAGCATTACGTTTTCTCCAGAGCTCTTAAATGACAGCATGCCAAAGTTGTAGGAGGGCCAGAAAACTAATCTTATAACTCAAATGGTTTTTGGAAGCCAATTAATAATGACATCCCAAGAAATTGGCACCACAACGTTCGCGAGCTTCCTTACTGCAGAAGTCCACACCCAACCCATATTTGATAGAGGAATCAATTTGCATGATCATATTTTGCTGAATAACTAATGCTCAGTTTGTTAAAAGTTGCGCAGGCATGTGTTTGGAGAATATCTGTGTGTGTTTTCAGTAATCTTCGATCAGTTAAGTTACGTTGAGAATTTGAAAATCTCACATTTTACATTTCTTTAACCAATCACATTTAAATAAGATATTTTACAACTAAAATTCGTGGGTTGCGTCAAATGTACAATTAACAATTACAAAAAAATAAAAAAATTTACAATTTTTACTGGTACACAAAAAAACACGAAAACCCTACGCGTGAAGCCTCGTAGCTTTTGACTGTGAGTATTCGCCGATCTATTTGCTTACCATAGAGAATCGTCTTGTTTACTGGTTAGAGTTTACTTTTTTCAAATATCTGAGCCTTGCATGTTGTTACTACTTATAATCATCGCCATCTGTTGTTTCCTCTAGCTGTCTTGATTTTTGCTAAGGAATTATTCTATATCATGTGTTTGGTTGCTGCTGTTACATATTTTAGGTAATTTATTGTATTCTCGTTAGACGATCGAATTCATCATTGTTATACACTCATCTTAACAGTTATGCAGTTAGATGATCGAATTTATCATTGTTTAACCAGACTTTGAACCATAGCCTCAACAGTTATACATTCATCTTTGACGATGTCTAGCTATAGAATTGACAGCCACAGTTAATATACTTTTAACGCCGAATAGACTTTTTCGTGTTAGAAAATTAGTGGAACACTCTTTCATGTGACAATCCTGTTGTTGATCCTGTAGACTTTGGTGTCTCGTGTACTTTTCACTTGCCGGGAGATTCATTGGAAGCTGTTTCAGAGGAAAAACTGAGAAGATGAGTGGACTGGTTTAAATAACAGCCAAGAGACTGACTCATTGGCATATTCTGGAGAAAGGTAATCCTGGAACTGCTCTTAGTCTTTGCGGTTTCTGTTGCTTGGGACGAGCTTTGTCTAGTGCCAGTTATGGTTACAGAGAGAAATTTAGAGGTGGGTTTCTACATGATATTAAGTTAGATGATGCAATTGGTTTGTTCAGTGAAATGGTCAATTCTCGTCCTTTACCTTTGATAGTGGAGTTCAATACATTGTTGAGTGCTATTGCAAAGATGAAGAAGTATGAAGTTGTCATCACTCTGGGCGAACAGATGCAAATGTTGGGAATTCAACAAGATCTGTATACTTACACTATACTGATGAACTGTTTCTGCCGCAGTTCTCAGCTCTCTCTTGCATTAGCAATTCTGGGGAAGATGATGAAAGTCGGGTATGATCCCACCATTGTCACGCTAAACTCTCTGCTAAATGGTTTCTGCCACCACAATAAGATCTTGGAGGCAGTATCTCTGGTTGATCAAATGGTGGAAATGGGATATGAACCTGATGCTGTCACGTTTAGGACTCTAATCCACAGACTTTTTCTCAACAACAAAGCTTCAGAAGCGGTGTCTTTGGTTGAAAGAATGGCGAGGAAAGGCTGTCAACCAGATCTCGTTACTTACGGTACAATTGTGGATGGAGTATGTAAGAAAGGTCACACTGATTTGGCTTTGAAATTGCTCGAAAACATGGAGGAAGGTAAATTAGAGCCAAATGTTGTAATCTACAGCACAGTCGTTGATGGTTTTTGCAGACACAAACATGTGGATGAAGCACTCTACCTGTTCAATGAAATGGAGAACAAAGGAATTAGACCAAATGTTGTTACCTACACCTCCCTCATAAACTGGCTTTGTATCTACGGAAGATGTAGCGATGCATCTCAGCTACTAAGCGGTATGATTCAGAGTAACATCAGCCCTAATGTTGTTATGTTCAATACATTGATTGATGGGTTTGCGAAAAAGGGGAAGCTTTTGGAGGCCGAAGAACTGTACAAGGAAATGATCAAAAGGTCTTTAGATCCTAATATTATCACTTACAATTCATTGATCGAGGGGTTTTGTATGCGATATCGTGTAGAGGAGGCCAAGCATTTGCATGATTTGATGATTAACAAAGGTTGTTTCCCAAATTTCGAGACGTATAATTCTCTCATCGATGGATTTTGCAAGTGTGAGAGAGTAGAGGATGGTATGGAACTCTTCCGCGAGATGTCTCACAGAGGATTGGTCGGCAACTCAGTCACTTACAACACTCTTATCCAAGGGTTTTTCGAAGCTGGAGATTGTGGTAATGCCCAAATGGTGTTCAAAGATATGCTTTTTAGTGGTGTACCTCCCAATATTTGGACATACAACATTATGTTGGATGGGCTTTGTAAAAACGGGAAGCTACAGAAAGCATTGGTCATATTTGGAGATATGCAAAAGAGTGAAGTGGTACCTGATATTGTCACATATAATATTATCATTGGAGGAATGTGTAAAGCTGGCAAGGTGGAAGATGCGTGGGGTTTGTTTTCTAGCCTAAGCCTTAAAGGAGTGAAACCTAATGTTGTAACCTACAACACAATGATTTCGGGATTTTGTATGAAAGGCTTGCAGGAAGCAGATGCCTTGTTCAGGAAAATGAAAGATGACGGGCCTCTCCCAAATAGCTGTACCTATAAAACGCTGATCAGGGCACGACTTAGAGATGGTGACAAAGCTGGATCAGTTGAACTCATCAATGAAATGAGGAGTTGCGGGTTTGAGGGAGATGCTTCAACCTTTGACTTGGTGACTAATATGTTGTATGATGGAGATCGGAAAAAAAGCTTTCTTTCTTAAAACTCTTTATCCGCGAGAGAAGGTGTCTTCACTTGGAAACATCTGTGAGGTGAATCGACTTTTTAAATTGCTTTTCTTCTAATTACTTCTGGACGTTTACGTTTTCATCTTAAATTTGTTGTTGTGTGGTACTGCTTTGACTATAAGAACTCAGTTTCGCAAGCTAATCCCATTATCTATGTACGAGAGAAACCCTTTTGGTTAAAGTTGAGATAAAAAAAAGGCATGACTTTCTGATATTCAATCAAAAAAAACGAAAGTAGCTTTATTTGAAAGCTTATTATCATTATTATTATATGTACAAATATTTTTTTTTATGTACTTTACTAATATACGAAACTAATATACGAAAGTAGCTTTTTTTTTTTTTTATGTACAAATATTAGTAAACAGAAAATGCATTTTGATTTGGAAGAAAAGATCTTATTCCATTCATAGAAATTTTTCAGATTCCCTTTGGAGCCACACCAACGGAGTTCAATGTCTCTGCATTTCGAGGCCTTTCGAGGTCACATGAAAAAAAAAAAATGTATAGTTCGCATATTAGTAAAGTAAGAAACCCTTTTATTCTCATTTGTTCCATATCTCCAGTAAACACGAATTAATGTCAAAAGGAAAAAAAGAAACCGAAGGTAGCAAATGAAATCATTGCGTAGCCTTAACAAGAACTTGAGTGTATCTCTTTGGACCATTTGCTACCCAAAAAGCATCAGAGATGTGGAAACGTGCGTCGATTCACTTTGATGAAAACTCCACTCTTTGTATCTCATCGTCTCTTTCTCGAACCCAAATGTTGGGAACTGTTTAGCTGGTGTTCCTGTAAGAAGAAGAGATGGAAACATATATGATTTTTCAGTGATCACCAGGTCTCTATGATCACAGCTAAAAACAAAGTTTCAATAGTAATAAATACCAACAAGCATGAACATTAACTAGTATTTACCATGGCGGAAACATCACCCGGAACAGTGTTCTTGTTTGGTGCAATATGTACCGATTCTAGTACTTTTTCCACTCTTGATCCATCTTCATATATATAGCTAGAGTGTCTTCTATGGCGAACATGAACGCTCTCTTGAACAGATGATTTTCCCTGACGAGAACGCCTCCGAATCATCGCAAAAGGTAGTTGTATCTCTCTCTTGCCTCTTGAAAATCATATGTTTGAATTATTGATGGATGCTTTGTAACAATTATAAAAGTTAAAAGATGATTTTATAATAACTATTTTATTCTTTATACATTTAGGATAGAATAGAAGTATAGAACAACAAAAGTTTCAAGAAAATAAGGAAAAATTGTGTGTTTTCAAGGTAAGAAACCATTACAGTGTTTAAGTTTCAAAAAAAAAAAAAAAAAAAATTGTTACCAATATAGCTAGAAGCGACAAAAGACACGTATGCACAAATATAGTAGTAGTTTATAATACTGTTCAAAGACAGCTATAAATAAATCTGACTTCAGCTTGAAAAGTTCATCCAATTCAGTTCCTGGACGTTTTGCATCTGCAAGATAGTATCTCGCCCTTTCAGCTAACATCTGCGGACCCATTAGGAAGAGATATTATCATATTCAAGACAAGAGAAATAATGAAAGCGAACCTAAATAATCGAAACCACTAGACTAGGATTATGCTCGTTAACTTTGAAAAAAGAGAGAGGCAAATACATCTAATATGGAGTCAGTCTCTCTAAGACCTTAGTGGATATGCAGGCATCGAGAAAAATACGGCAACATATCTCATTTTTTATCCGATATGGAATCATATTTAAACCAATATGCATTATTCACATATTCCTTTTAACTCACACATCCCATAATTGATATTTCGAGCTAGAGGAAAAAGTAATATGGATATGTTTGTCTGAACCATGGTCTACCTTTGCGGAAGATATTTTCTTTGACAATATCTCGTATTTTCTTAGGAAGATTGGTGAACTGGAGACTTCGGAATGCAATATTTAGAATGCATTGCTTGAATGATTTTACTGCATTTCGTAAGATTGGACTATCATGTAACACAAACGCAGTTTCTTAAAAACTATGTGGGGAAGTAATGGAGTTTGTAGTGGCATACCGTTGGGCTACTTGACAGAGATGAATCGATCTTCTCAGACAACTTTCTAGCCTCTTCAGCATAGTCCTACACAGAAACGGAAATGCGCTAAGAAATGATAAATGGCAAACAGCGTTAACAATCTCAAGGAAAACTGGAACATTGCAGGTACATAGGCTAACCTTTAATTTAAGATGACCAGACTGAAAGCAAGGAACGGGGTCAACTGTCAGCAACTCATCAATAAGTTCCAAGTGAACTTTCTGTGAATCATTGTTGGCTTCGCCTTCGACTTTTGAAAGACAATCGCCAACAGCTTCAGCCCATATATTTGCTTTCATCAAACTTTTTGCAACATCTCGTACCTGTGTGACATATATAGAAAAAGGTTTTTCTCCAGAATCTACCCAAAGAGATATATACAAAAGCTTTCAAACAGATAGTCAAAACTCACGCGGTCCATTTCTGATCCACCCCAAAGAAACTGTTCTGCTTCCTTCAAAAGGGTGCCATATTCAACACTAGAAAAGACATTGTCAAGAACCTTTGATGCTCGACCAAGCCAATCTTCAGCTGGTCGTGACTGACAAACTTGCATTCCCTCCAGCTAAGTATGAGAAGAGACAGCAACAATTTATAAACGTAAATAAGATTCAAGGCCACAGCAACCATATGATATAGAAAAAAGGCTAGGCTGAGACTTGTATAAACATCAATATGAAACGGAAGACTCCTTACTTATTTAATACTAAATTTAATCAACGAATGGCTAGGCTGCCGCTCATATAAAATCCGATAACGAGAACAAAAAAACAAAACTCGGTACAGCTATTTGCAAGCAAGTATAAAATTACCTTTTTGTTAGAAGAAGCTGAACGTTTGGTGCCTGAACTCGGCCGTTGTGAGTTTTTGGTTTCTTGAGTTTTGCAGTCACCAGACTTTTCAACTTCTTGTACCATTCCATGCAACTCGGCAAGGGTATAACGATATACCAGACGCAATTTCGTAGGTTCACATTCACATAGGTGCTTCCAGTGCTGAATTCAAGATTATAAAAACAAATCAAGAAATAAGTTCTTAAGAAAAATCTGCCTACTGTCATGCACCTGTAGAACCCTCAACAATTTCTATCTATAAATTGGAGTAGCCTGCCTGATGTTGATCGCTCTCTAAGTAGTTAGAGAAAAATATTTACCTCCAAGCATGCAAAAACAGATGGTCTGCAATTGCAGACGATGGCAGAAAGATGAAGAAACTGCTGGCAGATGATGCATGTGGTATCCTACAAATATCGTTATAAAGAGTCCACGCATAAAAGACTTGTCTTATGCAAGCTCGCATGATAGAGTGGGAAACCTTAACATCAAAACCAACAATATCTGATTGCAGAAAGAAAAACCTCGTCGAAGCCCAGAGAATCAGGGCATTCAGGCAGAAACATAGGAGAAGATCTCAAAATACCACTTTTCCAGAGCTGCTCTCTCCAGGTTTTTTCCTTGCTGTATATTCTGAGCAATTCTTTCTTCAAATGTATTGACCCTTCGCCATCGTAGCAGTTTCCCTATAAGTAAAGAAAATTAAAACAATCACGGAGGCTGCACAAATATCCACATTTGTTGCCTGAAGCTAGCTTACACAATTCTACTTGTAACCAATGATAAATTAATAGTGGACCATCCCGTCAAATAATAAGCGATGCCTCTTTCAATATTAATATCTCCAGTAGCCACTATCCCATCTGATCAAGGGTGGCAATATTTCGTAATTCTAGAGCGAATTTTTCTTTCGTGAATGCAAAAGATATAGACCATTAATCAGCCCAAACCAACAAACTCATATTGTCTCTTTACCTTAGCTACCACACAGAGAAGCTCTTCATGAGATATGACTGCAGGTTTACGGTACAGTCGATACAGCTCCGCCCCAGAACCACCATAAGGTAGCCAATCGGCAGTGGCAAAGTTGACGGCCTCTGCACAATTTAAACCTGAAAGGACAGCATAATAACACTGGTAACCAAAAGTCCCTAATGCAATTGATGGGAACACTAAAACACGCAACTAGTCATGTGACTACCATAGCCCAAATTAGAGTAGGCGCACCGAAATTGAATCCAGCATGAAAGGATTTTGGAAATGTGATCACAAAGTTTCCAGGACCTAGCAGTGAGAACAAGAACAGGGATTATGTTGGAATACTTGTAGGAGGAGAGTTATAATTAATCACAAATAGCTTCCAAACTTGCAATAGAGATGCTAACAATCAAATGAACTCATCAATGAATTGTATACTTGTATATCAAACCTGTAATACTGTGTAGACCGGGACTTTATTTTCTTGTAGAACAGTTGGACTCAACATAGTAACCAGTTGAAAGAGCAAATCTGGCTGAGCATCAAAGAGATCGGGCATGGTTTTCCGCATGACCTACAGAAAAATCACGCAGCACAAGCACCTTAATTTTTCTTTCTGCAAGTAAGTAAATATTGTAGTATGCCAGAGAAATATATTCCAACGAAGGAGAAAGGAACTTATACTGGGCTGTGAATAACTAGCCAATTTTAATAGCAAAGGTTCTTACCCTTTGGAGCGGTTTTTACCCTTTGGAGCACAAATAAATAAACAAACAAAAAAAAGCTAACCTTTTCAAAAGCACTAGCAGCACTGCCTGGAACACCATACCAACATTTAGCTTCTCCCCTGATATATGAATCAAAAAGAAGTTGGTAACAAAAAAGTTTCGAGTCAAAAGACGAAATTAGTAGACTTAATATGAGTGAAATGTTTCTTTTTGAATAAAAGAGTTATGGTTATTCTCAGAAACATCGTCTCCTTTAGACCATGAAAAAATAAGGTATAGAGGAAGGGATATTTGCGACTTCCACGAACTCGAAAATAACTAAATACTATATATGCTTTCAGAAGCACGATGCATTACAGTAGAAAGATTCAAAATGACAATTACAGTAGACGTACGTACCAGTGCAGATAATTCACAGAGTAAAAACAATGGTCCTCAAAATGCCAACAAAAAGAAGAGAAGAGCATTCCAAGATATAGCCAAGGCACTGTAACACCATTGATGTTATGCCGAATGGCCTGAAGCATAGATCCTTTCAACTTAGGCATGTTATTGAGATTCCAGGGGCTATCACAATATTCATCCCATACATTTTCCTCAACTGATTCTGGTCTTTGGTCGCCTATTCGAGGAAACCCACTCCCATAAACAGACGTATCCAAGTCATTACCATACATAACTTCAACCTCGCCACCTGACCCTTCTACTATTTCCCAAAACTTTTTCTCAATCTGCGTCCTAGACACTGACCCTGAACCAAACCACTTTCTTTTGGCGCGATCAGCAATGCGCTTAAAATCTTCAAGTAACAAGCACTTACCGGGCACAAACCCGAAAGTTTCTTCATCAGTGTTCAAGCAATCAAGGCAATACCAGTTCCCAGGTGGGATATGCTTCAGTGGTGGGGAGAGACAGTATATATGCCAACCTTTATTACAACTATCACACAAAAGCATCACTTCGCCGTGTTTGTCACTTTTGCATTGCTCACATGCTTGATCAACCGCTTCCTCATTATCCACCTTTGGATTTTTTCCTTCAGCATTTCGTTTCCTTCTCTTTGAGCTCGAGAATTCAGAACAGCGCCGATTCCTTTTGCAACCCTTTGCAGGATCTGCATTCATCCGATTGTGATAGCTCTCAAAATCATGCAAATGCTCTTTGTACAGCTGACACAAAACATGCTTAGCGCATTTGGATATCTTCTCACCAGAGCTCATGAACTGATAAACTTCGCCCCATTTTTTCCCCTTAACAACCTTATCGTAACCCCCAAACCTCTTCACCGCATTGAACAGCTTACACAGATCCAACTCATCTCCTTCAAAGACCAATCTCTTCTTCAGCTTCTTGCCTAAATGCTCCTCCAGAAACCTGTTGTACTCCAACTGAAACGTCTTTGAATTACAAGAAGCGGGACGAAACTGCAACCGGTGAATCTCTTGAGTCTTTGTCGGAAACTTGACAGATTCCAAATCCAGTCCAAAAGGCGGTTTCCAACTATTGGGCGGAACAATCTTGCAAATCCCATAAGCCTCTGCCTCTGGCTTGATCTTGTATATATACTCTAACGGGTTTTTGAATTCATCTTCGGTCGGATAATAAACCGGTCCAGACGGCACATTAAGCGATCCTCTAAGTTTCTGATCTAAAACCCTTTTCTCCACTGCCTTAACTCTACCTTTTCCCATTACCAAACACATCCACTTAAACTCACAATCATAACCTACGAACGTTAATTTTAAGTCAATTGATCACAAACCCTAGAAAATTTTCCAAGAACCGTGAGCGTAAATCCAGTTCTAGGGTTTAGGCGATTTACCTTGAAATTGTGAACGAGAAAAGAGAGCGAGCTATTGAAACTAGTAGAGGAGACGAAGTGCAAGGAAATTATTATTCTTTCTCACGAATTTGGTTTGAGAAGATTTGGCAGAAAAAAAAAAAAAGGGAGATTTATCTAAATAGGATCCTATTGAAAAACAAATTGTCACATTATGCTTTTCCTTTTTCTGGACAACATTGGACTTTATTGCCCTTATTTTAATTTTCGAAAATACATAAAAATAACTTTTAAAATTTGAAAAAATCCAAAAAATATAGAAAAGGAAAGATAAAATTCAATAAATATTTTTTCATATAAATTTTGTAATAATGGATTTTTTAAATATATTTTGAATTTTAGGTTAGAATATACATTCTATGTAGTAGTCATACTTCTACTTTGTCTAGAATGTAGGTTCTAGTTTTTCTAAAGATTCTAGGGTGGCATAAAATGGATCGGTTCTATTCTATCATTTGTTCTTTATTCTATCCTTCGATAGAATATATATTCTGAAGCTTTGCCTATGTTCTAAGTTGGTTAGAATACATATTCTACACTTTTGTCTATGTTCTAACTTCGATAGAATACATGTCGATCTATTCTAACATTTGTTCTATCTTCTTTTCTGGGTAGAATGTATATTCTAACTTTTTGTCTTCGTTCCACCTTGGCTAGAATGAGTTTCGTTCTATCCTATCCATTACTCTATGTTCTGAAAGTGTATAGAATTTATATTCTAGCCGTTTCTCTTTGTTCAAACCCTCTATAGAATATATATTCTATTTATTTTTCATTGTTCTATCCTGGTTAGAATTCATATTCTGCATTATTCAGTTAAGAAAATCTTACAAAAATCAGATATGGTTACTGAATATTCTACAGAATCTAAACTATATTCTAAAAATACTAGTTTTCCATTTTTTTAAAAAAAAATTTTAAAAAACGAAAAAAACATTAAAATCGATTTTTTTAGAAAAATTTTTTTTTTTAAAAAAAACTTGGCATATGGTTTTTGTTAAAAAAAGTTAAAAAAGTACGTCAAAGGTTAAGTATATTTCGTGCTAGACAATTACCGAATGAAACACATAGCATAATTGGTTCCCTTCCTCTCTTTAAGTTCGGTCGAACCTGGGTTCGATTCCTTCTGAGTGCAAGAAGGACTTTTTTTAAACAAAATATCGAAAGTTAAAAAAAGTACGTCAAAGGTTAAGTATATTTGTACTATCGATGTGGTTTTGCAGTAAGAGAGAAGGTAAATGCAAGTCTCAGGTTCATGTGTCCCAACTTTTCTTGTTTTTGTTGATTCTTACATGGTCGATTTACATTTCGTAGTTGAAGAACAACAACCATTATTTCTCATGGGTTGATGAGGCGTTGTTCAATGAAATCGAGGCTTTAAGTTTGAAACCTGTTAGACTTGAAGAAAAGTTGAAAGAATTGTCTGTGAAGATTGAAAATGGGCTAAAGGAATGTAGGAAGATTGAGACTGAATTTCAATTGTCCGTGAAGATGGAAAAAAGGATAAAGGAAACTATGTCAAGGATGTTGAAGACGATGGTTATGATCACACTAATTAGTAATTACGTCTATGATCATAGGGTATTACATTAAGCTAGTTGTTTGAGTGAAAAAAATAAAAAGATCGTTTCTACTATCACTTTGTTTTCTCTTTGATTCATTTCTTTTAACTTTTTCCCTTTTATGTATGCTTTTTGACATTCATTTTCTTGTTCATCAAACTAGTACTCGGTCCACTCGTATTTCTTTGTTCGTGTTATTTTGTACTTGGAATGAAGGAAAAATTCAGCAAAGTTCTACTAACTAGTCAAGTTGACATTGAAATAAAATTTAAAAAATTAATAATAATAAAACTCATTCAAAGTTGACATTCGTTTAACAGTAACACTAAACTTCTACTAACTAGTCAAGTTCTACAACAGCACCAGACTCAAATTTCGGACTTTCGTACTTTGACATTCTCTCAATCAATTTTGGATCTTGTGCAGCTATCCATAGATCGTATCTAAGCCTCATCCGTGCTCCTCCAATGGTCATGTCATCAATATCTTTCATATCTAGTCCAAGCACACTACATTCGATGAACTTGAGTGCATAGATACCGCAATCTGAATTATTCTTGTTCAGTTTCCGCCGGACCGGCACATCTACAATTGAATACTGCTGGATGGACAGCTGGTTCTTGTCGCCTGTAGGATGAACCGCTTTTACAATTCGAGGGATCAAGAATGCAAATTTCTCTGCGTGTCGTCTATTTTTCCCACCTGAACAAAGAAAAAAACAATTTATTCTTGTAGAAACTGTTGACACAATTATAAATAATCTGAATGATTGACAAAGTAAAGATTCACTTACCTCCACAATCAAAGACCTCAATTTTCCTCTCAAGGAATGACACACGCATTGCAATCCAGTGATTTTGGTTGACAAAGAGTGGAATGTAGACCACATCAACGTCGTCAAGATTGACTTTTCAGTTATAAATATTTTCGTAGATCGAGTTGTTCATATGAATATATGATATGTATGTATCTCAACTTTTCACATATAAAATGTATAGCAAGGATATGATAGAACTAGGCTCAAAACTCAAACCAAGCACACAAAGACATTTACGTTACAAAAACAAGCTTCAAATGTGGGTGTCTTTAGATCTTTATAAGCCATTCAATTTTTCCTATCCAATGTGGGATATGTTAACCATATTCTTACCACAATATCAATGTACGACATGCCAAAAGTTTAGCACCTAATTATGCAGTTATTGGAGAAAATTTAGTAAAGTATGCCAAAAGTTTAGCATAGCAAAAAATTTGCATTAAAGTCATTGATTCTCACCTCACTTCACTTATCTCGTTTTTCAACTAAACCTTTTGTATAATTATTCTAAAGGCTACAGAATTATATGTCCCCCTCACAAACTCTCTTCTTTAGCTATACTATTTAAAAATATTTGAGAGTTGTAGTTTATGGAACTAGAGTTTGACACTAAAAGAAGGGGATTGACTAGTTTAAACATCATCATTGAGAAGTGTAATGACGGATGGTCAAAACGTGTAGGAGGCCATCACAAAAATTAAGTACAAATAAAGGATTCATATATATGTAGTGCAGAAAGAATCAAGGAAAAATCATAAAGGGGTGATTCCAAACACCATACAAAATCTAGTAATGTCAGGATGAGACAAGTGAGCATTTTGGGATTTTCACAATGCCTATTGACGCTTAATGGTAGGACACGACAAGGAAGCATTTTCCGATTTTCATAAGGCTGCGAAGTAGTTTAAGCTACGAGATGATAAAATCGACTTGTACAAAGAAGGTAAGTAAAGAGATATCAAGATTGAGGAGCTAGTAACTTTGGCTAGCAGAGTGCACTCCAAGACTAAACCGCTAGTTAAATCTTTAGGTTTAACCGTAACAACAACACTCAAATCAGCGAACAAAAAAACATTAGCGACAAGAGTTGAATGTGTATATATATGATGTCAGACATAAAGTACGTGACAACTAGCAGGTGAAAATTGAACAAACTCTTCTGTTTGTAGGAGTTTGGCACTTTGACCAGAGGCTTCTATCAACTAAAAATTGTAGTTTTCTAAGAAAACAAAAGGTCTTTTAAGAGTTTTAGGTGGAAAGCTATGGAGTAAACAGATTTAGTTCTAAGGTTTTAGAATTGTTTTGTGCTGTTTGTTACTTATGTAGTAAAGTCCTAAGCTTTTTCAATGAAGATCCATCTTTCTAATTTGTCTCAAAAGAAGAGTTAAGAATCAAATTATATCTAAAGACACTAATGTAAAATCAGAAGTTGCAGACGTACCTCTTTTCTTAAGACCACAAGGTTGCAAGATTAATCTGTGCCCTTGCTTTCTCCGAGACCCGAAGATGTGAATAACAAATCTGAAACTGAGATACAAGTATGGCGGGATCACTATTGAAGCAGTATTATTGAAATTAATTTCAAGCTAAATAACAAACTAGCGTAAAATCTACCGAACACAGAAAAGCAATGTGAAATTCGAAAGAGGTTTTACAAGATAGATAGAGAGTAGATGAAATAGAGAGGCAGAGGAGAGAAGCGTTAATACTCACCGGAGAAGGTTGATACTCGCCGGAGAAGAGGACACCAATCGCCGTAAAAATAATTCCAGAGAGGAGGAGGCGGAGAGGACGAAACCCTCAATTTTACTTTTGTCGTAGAAGCTTAGGCATTAGTTATTTTGTTTTTTATTATATTAATTAATAAACTATAGTCTTTTTTTTTTGGTCACAAACTATAGTCTTCATTTATTTATTTTTATTAGATGATTAAATAAATTTAACATATAAAAAAACATAATAATATTTTTGTTTTGAAAATCAATTATTATTTCTTAAATGAGGGGGTAAAATCGGATTTCAATATTTATAAAACATAATTGGACAATTTTGAATCAAGAAAACATAAAGGGACAATTTGATTTTCAATGTAGCATTTTGAACTAAATTTCCCAAAAAAAAATGAAATTTTAGATAAAAATCGTTTCTTTATAAAGCTCACTTACTGAATTTCCAAAATTGGGTTTGGGCAGTAACGGAATTACGAAACGGAGAGAAGGAAGCCAAATGCTTCTCAGTTCGTGTTTATGGGTAGCGTACACCGTGCCGGTTTTCTTTAACAAAAACTGCCTGACGTTTATACTGACGCAAGAGGCACAACGTGTAGTTTCCGTTAAGTTGCTATAATGGATTGTTGGGCCCTGAACCTTGAGGGCATTTCTTGTAAGGCCCAGAATTAATCTGCCCAAGGACCCGATCATTATGCTAGATTAGTTTTCTGACAATAAGCTAATTTGTTGACAAAAAAAAAAAAGACAATAAGCTAATTTTTTTTTTAACAAACTGATACCTTCTAATTCAGAAACAATGAAATTTTTATATTTTTAAGGGTTTATATGTTTAAATTTTCGATAAATATTCATTAATTTTTTTACCTATGTATTTAAAATTTCGATTCATGTAAATTTCAGATTTTATATCAATACTAATTTCATAATTTGTAATAAGATAATTAGTGTTTTTTTTTTATCTTGCATGAAGATTTATAAAAGCATGTAAAATTTATTATAATATATGATAATTGTTTTTGTCAACTATATATCTTTTCTATTCTATTTACACGTAGGATAGGATAGAACAACCAAAATTTCAAGAAAATGAGGAAAATTTGTGTTTTTCAAGGTAAGAAACAAAAAAAAAAATACAGTGAAAAATTTCTCTCGCAGGTAACGATGGGATGGTCGATGAAAAGGCGTTTCTACTGATGGGAAAAAAATAATATATATTGGTGTTATGTCGGTGCCATTTGATTGTGATGAACCTCAAATTTTCCATCCCTTGGTTCAGATTTCTGTTATTTTCACATTTCATTCGCATGATCATACTTCATTCCACGTATATAGAAATAATAAATTGTTACCAATATAGGTAGAAGCGACAAAAGACACGTATGCGCAGATATAGTAATAATTATAGAAAATATATTTATATACTGTTTAAAGACAGCTATGAATCTATTACTAGATGGAATTGGAATACGGTGCTAAGTGTGTACTATGCAACGCGTCCAAGTGTTATTTATAAACCAAAATGACAGTACATTTGATGAATAACACAATTTTCGCAAGTAAACAATTATTAATATATTATTTTATATCAAAACGTATTTTGCTTTTAGCCGTTAGGTCAGTAACGTGACTAACGTCCAATAACATCTCTAATGCAAAACGTCCACTTCTGCAAACTCAAACATAAACATAATTGTTATTTATTGAAAGAAAAATGTGAACATATCACCGAGTAGTGCAAAACAACTAGATTGGTTCAGTGACTGATTCTATAAATCGTTTTTTTCTTCTTGTGGTTTACACACTATTTTTAGATGTGAATATGAATCATAGCATCACACACCACAAATACGAACCAATAAATTTTAATTGTCATTATACAATTATTGTTGTGGAAATGTATTTGACAGCAAAACACGTTTACTGAAAAGAAAGTATTTGAGCTAGAAATATACTATTTTAATATATTTTTTTTAAAAAGACACTAATATACTAGAATAGATATTGTTTTTGATAACTGAAAAATTGATGGTTGTTAATGTATGATAGCAAATATGAGTTGTTCCTTTTAGTTTTATTTGACCCACTGGTGAGTTGACTTGGTGGCGAGGCCTGCTGCTTTGCTGTTTCTCTCTTTCTTCTCTATACAGTTCAACCCAAAGACAAAAAATAAAGTTTTAATTTTTAATTTTTAACTTTCTGGCAAAGTTCTCTGCTTTTGTCTTCGAGGAAGAAAAAAAAAAAGGATTAGAAAAAGGCAGCAAAAGAAAAAAGCTTCGGTTCTTGAGCTTTCTCTCTCGAGCTAATCACACACACGAGCGGCTCGATTCGTCATTTCAACTTTTCACCTTTTTCCTCCTTCTTCTCTTTTGTTCTTTGCTCAGCTTCAATTCCCGTTCTTTTTTCTCCTTCACCGATCGTTCTCTCGATTTTGACCCTTTTGGTATCGTTTTGTTTTGTAAGTTGAAGAACATCACAAAGAACTGGGTTTTGTCTGATCTGTTTTTTGTTTTTTTTTTTCTCCGGACGTCTGAAGAAATTCAACGCGGTTTTGATCTGTTCAAAGCTCTCGATTTGATAAATCAGCAAAAGAGACGCGGTTTAGGGTTTATGGTTTGACTGAAAATTAGTGAAATGGGTTGTGAGGTTTCCAAGTTATGTGCATTTTGTTGCGTTTCAGAGCCAGAACGATCCAATCATGGGGTCACAGGCTTAGGTGAAACTAGCTATGATCGAGTTTTCTTATCTTAGGGTTTCTTTTTTCTGTTCTTGTTTTAACTCGTGGATTTGCTTTCTCAGGTGACGATAGGATAGGTGAAGGGAATGATTTGCCTCAATTTCGTGAATTCCCGATCGAGGTGCTAAGGAACGCGACATCAGGATTTGCTTCAGAGAATATAGTTTCAGAGCATGGAGAGAAAGCACCTAATGTTGTGTACAAAGGGAAATTGGATAATCAAAGACGTATTGCTGTCAAAAGGTTTAACAGGAAAGCTTGGCCTGATTCTCGCCAGTTTCTGGTATAATCTTGTTGCTGAAGCTCTTACCTTTTTTTGTGGGTTCTTCGATTTTGAATCTCTGGTTTGTTTCAATAGGAGGAAGCTAAAGCTGTTGGTCAATTAAGGAACTATAGGATGGCAAATCTGCTTGGATGTTGCTATGAAGGTGAAGAGAGACTTCTTGTTGCTGAGTTTATGCCCAACGAGACTTTGGCTAAACATCTTTTCCACTGTAAGAATTAGCTCTCCTCTCTGGTGTATGGTTCTCTATGTATGAGTACATCAAGCTCGCTCTCAAATATGTAAGACAAAAACTGTTAACGTGTTTCAGGGGAGTCACAACCGATGAAATGGGCGATGCGACTGAGAGTAGCTTTACATATTGCTCAAGCTTTGGAATATTGTACTGGCAAAGGGCGTGCACTCTACCATGACCTAAATGCTTATAGAGTTCTCTTTGATGATGTAAGTTAAAGTTATATGTTTGTTTTTACTTCTGTCCTTGTTGATATGTGCATGTAAAATTCATTATATTGTTTTTCTTTGTTTAGGACTCGAATCCAAGGCTTTCGTGCTTTGGTCTGATGAAAAATAGTAGAGATGGTAAGAGTTATAGTACTAACCTGGCTTTCACTCCTCCAGAGTATCTCAGAACAGGTATATACTTGAACACTTGCGAATCAGTTTGCTTTATTTGGATTGTGGGGTTGTTGACATGATAGTTTTGTGTGTGTTTGTTTCTTACAGGTCGCGTGACACCAGAAAGTGTGATGTACAGTTATGGAACTCTGTTGCTTGATCTTCTTAGTGGGAAACACATTCCTCCAAGCCATGTAAGATACTAAATCAGTCAATATCCACCAAATCATTTCTGAATATCTATTAAGTTTCCTCAAAAAAGAGTGTATTTTTTTAATCAAAACCTTACTTGTACTGTGTATTCTTAGGCGCTGGACCTCATACGGGACAGGAACATTCAAATGTTGATCGATTCATGCTTGGAGGGTCAATTTTCAAGTGATGACGGGACTGAACTAATACGGTTAGCTTCTAGATGCTTGCAGTATGAGCCTCGGGAACGGCCTAACCCAAAATCTCTAGTCACTGCAATGATTCCTCTTCAGAAGGATCTTGAGGTATTTTCCTACAACCATAAACTAACTCTGAAAGCAATTCATAAGCTATTATATCTTTTGCATTTTATGAAGGCTATTCATGAGACTAATAAGAACCTGGTTAATCATGTAAGACTCCTTCACATCAACTGATGGGTCTACCAAGCAGTGCCTCAACAACGCCTCTTTCACCACTTGGAGAAGCATGCCTAAGAACAGATCTCACTGCCATACATGAAATTGTTGAGAAACTTGGATATAAAGATGATGAGGGTGCAGCCACAGAGGTTCCTTTCTTGATTCCAACCTTCTTTCTAATCATTTTCTGAATTGTCTCATTGCAAGTCCTTGGCGAGACTGTAATAAATGGTACCTTTGGTGCACGGGGCTGCGTTGTTTCTTAATAATCACCTTTTTGGCTTTGTTTGTTGTTTCCTTGTCTGCAAAACTTTCAGCTTTCATTCCAGATGTGGACCAACCAGATGCAGGACTCGCTGAACTTCAAGAAAAAGGGTGATGTTGCCTTCCGGCATAAAGACTTTGCAAATGCTGCAGAATGCTATTCTCAGGTTAGATATTTTCTTTCGAGTATTTTGAGGTTTTCAGATAAAAGTTAGTGAGCAAATCATAGCCAATCCTATACATAACAATTTCTGATTCAAATAATTTTGTTTTGACAGTTCATCGAGGGTGGGACAATGGTTTCCCCAACTGTTTATGCAAGGAGAAGTCTGTGTTACCTAATGAATGAGATGCCCCAAGAGGCACTGAATGATGCAATGCAAGCCCAAGTGATATCTCCTGCTTGGCATATCGCATCTTATCTTCAAGCTGTAGCTCTCTCAGCTCTAGGACAAGAGAACGAAGCTCACGCTGCTCTCAAAGACGGATCAATGCTCGAAAGCAAAAGAAACGCGCTATGATGATGATAACGAAACACACAAAGAGGAAAACGAGAGAGGAAGCAAGAGGATTGTTTTTACCTTCTTACTTTAACCGAAACTCACACATAGGCTTTGCAGAAAAAGATCAAAAACCCACCATCATCCTCAGAAGTAGAAGCTACTACACAGTTCTCGTATCGTGTGCACCATCATCATCATAGTCAGTCTCGGGTTTGGCCTCGTAGTTCCCTTTCCTTCCTCCTTTTCCAAATACTTAAAAGCATTCATTTGGTCTTCTACCGCAAATTAGACTCGTTCTTGTTATCTTTTCCTTACTGGCATGAACATTTCCTTGTTATACAGAAGAAAAAGTTCCATACTTTGATGGACATTTGATCGTGAAATTGGGAATGGTGTGATTGTGGATTTGGTTTGATGAGTTCCATGATTTGTAATCAATGTTTTATGTGTAAAAAAAAAAGGAGCGTACTTTGATTTGGCTTTTTGATGGTCTTTGAAAATTTTGCTTATCAGGAAGTGTTCTTCTTTCCGATTTGTGTTTGGCTTCGTTCTTCAGATCTCAAACCCTTACCCACCCACATCGTATAAGTTATCATACCTATAATCACATCGGATAAGTAATTAGCTGGAATTTTGAGGAAAAAAAAGGTTCGAGAAGTAAAGAAAAATAGGGCCCAACCGGGTTCGAACCGGTGACCTCTCGATCTGCAGTCGAATGCTCTACCACTGAGCTATGGACCCTTTGATGGCTAAAAGGTATCTGAAAAAGATTCATATTCTAAGGACATGAAGAATACAAAGTTTGTATATTTTGTCTGTCTGCTTCATCTCTCTCGATCAATGGTATTAGTTATTCACATTCATTAGTATAATTTGTTGCAGAATTGAGACGGCTTCCTCTGAAGAACATGTCAGTCTCGTGTGATTTTGACACAGAAAAGCATACGTTATAAGTGCCACTTCTGCTCATAAGTGTTCATAGAGATTCCGGAATCTCAAGTAACCATGCATATTAGCTGTGTGAATGCATCCATGCTCTAGCTTACCTTGAGGGATACAAATGAAAGAATAAGACAAAATTAAGAAACGTGTTGAGAGGAGATAAAAAAAAAAAAGAAGCCATATATAGCTGGATCAACTGAGAAAAAAAATCTGAGAAAGAGATGTGTTCTCTAGCTATAAATTCTTAAAAGCACATGTTCTCTTGTTATTTGAAGTTGCATTTATCTAATAGATCTTCTTTTTATATTTGTAAAAATGTACAGAAAAGTTGTTTTTTTAATTTACTAGAGTTTCCAAAGGCTCCTCTGCTCAGGTTATTATTCCTCCTTTTGCTTTTAGTTGGGCTGATGATTGCATCTGCTTTATTTTTTTACCACTCTTCAGGATCACTACTCTGAAACCATCAATTGGTATTTGATTGTTTCTTTTTCCACACCCTTTCTATGATTGGCTTAGAATGCAAGTGAAACTAAAGGCTGTCTTTTTAAATGATTTTTTAGACAACTTTTGTCCGTTGCTTTCATTACATTCACAACTAGTTGATTCCTATGTTACCTGGGCCCTTAGATCTGTAGGAGCGTAGTTGAACCTTGACTTGTCTATCGAGATTTGCAAGTTCATGAACAGTGACAGTTTCCTCTGCAGTCGTATTTTGCATCCTCTCTTGCTCTTCCATCATTTTCAGAACTGACTGGTAAGTGATCCTTTAACTTGACTCATCCTTTCTATTAATTTGCTAGCTTCTCTTCTCTTATGCACCATGATATGATCGCAGGCTCCTAGTTTTAGCCTTGGAACTTGTTATTAAAATACTCATCTTCTGCAGAAGTTTGGCCTTATCTGATGGTAATAGAGATTTGCTAATTCCTACAAAAGCAGCAAAGATGGCACAGTGTTCTGAAAACGTTATTCCTACTCTACGTGATTTCTTCAATTCCCAAAAGCCAGGGGAAGAGGATGAGCTTACGTTTTATCGCGTTCTCAACTCCTCTTGCAAGAGCATTCCACCTAGACCTACAAAACTTGGAAACAAGGCAAAGGAGAGACAAGGTTTCTTCAATCAGGGAAGAAGCAAAAGAAACATGTCAGATGCTGAAAAGTTCTCTGTGGAGCAATATTCTTCTGGTGGTTTCTTTGGGGTACGGTTGAACACAAACGGGAGACAACAACAACAGCAAAGATCAGCTAAGTCTTTAGGGTCAGAGAGGAACATGGAACCTAGACTGCAAAAGTCATTCTCCGCTAGAACCCAACTGCCGTTTATGCAATCTTCAAAGGGAAGCAATCAGTCTTCTTCTACGACTAGTTCAAGCTCAACGAGCTGGTTTAGCCGTATCAAGAAAATGTCTAATCCATTTTCGAATCGAAATTCGCTGATACCAAGATCAGGAGAAATCAAGGTCAGTGGCGGAGAAACGCTCTCAAGGAACAAGTCTTTCAGAAAATCTTCACCTGTTCATCTACATGCCCATCTCAGTATACAATATGAACTTGGGATGCCTGTTTTCACCTTCTCGCTAGACCACCCGGATGATGTGTATATGGCCAGGACATGGATGGATGATAATGATTCTCGGTATGTCTATTCGTTTCGCTACATTGGTGGTAGAAGCAACAAAAACCACGGAGAGCAGCGGTTGAATGCTTCAGGTGTAGAGTCTTCACTTATAGGACAGATGCAAGTTTCAACTCAAATCTCCTTAGAGGCAGAACCATACGAAGATCCTGTGGAATCAACTACGTCAGAGTTCGTTCTTTTTGACATCGCACGTGCACGGAGAAGTGGCTTCAAGCATGAACAACTGTCAAGACAGAACAGTTTTAGACGAGGATTGGACACGAGTCAATCGATATATTCAGAGAGAGAGAACAGAATAACTGATGGCTCAAATTACTCAAACCTACGACAAGAAACTCTGCAAAGGCAGAACAGTTTCAGCCGAGGATTGACCCGTAGTTTCTCAAAACATTCAGAGAACACTGCATCAGATCCTTGGCCGGACACGGATTTGCATCCGGGTCTAGAGATTGCAGCAACTGTTGTTAAAGAGTCTTGTTCTTCAAGCAATGAAAGTTTTGGGTACATGAAGAACAGTAAACTATCAAGACGTGAGGTGAAAGTTATAGTTCCAACAGGAAACCACGGTTTGCCTGATGCCGAAAACTCATGTCCTACACCGATACTGCAGAGATGGAGATCAGGCGGAGGTTGTGATTGTAGCGGATGGGACATGGGCTGTCACCTTTTTGTCTTAGAATCTCCTGATACCCACTTGACAGAAGAACAAGAACTCATCAACAATCACCATGGTTTGGAACTTTTCATTGAGGTAAGATAGTTTTACTTGTGGTAACAAAATGTGATTCAACTTGTCTCGATCTTGAGAAGTTGAGATATAAAAAAAAAAAAAAAACTGTGTTTCAGGGAGAGAAGGAGATCACACCAGCAATGGCAATGGCATTTATCAAAGAAGGCCATTACGAGGTAAACTTCCACGCAAAGCTCTCAGCTTTACAAGCATTCTCAGTCTGTGTCGCTGAGCTTCACAGAAGTGAAGTATCAAGAGGAGAAAGAAGCAACTCTTTGTCTAGATGCAGTTCACTTAGAGAGCTTATCGACATGGAAACTCCCGTAAACAGAGATACCAGAGAAGAAGTCCTTTCGTCTTTCATGCCTAATGTTACTTTCTCTCCAATTTCAAGGGTTTAAAACAAATATCAGATAGTAATCTCTTCCTCCTCCTTCCTTTATGTGCATATATATACACTATACATATCATAAAACTATCAGCCGGAATCTGGGATACATTTGCAGATGAGATTAGTAATGTTTAGGAGTTTAGCAGCATAAATGTTTGTACGTTGTCCTCATGACTCAAAAGAAGTCGGTTTGTTTCAAATTATACTCTTACCCGTTTCATAATAATATGTATTGTTTTAAAATTTATCCTTGTTTCATAAAAAAGAGAGGTTATTTTCTATCCTTAATTCAGTATTATTTTACCTAAATTTAAACTTTACCCATGTTAATTCAGCTTCTTGAGTATAAAGCTAAATATTAAGATTATAGATATTTGCTTGGAAAACAACTGTCAATTTTGTAATAAATAATAAGATAATTTTTTTCTAAAAAAATATTATGTTTATGTAAATTCTTCCTAATTCGAAGTAAAGTGATTAAATTCCATTACTGGAAACCATAAAAGGTCCAACCGAACAAAACAGAGTATAACAGCATCAAACTATGAGCAAAGCACAAAACAGAGAGAAAGATAAGGAACACAGCGGTTTAGACCATTGGTTTTAAAACATTGTCTTATGTTTATATAGAAATTGCAATGCAAAAAATAATATCAGAAGCAAACGAAATTTTAAAACCAACATTTAAGATTGATTATAACAATTAGGATTTCCGGGCACGCAGTCACAAGTATGATGATCGTACTTGTGAATGGGATCTTTGCAATGCTAAGTACAATCTTTGCACAATCGTTGTTGCTTTATTTGCAAGAGATACCAAAGCTTATCAAACCAGATGGCAGCGTGAAGACGTTATTGAAGTGGAGGCTTGTCGTATCTGTTATGAAAATGTTCCACCCCATAAGAAATTTATAGTTTTTTGTTGCTTCCACGGATATGTTTTGTGTGCATGAGGCAATATGTCACATATATACTACGGCAAGGGAAACCACTAATCTGCCCGAACGTGGGTTACAAGTCCGAGCTCGCAATTGTATATTGCAACATGATTGCAAATCCTGATCAGATTGCTATGATGATCCAACGCAAGGCTGAGGATAGCATTGAGGTTTCGGACAGGGTCTATGGTCCGAACCCTCGATGTTTGATTCAGATGTCTGCTCGAGGTCTGCCTGTAGTTGATGACGCTCTTCCCAGAGCCCGGAAGTGTCTCCAATGTGGTTTACGCTTCTGCGTAAACTGCAAGATGGAGTAGCATAGTAAGATGACTTGTGGTGAATTCCATAAGACCAAATTATAAGGAATCTGTACAGCAGTTTTTGATGTCACAGCTCGGGAGCTTGGATTGAAATAGTGCAGAAAGTGTCATTGGATAGTTGAACGTGCTGAAGGGTGCAAACACATGACATGCATGTACGCTCTCTAACATATTGATATGTTGGGATTTTTACCCTTTCTAACCCCTTTTATCTAATTATTTTCTAGAGTTTTTGAGTGTGTATTAGGAGTTTTAGGTAGCTTTGGAGCTGAAATTGGAGTTTGGAGCATTTGGAACCTTTGGAACAGAAAAGAATCAAATTTGAAGAAAAGAAGGAAAATCTTATGAAGAACCACCAACTCCAATCGATGAGCACATGCTCGCAGATTTCGGCCACCAAGTGAGCACCTGCTCGCCGCGGAAGTAAACAAAAAGAAGGGTTTTACCCTAATAGTGGCCGCCGACTTTTGAAAAAGCCCAGCCTCCTTTCCAGCCGCCTATGACACCTAATATAAATACTCTCCCTAGTTTTAGGTTTAAGATATATCTTATCTTTTGTTTTTACCTCTTAGCTTTTGGAATTATATTGTAAGGGAGAAGATCTCAAGCTACAATTTGGAGAAGATTTCTGAACCCTAGTACTTCTTATTTATAAAATCGATTTCATGCTTTCTTTGAATTCATCTATTTTATTTCTTTTATCCTTGATTATGTCTGAGTAGATCTATTAGTTAGGTTAAGGTTTTCAAAGGAATTCATGAGCTAGGGTTAAACACAAATAGGAATCAAAATCGTTAGTCTTCATCTAGGGAGTTCGTATTGCTTGAATCGATTTGGCCAATCTGTTCATGATCTTAGTTTATCTAGACAGCGAGAGTTGCTAGGTTGCTAGAAGAGATCTAGATGAGCAATTTATTCATTACCTGCGAGAGTAGATGTATTGGAATTGTGAACAAATCAAACTTGATCATTAATGCTTATCTGCGATTCTGATACCAACGAGAGTTAGGATTTTTAGGTTGCTAGATAAAGTTGTTAGTATCACGAGAGTGAATTAATATATCATCGTGTTTGAGTTCTGGACTTGTTCTTAATATTAATCCTGAATAGTTGTTTGACCTTGCTCTGAATTTCCTGCGAATTGCCTTGACCTAACGCTTGCTTTATAATAGTTAAAACCGATTTGTTTTAGTAACTTGCTAGTCACGATTTCTTACAACCCAATATTGAATCTCTTAGCTCTTGATTTTAGCTTATTAATCCATAGTGTGAACTTGGTCTTCGTGGGATCGACCCCTAAGTACTACTCTGATTTGCTGTGCACTTGCAGTAGGAAATAGGGTTTAAAACTCGTACATCAAGTTTTTGGCGCCGTTGCCGGGGACCAAAAATTCACCTTTGGTTTACGGCTAGGTCATTAGACTAAGAACACCACTAAACTCGTTTTCTGTTTTTTCTTCTTCTTTGCGTTTCAGGTGTATGACCAGGAGCACAAGGAGCAAGAATAACGAGAATCTTGTCAATTTATCTAACGACGAATTAGCAAGAAGGGAACGAGAGAACAGGCAAAGACGTAACACACCTGTTCCGGAACCAGAAACAACCGACACCGACTATCCGGAGATGGGCGAACAAGCGGACATGGCAGCTCAGCTGCGAACTCTTCAGGCGACCATGGAGCAGCTGCGCATGCAACAAGAGCGACTTGTTCAGCAACCAGCGTTTGGGGATAAAGACGCAGCACATGCTTACTACCAGGATCGCTCAGCCATTGTCACTCCAACCATTCAGAGGCAAGACTATGAGATCAAGCCTCAGATGATTGCGCTTGTCAAGCAACATCTCTTCCATGGCCTACCTGCTGAAATCCCGATGGATCACATCGAGAACTTCGAGGAGATTTGTAGCACAACCGGCTCTAATGGTGTGACTCCAGATTTCCTGAAGTGTAAGCTTTTTCCATTCTCTCTTGCGGGAAAAGCTTCGCGGTGGTTGAAGTCTCTGCCACCAGGCTCTCTAGCGACATGGGCTGATGCAAGATCCGCCTTCCTGGACAAATTCTACACGAAGTCAAAGACCGCAGCTTTAAGGAGCAAGATATCCACGTTTGAGCAGCTTCCCGGAGAGACATTTAATGAAGCTTGGGAACGCTTCAAGGAGTATAAGCGTGAGTGTCCTCATCACGGCTTTAGCGATGAGCAGCTGCTCAGTACTTTCTATGATGGAGTAGAATGGGACTACAGAAACGCCCTCAATGCCGCCAGCAATGGAGATTTCTACACCAAATCAAAGGAAGGAGCCCTGGAGCTAATTGAGAACCTCGCAGCAAGCTCCAGCAACAAGTCTCCGGAATATGACAGAAAAAAGGTCAATAGCGTGGAGTCAAAGAAGATAGATGAGCTCACAGCCAAGGTTAACCTTTTGCTTAAGGGAAACCAAAAGTCGGTCCACTTCGTGGATGAGCATGGAGAAGAGCCCATCGCCCAGGTCTTTGGAGAGGAAACAAGTGATGATCAGCTGGAGGTCAATTACGTGAGTGGACAAAGTTTTGGGCAAAGCCGTGGCTTCAACAACCAAGGTTTCAACTCTCACCCAAATCTGTCCTACAGAAGCAACAATGTGGAGAACCCTCAGGATCAAGTCTACCCTAAGCAAGGAACTCAGCCTCAGACGAGTTTTCAGAGAGGCTACTCCAACAACTACCAGAGCCAGAACGGCCATTCATCCCTAACCAGAACCGATTTCAAGGAGGAAATCAACCTAGGCAGCCATATACAATCCGCAACCCCAGTTTCAGAACCCACAGCCTCAGCAATTTCAGAATCCGCGACCTCCTTCTCCAGCATCCGGATCTCAAGACGAGCTGAAAAACATGATGCAACAACTTCTAGCTGGACAACAGAAAGCCGCAGCCGAGATTAATGCTAAGGTTGACACCATGTATGTGGATCTAAATGGGAAATACGAGGCCGTGTGGACACATATGAAGCAACTGGATGTTCAGATTGCTCAGACTGCAGAATCCATAAAAAGGACACAGGAACTCTACCTGGAAAAGTTGAGGCACCTAGGAAGGAGTTTGTCAACGCCATTGAGCTGAGAAGCGGAAAGACACTCCAGGATAGATCACCCTCACGATCGGACAAAGGCAATGTAGGAGAAGCCAACTACGAGCACCTGCTCGGATCGGGTCACGGCACCTATACGAAACCGAGAAACAAGTAACAGCTCGACGCAAGCTGAATCCACACCTTCACCATTCGACATTTTAGAGGATGATTTCACCGAGCACCCTGAAGGCTCAACCGAGCAGGTGCTCGGTCGGACCACTCCACTTACCTCTAAAAACTCGGCGATTCCAGAAAGGGTGTACAAGCCTAAGGTCCCTTACCCTTTGCCACCCAAGAAGTCTCGCAAGGACTTGGAAGATGCTAAGTGTAGAGAGATGCTTAAGGATCTTACCGTAAAGCTACCTCTCGCTGATGCAGTCCAGATGATACCGGCTCTCAAACGGTACATGAAGACTCTGGTCTCTGGAAAAATCGTGGAGGAAGAAAGGGTGATGACGGTTTCAAGGGAGTGCAGCGCGTTCTTCAAAACAAGGTCGTCAAGAAGAGAGGCGATCCTGGACGATTTGTCTTGTCAGTTACAATCGGCCCAATGACTTTTTCATGCTCTCTGTGCGATCTTGGTTCCAGCGTGAATCTCATGCCTTACTCAGTTGCCAAGCGTTTGGGATTCACCAAGTTCAAACCCACGCGCATCTCCTTGGTTTTTGCTGATCGGTCAACCAAGCTCCCTAAAGGAGTTTTGGAAGATATATATGTGCGGATAGGAGATACTTTGATCCCGGCCGATTTTGTTGTTCTGGAACTTGATGAGGAGCCGAAGGATCCTCTGATTCTAGGTCGACCTTTCCTATGCACAGCTGGTGCGATCATAGACGTCCAGAATGGAGTGATCGATCTCCAGCTGGGAGACATGGTTATGACGTTTGAGATGGATAAGCTGCTGAAGAAACCCATGCTGGACGGACAGACCTTCGTTGTGGAAGGAGTAGACGACGTCTATGAGGAGGCAGCTGAAGAAATTCTCTGCCCGGACCCTCTCGAAACCGCCCTCACCCTAGCTGAAAGGGAACACGGTTTCATAAGTGAAGAAGCTGACAGCCATGCCAAGATGCTAGATTCGAGCCGCAGAATGGAACAGATGGTGGCCTACATGAGTCTGGACGAAGAGGAAAAACCGGCAGAAACAGATGGAGCACCCGCTCAGATTCCGCGAGCACCTGCTCCGCCTCTTGATCCGATTGACAGCCCCTGGAGCGAGTTGAAAGCTCCTAAATTGGAGCTTAAAACTCTTCCAGCCGGGCTCAGGTACGCATTTCTGGGAACAAACTCTACTTACCCTGTGATTATAAATGCTGACCTGAACAATGTAGAAGTAGCCTTACTCTTATGTGAACTTAGGAAGTATAGGAAGGCTATAGGTTACTCGCTTGCTGACATCCCTGGTATCTCACCTGATCTTTGCATGCATAGGATACATCTAGAAGATGAATCGATGAGTTCTATAGAACATCAGAGGAGGTTAAACCCGAATCTAAAAGATGTTGTAAAGAAGGAGATAATGAAACTTCTAGAAGCTGGGGTGATTTATGCTATTTCTGATAGTACTGGGTTAGTCCTGTTCATGTAGTCCCTAAGAAGGGCGGAATCACTGTCATTAAAACGATAGGGATGAGCTAATTCCAACTAGGACAATAACCGGACATAGGATGTGCATAGATTACCGCAAACTTAATGCTGCAACTCGCAAAGATCACTTCCCTCTCCCTTTTATTGATCAGATGCTTGAAAGACTCGCTAACCATCCATACTACTGCTTTTTAGATGGTTATTCAGGTTTCTTTCAGATACCCATTCACCCAGACGATCAGGAGAAGACGACGTTTACATGTCCCTACGGCACATTCGCTTACAGGCGCATGCCGTTTGGTTTGTGTAACGCCCCAGCTACCTTCCAACGATGCATGATGTCCATCTTCACGGACCTGATTGAAGACATTATGGAAGTGTTTATGGACGATTTCTCGGTGTACGGGAACTCTTTCTCTGATTGTTTGTCTAATGTGCAGGGTACTCAAACGATGCGAAGAGAAACATCTGGTTCTTAATTGGGAGAAGTGCCACTTCATGGTCAGAAATGGGATTGTGCTCGGACATCGGATTTCAGAGGATGGGATCGAAGTAGACAAGGCCAAGATCGAAGTCATGATGAACTTGCAGCCGCCAACATCAGTTAAAGGGATCCGCAGTTTTCTGGGACATGCCGGCTTCTACAGACGCTTCATCAAGGATTTTTCAAAAATCGCCAGGCCTCTTACACGCCTACTCTGCAAGGAGGTGAAGTTTGAGTTCGATAATGCATGCCTCGAAGCTTTCCACACGATCAAGGGAGCCCTCATCAGCGCACCCATTGTGCAACCTCCAGACTGGAGCCTTCCTTTTGAGGTGATGACTGACGCTAGTGATTATGCTGTTGGAGCAGTTCTCGGACAGAGAAAGGACAAGAAGCTTCATGTTATCTACTATGCCAGCCGTACTCTAGATGACGCACAATGCAAGTATGCCACAACCGAGAAGGAACTTCTAGCGGTTGTCTTTGCTTTTGAGAAATTCCGCTCCTATCTGGTTGGTTCTAAGGTCATCGTGCACACTGATCATGGCTCTCAAGTATTTGCTGACAAAGAAGGATGCCAAGCCGCGCTTGCTCAGGGCTTCTCTTGCAGGAATTCGATCTCGAGATTAAGGACAAGAAAGGGATAGACAATGGAGCTGCCGACCATTTGTCTAGGATGAGGATTGATGCAGAAACGCCTCTTGATGACAGTCTCCCGGAGGAACAGATTTATTCCATCGGCGTTTTCCATATCGAGGAAGCACGTGCTCCCACCCAGCGAGCACCTGCTCAACTAGAGCTCTGCGCACAGGCTGCACACACCGAGCGCTCTTCTACGCCTTGGTTTGCAGAGATAGCCAACTACCTGGCTGCTGATCAGGAACCGCGGAACTTCGCAGGGTACAGGAGGAAGAAATTTCTCAAGGACATCCGTCACTACTTCTGGGATGAGCCTTACCTGTACAAACATTGTCCAGATGGAGTTTTCCGACGTTGCGTAACTGAAGAAGAGATTCCGGACATATTGTTTCACTGCCATGGTTCTTCATACGCAGGTCACTTCGCCACCTTCAAAACGGTTTCCAAAGCATTGCAAGCAGGATACTGGTGGCCGACGATGTTCAGGGATGCGCAGCGGTTTGTCTCACGGTGCGATTCATGCCAGCGACAGGGGAACATCAGTAGGCGCAACGAGATGCCACAGAACTTCATTCTCGAAGTTGAGGTCTTCGATGTCTGGGGAATCGACTTTATGGGCCCGTTTCCTTCTCTTTTGGGAACGAGTACATACTCGTCGCAGTGGACTATGTGTCCAAATGGGTTGAGGCGATTGCAAGCCCCACTAACGACGCACGGGTCGTGACCAAGATGTTCAAGTCCATCATCTTCCCCAGGTTTGGAGTTCCGCGAGTTGTTATCAGTGATGGAGGCTCTCACTTCATCAACAAGATCTTTGAATCTTTGCTGCGCAAGAATGGTGTTAAGCACAAAGTCGCCACTCCCTATCATCCGCAAACGAGTGGGCAGGTCGAGGTTTCCAACCGCGAGATCAAGAGTATCCTGCAGAAAACCGTGAGTACCACTCGTAAGGATTGGGCTTCTAAGTTGGACGATGCCTTGTGGGCATACCGGACAGCTACAAAACGCCATTAGGAACCACGCCTTTCAACCTTGTCTATGGAAAAGCTTGCCATCTTCCGTTGAATTGGAGTTCAAAGCCGCCTGGGCAGTCAAGTTCCTTAACTACGACATAAAGCCGGCTTCAGAGAGACGAATGATGCAGCTGCATGAGCTTCAGGAGATTAGGCATCTCGCCTATGAAAACTCCAAAATATACAAGGAGCGGACTAAGGCGTATCACGATAAGCGTATCCTGGCTCGCAACTTCGCCCCAGCTGATCAAGTCCTGCTCTTCAATTCTCGGTTAAAGCTATTTCCTGGGAAGCTGCGCTCAAGGTGGTCTGGACCATTCACCATCAAAGAAGTCCGGCCATACGGAGCAGTTGTTCTGATTAACAACAAAGGCGAAGAGTTCGTGGTTAATGGGCAGCGATTGAAGCCCTATCTTGCCGACGCACAACTCGAGGAAGGGGAAGACTTTTCCCTGACCGAACCTCCACAAGCCTGATCAGCTCACCAAGTCAAGCTAACGACTTAAACCAAGCGCTGCGTGGGAGGCAACCCACTAGTAAGTGTAATTATTTATTTTTTATTTTTCCTTTGCTATTGATTTTTGGTTTTGTTTTTCTTTGTTTCAGATAAAAAAAAAAAAAAAAAAAAAAAAATTTGGGAAAATCGGCGATTTGAAACGAGCACCTGCTCAATCCGAGGCGACTTCCGAGCACCTGCTCGTTCCAGGTAAGTTTTCCGCAATTTCAAAACGGATTTAAATCCCGCGTTTTTCCAAAATAAAAAAATTTTATTTCCTTTTATTCTTTTCCTTTCTTTTTCTCTTTCTTCTTTCTTTCTTTTTCTTCCCCCGACTTCTTTCCTCTTTTTCTCTCTCGCCGATATCAAACCCCCAAATCCCCACAACACAGATTTTTCAAAACTCAACGATTTCAATAATTTTTGGGTCGATTCTGTGCGCCTTCTCGCCCTCTTCTCGAATCTTCCATCGCTTTCACAAACCGAGCAAGGTACGTCTTCAAAACTCGATTTTTCAGTCCGCCATGGTTAAGGGAAGTCTCGAAATCTCTCTCTCTTCTGTGTAAACTGGCTTAGATTAGACACTATCTCTATCTATTTACACTGATTTCGCATGATTGGCCATGATTTCGCACTTTAGACTTCACATGCACAACCTCGAAAAGCTTTGCTGAGCCATTAATGGCGGTTTGGAAACTGATGTCAATTTAGGGATTTAGACTCGCCTTCTCGGTTTGACATCCATGGTTACACCTCGAATAGGACTCGCTGAATGTGGATTGCTTGGTTGTTGGTTTTCTATCGGCGATACGCGATTTTCTCCCATGGGCTCATACTTGGTCGTTTTGTTTTGCGCAGGTACCAATGGCTCCGAAACAAAGTCGCAAGGGAAGGAATCAATCCCTCGCCGTGGCTGTACCCGTGGCCTCGCCGGAAAACACGCCGTTTGCCCTGCCAGACGACAACTTGCCTCTTCAATCCGACGAAGTATGGGATCAACGGGATGCATCCTACTATAATCAGATGCTGAAGCTCACTATTGCACCGACGCGTTTTGTTTGCCGCGAGACATTGGAGATGCTTGGACTGCACGACACCGTCTCTAGAATCTCTCCAACGCCCATTGCCTTGCATTCTCTTTTGAAGAGTCGATACTTTATCCAGAGCTTGTCCGTCAGTGTCTCGCCTCGGCACGGATCATTCACCAGGATCCCGAGAACCGGACTCTAGCTGGTGCCACTTTCACGTTCAAGGCCGGCGGGCGACGATTTGACATTCCAATGGTGAACTTCACCACTATGTACGGTTTCAGGCATGAGGTGGAGCGCCTCGACTTTCCCCACGGTTCAAGGAAGTAAAGACTTTCTGGGAGACGATTGGTCGCGGCCCTTACTCCTCGAACTCAGCCGCTCAGTCCTGCATCCGACATCCAGCTCTCCGCATCTGCGCCCGGATCTTCAGTAACATGTTGCTCAACCGCCCATCCGGAAACAAGGTACAACCGAAGAGATGATCCTGCTGTATCTTGGTTGCAGCGACGTCATTGTTGGTTCTCATGGAGTCAACACCCTTCTCCTTGGCGCACCACCACCGGAGTCTTACCGCTCCAACCTTGGCATGCACTTCGCCGAGCTGATATGCAGCATCACGGACCGCAAGACGAAGCAAACAGAGCGGATTGGCAGCCTTCTGACCGGACTCTTCGAGATCGCGCACGTCCAGCTCTGCTACTTCAGTTACGTGGAGCGGCGAGCGTATGGACATTAGGCATCTGCTCCACTCTCGCATTCTCTCCCCCTCCGATCAGATCAGCTTCTCTATCAGTACACAGGTCTCAATGGGCTACCGCAGCACATCTACCTCCCGGACCCAGCCAAGACACAGCTTTGCTCTATCGAGGATATGCGCTTCATACACAAGTCCTTCTCTTGGACGATTTCACGCGACGCTCTCTCTCAGACCAGGACTTTGCCAGCTCTTCTCACGGCCCTATGCCTCCTCTGGAGGACGATTTCATCCACAGTACTCCTCAGTCTCGTCGCCCCTCTACATCCGCTACCACCGGCGAGTTCGACCTTCCCCCCATCTCCGACGAGGCAGATACCGCTGAGTACCGACGC
This sequence comes from Isatis tinctoria, assembly GCA_010577795.1. NCBI lineage: Eukaryota > Viridiplantae > Streptophyta > Magnoliopsida > Brassicales > Brassicaceae > Isatis > Isatis tinctoria. The sequence continues at coordinate 35,992,735 of CM021250.1, forward strand.
TGGATGGTGGCTTCACAAAGGAAGAACAACAGCCTCATGCAGCGGATCTTAGAGCGCCTTTCCAGTGGCTGTTGCCAGCATTCTGCAGCCGCTGCGACGAGCCCTTCTGAGCGCCATCCGAGACGCCGTAGACGTACCGGCAGAGCCAGGAGCGAGAGCCCAGAGGACCCACCTGTCGATTGACGCACCGTACCTATCTCTATCTCTGTTTTATCCGTTTTTCTTTTTGCTTTCTTTGTTTTATTTGTCTTCTTTTGCTTGCTCCTCTAGTTTATTCTCACACCGGGACGGTGTGAAGTAAGTCTGGGGGAGGTTATTATCGAGTCTGCACTTTGTTTCTTGTTATTTCCTTTATTTGGAGTCAGTCTGTTATAAGGGTCAAATCACAACTTCTGGAGATTATGACCAAAATCTATGATGAGTCTAACCATTTGTGAGTATGACCTGCTTTCTAGTGAACATTGCTGCAGAATTTAGAGTACAGAGCGAGCCGACGCCTTCTCACATTCGGATCCTTCCTCAGGCCAGAAAAATTCAATCCCTTTAAGGTTTATCGGATAGGCTTTAGACTCTATTTTATATGGACATAATCTGGACTTTAATTCTTCTTGTTATTGGCACTAGGATTAGAAAACGTGTATATTATATTCAGGACTTCTTATCCCTTTTGCCACTCTTGTTGATCCTGAATAGCTAGCTTTTAGTTAGTACCTCACCCTCACTCTAACCATCTTTCTATACCACATGCACTTGTATTTTTATTTCACATCTATGCAGATATGTGCAAAAAGGTCGGGGAGAAAAGGACTGACGCAGCTTCTGATTCACTCTCGCTGAAGAAGATGTCAGGAGAAAGCTAGAAAAGTTCACGAGCACATGCTCGCTATACTCGCTGATTTAGAGCACCTGCTCAGCGATGTCCAGAAAAGAAACGAGCCTAAAAACGACCTGCTGGGGTATGGAGACAAAAAAGGATCATTTTAGCCAAAGGACACATGCACAAGTAAAGCCCCCCTATCCATAAGGTAATTCTTTGAAAAAAAAAAAAAAAAAAAAAAAAAAAAAAAAGAGAAAAACCGAGCTAGTAGCACAAGGATATGGGGTGGCGAGTTAGTAACTCAAAATGTGTGTCCCGAAGCATGAGTAAATCGCAAGAAAACAAGGAAAGGAAAAGAGGAATGAAGATAAAATCGATTTAAGGAGGAGAGTGAATTAGAGGTTGTGGACATCAATGAGTCCATTCTCCCTTGCCATTTTGTGCGATATCCTGCACTCTCTTGAATCAAGGTAACCCTAAACACTCGCAAGCTCCACTCTCAAATATTAGCCTGATTTTTACCGAACCTCGTTTCACTTAGCTAGTGTCTTTAGCAAGAAGCTCACTCCACCTCTAAATGAATGTAGAGAGTCTATTGTCTTGAACTTAGATTTTTCTGGGATTGTAAGCCGTATGGTTTGAGGTTGGTGAACTTTGTTGTTGAGGTTTTCGGTAAGGCAATGTATCTCTTGTTCTAAGGTATGTGGTCTGATGAAATTGGTTTACTTTTGGTTTCTGAGATTTTGTGAGTCTCCATCGATTTCTCTAAGTCTTGATTTTAGTTTTGTTTGAGGACAAACAAAGATCTAAGTCTGGGGGAATTGATATGTTGGGATTTTTACCCTTTCTAACCCCTTTTATCTAATTATTTTCTAGAGTTTTTGAGTGTGTATTAGGAGTTTTAGGTAGCTTTGGAGCTGAAATTGGAGTTTGGAGCATTTGGAACCTTTGGAACAGAAAAGAATCAAATTTGAAGAAAAGAAGGAAAATCTTATGAAGAACCACCAACTCCAATCGATGAGCACATGCTCGCAGATTTCGGCCACCAAGTGAGCACCTGCTCGCCGCGGAAGTAAACAAAAAGAAGGGTTTTACCCTAATAGTGGCCGCCGACTTTTGAAAAAGCCCAGCCTCCTTTCCAGCCGCCTATGACACCTAATATAAATACTCTCCCTAGTTTTTAGGTTTTAAGATATATCATCTTATCTTTTGTTTTTACCTCTTAGCTTTTGGAATTATATTGTAAGGGAGAAGATCTCAAGCTACAATTTGGAGAAGATTTCTGAACCCTAGTACTTCTTATTTATAAAATCGATTTCATGCTTTCTTTGAATTCATCTATTTTATTTCTTTTATCCTTGATTATGTCTGAGTAGATCTATTAGTTAGGTTAAGGTTTTCAAAGGAATTCATGAGCTAGGGTTAAACACAAATAGGAATCAAAATCGTTAGTCTTCATCTAGGGAGTTCGTATTGCTTGAATCGATTTGGCCAATCTGTTCATGATCTTAGGTTTATCTAGACAGCGAGAGTTGCTAGGTTGCTAGAAGAGATCTAGATGAGCAATTTATTCATTACCTGCGAGAGTAGATGTATTGGAGAATTGTGAACAAATCAAACTTGATCATTAATGCTTATCTGCGATTCTGATACCAACGAGAGTTAGGATTTTTAGGTTGCTAGATAAAGTTGTTAGTATCACGAGAGTGAATTAATATTATCATCGTGTTTGAGTTCTGGACTTGTTCTTAATATTAATCCTGAATAGTTGTTTGACCTTGCTCTGAATTTCCTGCGAATTGCCTTGACCTAACGCTTGCTTTATAATAGTTAAAACCGATTTGTTTTAGTAACTTGCTAGTCACGATTTCTTACAACCCAATATTGAATCTCTTAGCTCTTGATTTTAGCTTATTAATCCATAGTGTGAACTTGGTCTTCGTGGGATCGACCCCTAAGTACTACTCTGATTTGCTGTGCACTTGCAGTAGGAAATAGGGTTTAAAACTCGTACATCACATATACTCGTAATATTGCATTGTTATATTATATTGTGTAACAGTGAGATGACTTGAGATTGATCTGATTATTTGCAGGCTAACGAGTGGACAAATAAGAAGCATACATGTATATCTGCGAGTAAGTTAAGTTACCATTATGAGTATGGATAATGAAATGCCAGTATGCACTAAGTTTTCCCATATATGCGCATGCGTGTCTTTGCTATAGGGAGAAGGGAGATACATTGTATAAGATTAGATTGAACAAAGCTTCCCCTTGTGGATCCAGTTTGTCTTCTTTGATGTTGGCCAGTAGAATTCAAGGGCAAGTGATCAAAGGAGCATGAATAGTCGTGGCATACGAATTAAACTCTGCTTAGTTGAAAAATGGGTGAAAAAGAGTTGTGGATTTATTTGGAAGACAATTACTCAGCATATCTATGTATATAATAATCAATTGCTCTGCACACTTTTATGCACTCTTTGTTGTTTTAAAATACTTACTTGTGGACAAATAAGCAACATCAGATCTTGGATGATTGGTGTGAAAGCAACATATATACACGACAAGCATTTGCTGCAGCAAGACAAAACAATGGCTGAATACTTGTGTGTCACGAAAATAAAACAAAAACAATGTTTTCATGGTTAAGTGAAGAATGCTTATGCTCCATAAAAGAGGTCAACAATGTCTGCTGTTTAAAACTCATATGGCATCTAGTAAGTTCACCATCCTCGCTTTGGGGTCAGTGGATTCAGAGATATCTAATTCGAAAAAACACAATTTGGTCTCTAAAGGATACAAGCAAGATTGGTTCTTGGATATGGAAAAAACTTCTGAAGTGCAGAGAGATGGCTTTTCCTTTCACCAAAGTAAATCTTGGCAATGGTGAAACGACTTCTTTTTGGTATGATAATTGGTCTCCGATGGGGAGATTAATCGATATAACTGGTTTACGTGGTGCCTCTGACATGAGAATTGCAATTAACGCTACAGTCAAAGTGGCTACTCAGCACAGACAAACCAGACATCGTGTGGACGGCCTCAATATGATTGAAGCGGAGATACATCGGGTGAAACAGATGGGATTATCAAACTCTCCAGACATTAAACTTTGGAAACGTGGGGAAGACAACTTTAGGAATTGTTTTAGCTCTAAGGAAACACTGAAACTTCTCAGGGGCAATAAACAGCATGTTACGTGGCATTCTGGTATATGGTTCTCAAACGCTACGCCTAAGTTCTCTTTTGTTATGTGGTTGGCTGTGCGGAATAGATTGGCGACAGGTGATCGTCTGCTATCCTGGAACGCAACAGCGGATGGTTCGTGTTGTTTCTGTAATGTTTTGACAGAAACGAGGGATCACCTTTTCTTTTACTGTGATTACTTAGGCGAATTATGGAAACATCTCTCTGAGAATCTACTAGGGGATAACTTCTCATTAACATGGGATTACCTAATAGATCTTGCTCGGAGTAATACATTAGACAAGACAACACTCTATCTATTACGATATGCATTGCAGGCAACTGTTTCTGGTTTATGGAAAGAGCGCAATGGAAGAAGGCATGGACAAGCTCCAGTACCAATCCGGCAAATGGCGCGTAACATTGACAGGCAAGTACGAAATCGCATTCTCTCACTTCGTCTTCAAGGTAGTGATCGACTGGAGGATGCTATGCAGAGATGGCTAGGCACAAGGCCTATATAAATTCTATCTTTCAAATCTTTCGGATCTTTATGATGTATAAAAAATGATGCAGAAACTGTAAGAAACGTTTTTTTGGGTTGAATAAATTTAACATTCCTTTCAAAAAAAAAAAAAAAAAGATATCAGTAAACAAATCATTTGGTCTTAGTAGCTGCTCAATTAACGATGTAAATATGATCATTTTCTTAGAACTGTTCCATACCAGTGGTTAGCTGAATCGCTTGGCCGGGACTGCCAAAGTCTTCAATTCCAATACTAAGAATTTTGCTCAGTTGAATTCTTATATTCGTTGACAAGCAAAATAAGTAATTAACTAAAGACATTGCCAAAAATTGGCAAGGTTTAACAATTTATTTCCAATTATAATACTTTTAATAGATGCAACATTTTAGTGAAACAAATATACGAAAGGGATTTTGCTACTGATGACGTGATGTTAAAGAATTAGAGCATGACGGAAAAAAAGAGAGATAAATTACAAAGGAAAATTATTATTATCCTTTTTTTTGGACAGAAATTTATTATTATCTTATTAGAAATAGAAAATTGTAAAAAAAAAAAAAGTCTCTGATTGTATTCTATATATATATATTCCCTATATATATCCATACAAACATACATCGCAACAGTTCGACAGTGGCAGAGCCTTTTCACCCAAGTAAAGTTCATCTTTAGGAAACTCAAGTTTAATAAACCGGCCGACTATTTGGCTAATAAGATTTTAGGGTTTTCAAATCTGTTTCCTCTGATCTGGCCTCATCGTACTCTGGCGCAGCATCAAGCTGGATAAGCTCGAAGATCGTTGATTCCGAGGAATGGCCGTTCAAACGAGGGTTCTTGATAATCGTTGATTCACTAAGAATATCGATAACAAGGAAAGATGAACTGAAAAGTTCTAGGGTTTATTTTATTAATCAAAAGCTGAATTACAATCGAGCCTAGCGGCTAACTTATATAGAAGACTTAAAAGAAAACCCTAACGTAGCTAAGAAACAAAGCCGACAATAATTAGTAAAGCCCAAATGAAAGAGAAAGTCCAAAAATATAATTCCCAACAAACGATTAAAAGAGTATGATCAGGGTGAGGATCATGGAGACGTGATCATATGAAGATGCGCTGCATCAGGTCCCCTCGGGTAAGAAAAGATTCGTCCTCGAATCTGAATCATTGTCAACGCAGTCAAGCTGATGAATAAGCTGGGAAAGCATTCACGTACCATCCAAAAATACAGCAAATTGATGAAATACTCCACCAACAACAGCATATCAAACACACACGCACACAAGTTGTTACTCTTACGGTAACATAGCTTGGGTGTTGGTAAGTGAACACCGACTATCATACTGGATGTCAAAACTGCATCCTTTTCACAAATAGCCGCAGAAATGTTATCAAAGAACTCCAATTGTGTGATTTGCATGACAACACATTTTAGTGGAAAAGAACCAGGTTGCAGCCCAAGTGACGAGAAGAAAGAGAAGATCACCGATAGAACATAGATCACATTGTTGTCAGAATAAGGCACAAGACAGTGAGCACAAGAAACCAAGAACGAGACACTGGGGACGTCAAGCTGTACGTCACGAAAGTGGATTGAAAGCCTCTCGTAAAACACCATAATATTCAATAGAGCAGCCCCCTTGACTAGTACCTTGTTCTGCCTTTTGTCCATTAAAACGTCAAAATCGAACCACAGTGCTGATGGAGTGGTACGATGCGCCGTTGTGATGGTCTGAAGGAGAGACGACCTGGGTATGATTAGTAACCATGGTGAACCCGGGAACAGCGCTTCCTCTTTGCTAACGACGACAAAGGCCATAAAATCACCCCACTGAGATACAAGACATGGAAAAAAAACAACACAACCAAAAGAACTTTGAACTTCCTCAAGTTGCCATTCAATCTGTGGATGGAGCTGGACACACATCGGGCCAAGCGTCGCCAATACGTTAAGCTTTTCACACAATGTGCCTTGACAATCAGTAGCTTCTTGTGTCATTACCCTCATGAGAAGAAAAATTTGATTGAATAATGGGAGTTGAAAAACAGAGGCCTCCCCAACAACATGGAAAATAGAGCCATAGCAAAACAATAGCTTGCTTGATGCACAAACAACCTCAAACCCTTGAATATACGCATTGTCTCGGGTAACCCATTTTGTGTGACGCAGAACTCCAATTCTCCACGAAGCCTTGGTAGTCCACGGTGACCACAAAAACTTAGACTCCTCTGCGCCATCTAGTACGTAGACCAATCGAATCACGAGACCTTGAGCAAAAGAAACCAAACAAGTAATATTTTGGACTTTCATGGGATGCACGTTGCCAAGCTTCAGTGAAACACCGACATTGGACACCATACCATGCGTAAGAGACTCCCACGTGGTTTTAATATTTGGTTTTCCTCTGTCCAAAAAATTATTGTCACAATTCTGGGGGTCAAACAGCTGGTGGTGTTGGATATTATGCACAACCGGCACGATTCCAAACATACGTACACCATCCTCTGGCTTTTGTAAAGCCTGTAAAAGTAACCAATGAGAGCCACGAGATGGTTGCCCCGGTAGACGAAGCTGCTCATGAATCTGGTCTTTCACAACAAATACCACAATCTGTTTGTGGCCTCTTATTTGATAAACAAAAGCTTCTTCTGCTATTAACAACACAATAAGAGACAACCACGTGAATGATGGCCGCAGAGAAACAGTGTCACAAATTTCGAACGCCTCACTCACACGATCATGGTAGGTCTTGGACAAAGAACTGAACATCACCAAATATATCAAACCACACGATCCACTGAACGACTCGTTTGTCGAACCATAAGATAAGTCATGTGAGTATTTGTTCCCCAACAAATTCAATTGTCGTGGCTGCCTATTTATCCTCTCTTGGTGTAGTTTATCACAAAGCTGGTTCCATTGTCTCCTCAATTCCATTAACCCTTCTTTTTGGAAAGAATTGTTTCCATCATGAGATTTGAGCCACGAAGGTAAGAGCTTCTTTTGATTAGCTGCAAGGACTTTTGTATCACTAGCGGAACAAGTGAGAAACTCAGCACAACAACTTGAAACAGAGCTAATTTTCCTTCTTCCTCAGCGTTATTATATCCCAAAAAGCATGTTGTTGTATTAACGTTACTCAAGTGCTTTACCTCATGTCCAGTTGTCCCATGAAGGCTCAAAGTAAGATGAGTAAATGACAAAAACTCATGGAATCCACCATCGTTGTACTTGTTGTTACGAAACCATAGGAGTATCCGCTGTAAGTCACTAGTGAAGATAATTACCTCTTCGCCACTCGTTGGGAGAAAGTAAAAGATGAATTTCTTCATGTTGCTCGCTACGTCATTTCTTCTCACAAAATCTGATGCCAGTGTTGTTGATAAACACATCGTCGTTTAATGGGATTTTGTGACTCCATGTGTCGTGGCACAAACAGTGTTATGATCAATAACACAATCCAAAGTTGGCATATGGATGTGTGTCAGCCTTTTTGAAAGGATCGACATGACTGGATGTTTTCCAAACTTGTATCTCTTATATGGAGAATAAGCATAGCTCCTAACCAATATTTCATCATTGAAAAAATCATAGATGATCTGTTCTTCACTGATACTAAAAAACCGGACCACCAAAGAACTTGGTGTAGAGATTGCTTTCAGCGTGAAGAACTGGAGATTTACTTCGATCCCGATCTGGTGGCTGGACTTGGCGATTGGCAAGATACATGTATCTACACTCGTCGCTGATTGGATCTTCTTGTCCAAAATCCAGCTCGTGAACTCTGTTTTTTGAATATCCCACTAGGTTGTACTCCTCTTTCTGATTTGTTTTGTAGCTCACATGCAAAGCTTTTCTTGTCGCTCCACATTGACGAAACATTTGAAAAGGTTTTGCATTCTTAAGCACTTTAACTTCAAGTAATGTTCCTTCTTCTTTGTATGCCTCGTAACTAGGATTGTCATCAACTCCCACATCAAAGACTAGATCTCCACAGTAAACGGGCTCCATACATAACTCATCGTCATAAACATCGTAGACGGGTACGCCCGCAAAGTCTTTGACTTGATCATAAGAACCCATTGACTCATCGGCGAAAATACACCAATCGGTAAACCTTTTGCTTTGTACACCGTGATTTTTCTTTATCGGATAGTGTTCTCCGCATAGGCTATGGTGATACGGCGTATATCCCTCAGAAGAGTGGAACGTTTCCAGTGATTCGTCATGTTGATCTCGTTGTAGCGGAACATGTTCGACCAATCTATGTAATGATCGACGGATAACGGATTGACTCCTTTCCTGAATCTCCAGAAGTTGGCAACGCAACTCAGCCCAATCATTCATTGGTTTGCAGCTGCTTCCATCTGTAGTTACGGGATTGAGAAAACTCCTTGGTGACATGATAAATTTTGCGTAAAACAAAATAATAATCCGAAAAAAAAAAATTCCGGACAGGAACGTGAGGGTTCTTGATAATCGTTGATTCACTAAGAATACCGATAACAAGGAAAGATGAACTGAAAAGTTCTAGGGTTTATTTTATTAATCAAAAGCTGAATTACAATCGAGCCTAGCAGCTAACTTATATAGAAGACTTAAAAGAAAACCCTAACGTAGCTAAGAAACAAAGCCGACAATAATTAGTAAAGCCCAAATGAAAGAGAAAGTCCAATAAAATATAAAACCCAACAAACGATTAAAAGAGTATGATCAGGGCGAGGATCATGGAGACGTGATCATATGAAGATGCGCTGCATCATATTCTCATTCTTGTTTGATTCGCCTTTTCGACCTCAATCTTCGGCCTGAGCTTTGATTCACGCTTTTTGGAGGTATGTGAGCCTCAAATCTTTAAGTTTTAATTTATTAGGGTTCTCTTAGGATGATTGAAACTTTCAGATTTGTTTCATCGATTCGAGAGTTGTTTCAATATAAGATTTATAAATTGCATAGCCTTGTGTTCATATGAAATCTAATTGCCACACAGAAGTTACCATGGATAATGAATTGGAATCGGCGAGGCAGAAGCTTGATCTTGTTTCGTCCTCAACGTATCGGTTATACTCCAAGGGTTTGGTGAGCGAAGAGGTTATTAAGGATGATACGATGCTGCTCGGTGGTTCAGGCATCTCCCTCTGTGACTCGAACGATAACTCGAAATTGGAGACTAACAAAGCTCTGAGAAACCGAGTCCTGGCTAACCCTGAAGCTGCGGAATTGGCTGCCATAATTCAAGGGCTGAGATGGGCGTTGGAACTTGGTGTTGAAAGAATCCAATTCTTCTGTGACGATTCCATCATCTTGGATTACGTAAGTTGTTGAATCTCACATACAATATCCATCTTCTTTTCTTCTTTTATCCAGTATCCTGTGTGTTATTCACAAGCTCACGCCTCTATGTGTGTATGACAGGTAACACGTAAAGCCGCACCGAACGAGTCCATTGTAGCAACGCTTTTGGAGAAAGTGGCTCTTCTTCAGGCAAGATTCACGTCTTGCGAGGCACTCGCTGTGCGCAGAGACATCAGTTCTGTCGTTAAACTCGCAAGAGATGCTATCGCTTCCCAAACCAGATGGCGTGAAGGTGACGACACCGATACTGAGTATGAGACTTGTCCAGCCTGCTACGCACACGTTCCACCTCGTGACAAACTTGAGGTTCACGGTTGCTTCCACCGCATCTGCTTTACATGCATAAGTGATTGTTTCTCATCCGAGCTAGCACGAGGGGACACAGTACTCTGCCCTTACCCTGATTGCAAGAAAGAACTTGTGCTAGAGGATTGTAGAGGTATTGTCGATGATGATGCTATTAATCTTATCATCCACCGCAAGAAGGAGAAGGCCATCCCTGTTTCAGACAGAGTCTACTGTCCCAAGCCTTCTTGTAACTTTCTGATGTCGGACCGCGACCTCCCACTCGGCGACTCCATTGATCCTCGGCAAAAGTCAGTAGCACGCAAGTGCGTCGAGTGCGGCTTGTGTTTCTGCAAAAAATGCCATGTTCCATGGCACTACAAGAAGACGTGCGATGAGTTCAAGAAGTCCGAGTCTTACCTGACATCTGACGCCGCGCTTTTCGAGTCTTTAGTGAAGACAGAGGGATGGATGAAGTGTCCCCAGTGTGCGACCGTCGTTCAACAAAATGGCGGGTGCAAACGCATTACCTGCAGGTATTGGACATTTGTTATTGAGACTGATATTTTATATTTATTTGTCTTTGACTCTAATCATCTCTCTTTTTTATTTTCTCACAGACATTGCAACCACAAGTTCTGCTACACATGTGGGGCTGCGTGTACAAGGAAGAAAATGGCATGCAAATGCATCCCAGGGAATTGAACATCCAAGGTTTGACTATATAGACCATTCTTCTCTTCGAAATAATAATAAAAAAATATAGACCATCTCCAAATGCGAATCGGTTCAATCAACTGATTGTCAACGTATCTTCGTCCTCTTTGATTTCATACTTTGTGGAAAATCAAGAATGTGTGACTCAATCAGAAGGTTCTTATGAGTTAAGTTAATGGTGCGCTCTTAAGAGTATCAACTTGTTGGGGTTTACCAAGTTCCGCTCCGATCTTTACTCCCAAGTGCACGCAGATTTAAATGATATGAATATATTCAGTTCTGCATAAATTAGGTCTCAAAGACCTGTCCACCAGTTCCATGTGTGATCAATCAGATTATTATTTTTTTCTAAAAAGAAAATTATTTTCTCTTTTTCCTCTATAAAACCTAGAACCTTTGAGAAAATTTGATTAAATATTCTAGAAATTTTAAACATTTTGAAAACTAGCCCCTCTTTTTAAAGTTTGAAAACTAACTTTCTGAAATCCAAAACCATGCAAATACCATAAATAAATAAAACATATAATTTATTTTAAATTCAATTTTATTATTTACAATTTATACAGAAAATATACTGTTAATTTTTTTTTTCAAAAATTTAGTTATAAAATATAAATATAAATAGAATCATCATTATTAACAAAATCAGTATTAGAAAAAAAAATTATAAAAATACAATGTAATTTTTGTATCAGATATCATTAAAGTTCTCATTTCTACTTATTTGAATTTAATACTTTTACACTTTTCATTTTTTTACTTTATCATAACCAAATTTATAAATATATGATGTTGTAAATTTTATTTTTAAAATTCATGGCACATATATGACATAGTTTTTTTGTCCCTTATATGACATAGTTTAGTAATAACATTATCTGAAAATATAAATAAAGAAAATGTCAATTTTCTTGATTTTTTGATAATTTGATATAAGCTAGAAAATATTATATCTAAAATATAAGAAACCATTGAAACATTTTATTTAAGATATACATATATATATTTCAATTGATTTTTTAAAAAGTTATCATTTTTAATTATAAATTCTCAAAGATGATTATGGTATTAACAATTATTTTATTTAATAGAAAACTTAGCTTGCAAAGTTTTGAAAACATGTGTTTGTTTTCAAATTACAAAATATTTTGAGAATATTAAACCAACTTTTCCAATTTCTTTCCTACACTATTCACTAACACACAAAACTTTGAAAAATCCTAGAAAAATCCTCTCAAATTTTAAGGTAAGATCTTTTTTTCTTCTAAGTGTAACAATTTTAATTTTTTTATTTGATGAGCTATTTAATACATATATTTTGTATTGTTTCTATTTTATAAATACCAATGAACATAAAAATATCCATATCTAGAAAAAACTATATATAGTTATTTTAAATTTTTCATAATATATATCAATTTTTTTTCCACATTTATAGAACTCGCTAAGCGTTAGTCGGGCGGTTGGGCTGGGCCTAGAGAGTTAACAAAAGTCGGGGATTAATCGAAGTTTAATCGGGAAGGAATTTTAAGATATTTTTTACTATGATATTATTCATATATTTGTTTTGGTAGTTATTGTCAATAAAACATCATGGTCAGTGGGTAGGGTGTTGATTTAAACTTGTCAGTTCGAGTGCACTCTTACCGTTTTTTATTCTTTTTTTTTTAAATGGGCCAAAGGGCCAAATCGAGATGGTGAGAGAAGCGATTTAAAGTTATAACCTGTTACAACATGCAACATAAGCCATATAACAAATCAAATGCATGTGAAATCAAAAAGGTTCAATACAGAGTGACAAGAAGATTAAGAAAGGGTGAGAGAAAAGAGAAGTGAGAAGAGTGTGTTTTATCTTTTCATAGAAACTGATATGTCTTCGGTTTCTTCTTTGGGTTAAATCTCTGTAAGGTGAGTGATCTCTCTTGTTTTCCTGTATCAAGGATATTACCCTTTGTGAGCTGGTGTAAAGCTCACCGAGACGTACCAAGATCGTGTTGATCTTGGGAACTCGTACATCCTTTTGTTCTCTTATTGTCTGCACATCATCGTACACAAAAAAACAAATCAGCACAAGAAGTTCTCATCACCTGCAATCTGTATCTGAAACAAATCAGAACTGAATACTTGATTTAAACACCAACAATATCTATGGCTAATTAAACAAACAACACAAGTGTTCTTATCCAACAAGGAAACATCCAACAAGGGCGATAATCTAATAATTAGGACATGAATTAGGTCGGTGGTGGAAATTTCTCCACCCATATCTCAGCTAAATTCTCTCCATTGACCTTGAAAAAGTTAAAAAAATAAAAAAAATTCAGGGTCTTGCATTTCGATTCAAAGATCTCAACCTAGAAATGAAATAGAGTAGCAGTTGCAGATAATCAGATACGCATCTTAACTCGCAGTTTCAGGAGCATAAAAGAGCAAAGATGAGGATCACACAAGAGAGAAACAAATTTCAGTTCTCAAAATCTCTAGTCCAGAAAAAATCTATGTAAAAAGACTGAAATCCGATCTTCGAGAACATCCACACTGCAGAAACAATCACATGAATAAAAAGATAAAACTCAATTGGGATCATGTGACCTTTAATGACATGAACAAACCTAATCAGTCTTCGATCAAGCTTGTGGTCCCAAAACAAACAAAGAACACAAACAAAAGTTTCCTCCATCAGAACAAGAACCAAGTTCCAGTTAAACCAATAGATGAGAAACAAAAAAAAAAAAGGCAACCGAAAATCAGAACTTCGTGAATACTGAGAAAAGTGTGACCCAACAGCAAAAATTAGAGATTTTGTTTTGAGGATTCGAGAAAAGACATGAAAGCTCAAATCAAGTTCTGGGCTTGAACCGATTGATTCTCCCAACAGATTTCAAACATCTTTCTTGAGAAATAGATTGTTCCATTGTTACTTTGATTTCGAGAAGCAGAACTGCAGAAGTAGATGAACAATCCCGTTCAGCTTCGGTTTGTCTCCAACTCTCAATTTCGGTTGAGTCTCAACACCGATTCACCTTCAGCTCGTGTCCGATGTCGAGAAGCAGAAGTCAGCCGATTCACTCGCGATTTGATTACGCGGATTCAGACCGCTTACACGGATTTACGCGGATTTAAGCGGTGACAATTCGTCTTGCCGCCTCAGAGCTTTTTGCCACGGACAACCTCTGCCGAGCGCTAGTCGCCTAGGCGCCCGTGTTTTCGAACACACGTACTTATGTTTATGCATGTTGATTTTCTTGATTTTTTAAAAATATATAGTTTCATTAAAAATATATATATTATGTAAATATGTGGGCTTATGTCTCATAATGGTTTCGCGTACTGGGCCTGATGGGCCTGTTAGGCTGCACCTCCGTTCGTAAGCCGTTGAGCCCAAGTCAACTCGCCTTTAAAAATCGTCCTCAACTTTAACCGAAAATCAGAGCTTAGAGTTTACGAAAGAGAGAATAGACCGAGGGTTTATAGTGTTACCTTCTTGGGTAGATTTCAGCTGATTCTTCCTTCATCTTCTTATTCATCTGTAGATGGACAATCCCCATTAGGATCTTTTCTTGTAAACTCACCGGGGTGAGGATTGAAGAGTGCTGTCTCTTCCCTATACGTAGGGATCGCTGATCATGAACTGGGTTATCAAAGTCACTTGTTCAAATCAATTCGGAGTTGTGCATTGGTGATCACATATAATGATTTTTGGTATTACAAATATTTGATTCATAACAATTTGTATTTCCTTCAATCTATGTGATATGTTCTCAAGATCCAAAACCACAAAGAATGTGGATCTGTTTTTTTTTTTTTTTAAATCATGTTGATTTTGATGTTCGTAGGATTGATCAATAAAAAAAAAATCAAAATTGGAGTTTGATACATATTTAATATTTTTCTTTACATATTTTTCTAGGAATACTAATTAACACCGCATATTATCCCAAATGTTTATTCTTTTTAAAAAACAAACTTTATCAGTAATGGATGAATAGATAATATATCAAAAAACTCTCCATTTGAAATTTAACACTAAGAAACATCAAAGATCAAATCTAGTGGTTCCATGCATCTGTGCAAACTCTTAAATCTTTAGGGTTATCAGTGTACAAACTATGTACATAAATATTCGCATAGCTGGGTCAAATTATAATTGTTATATCTTTTCAGTTGTTAATTTAATCTTCTCCTTCATTTGGGTAGATAAATTATTAATTGAGATGAGCAAAGAAAAAAAGGTAGAAAAGGAAACAGTAGTAATTTAAGTGAAACAAAGATTAAAAGATAGATTTTGTTATTGATGACGTGATTTTAAAGAACTAGACCAGAAGGAAAAAAACTAGACATAGATTTTGTTTTGGATCCAGATCAGCTTGCGTTGATGGTCGAGCGCAAGGCGGAGGACAAGATCGAGGTTTCAGACAGGGTCTACTGTCCGAACCCTCGATGTTCGCTCCTCATGTCGGTTCCAGGACTTCCCGCACTTGATCTCGCGCTTCCTGGAGCCCGGAAGTGCCTCCAATAGTTTAATGCAGTTTGCGCTAACTGCAAGATGGCTTGGCACACCAAGCTGAGCCTCAGTTCAGGAAGACCAGAGCGTATACTAAGTCCAGTACGACCGTTTTTGATGTTACAGCTCGAGAGCTTGGTCTGAAGAAGTGCATGAAGTGTCTTTCCACCATTGAGCATGCCGAAGGCTGCAAACATATGACGTGCACGTAAGTTCTCTAGCATATACTCTTTGATATTATATAGTGTAACAAACTTGACACTGATGCGATTATTTGCAGGTTTTGCAAGTACGAGTTCTGCTACACCTGTGGGAATGAGTGGAAAAACAAGAAGCCTACGTGTAGATGCGCCACTAAGGTTTGACTACCTTTCCAAATAGTTGACTAGAAAACTTTTGACACTTATGTTGTGATTTTGAAGATAATAATGTGTAACTTTTGACACGTATGTTTTGATAATGTTGAAGATATTAATGATATGCTAGTGTGTGTCTGAGCTTATGTATTCGTAGACGCTAAATGCAAAACAGAACAAGTTTGTGATGCATATTGGACACTTGCTTTCTCTCTTCAAATTCCATGTACAAGAATCGAATGCAAATGAAATCTAATACGAAAACGACCATTGTTGAGAGTTGAGTTATAGTTAAAACATATACCAATGTTGTAAACAATACGCATAAAAAGACAAAGGTAGAATGAATCATAACTTGTAGAAGAATGAGAAACTCAAGAGAGCCTGAAAATGTCCATATATGTTTATGAGTGGACCAAGGCAGAATTGGTGAGAATTTGATTAACTGTCTTTTGGTTCGGTTTGCTAGGGTGGGGTTTTGGTTAGGACAGACAGAGAACTGCGTATCCAGTTCCTCATCTCTTAAAGGAACCAACAAAAGCTTTTGTTTGAGAAAGCTTGACTCTCTTATCACATGATTTGACATGTTTTGTGCATTATGATACTCTGGCCGTGTCTTTCATCAACACGAGGCAATGCTTGTTCATCTGGATAACCGGCTAAATTGTGAGAGTAACTAGTTCAGATAGATAAAACAACCAAAAGCACAACAGATTCAAATCAAAGTCAATGCCTTTATTACATGACAAATTCATGATCAAAACACAGTTATCAACACAGGCGAATCAGTCAGCACCACCATTCAGGAGATGTTCAGAAGCTTCTTATTGTCATGCTGCAGAAAATTGAGACAACATAAGCAGAAAGAGAGAAGCGACAGTGTTTCTTTAGAGAGAGATTGTTTCTTTACCTCAAGTGTAAGAAGACAAGTAGTTGGGTAATAACGTTCTACAGTTTGACCATTCTTGTCAACAAGAAACTTAGCAGAAGAAGCATTCTCTAATCTAAAACACAATGGGGAAGATTCTGTTGTTTTAATACCTCACTGAAGATGCATAATGGAGTGTCTGCTGTATCAGTGACGGAGTAATACAGGAAGTGCTACAGGACGTGAAGATATGCGATTTAAACGAATCTAGGTGATTGGATTCGACCTAAGAGTTTGTTGAGAAGCTGAATAAAGATATGAAGAAGATATATGAGAAAATAGAATATTTTCTTAAGATTTGGGGATATCCTAGAATATAGGAATTATTCTATAGATATTTGTGGATCAGCTTGATGGGCAAGTGGAGTCTACTATATAAGGAGGTCGTGGCCTCAAGAGAAAGCAAGAGAGGATATCCTAGAATATAGGAATTATTCTATAGATATTTGTGGATCAGCTTGATGGGCAAGTTGAGTCTACTATATAAGGAGGTCGTGGCCTCAAGAGAAAGCAAGAGAGAAGAGCAAGAAAAATCTTTTATTTTGTAAGATTGAGTGTTTTTTGATCATTTGAGAAAAAGTCTAGGCTTGTGTGAGTTTAGCTCAGGGTTAGGTTATCCTGGAGAGTTCATATTATTGAATAGAGCGGTATTTCAAGAGGGTGTTCTTGATCTCGACGTTTGCAATTAGGTTGTAATTGCTTTCTGATTCTAGTGAATTCGAATACTGGACCTGGTCCCGGAGAATAGGAAACGAACCTCGTTAACAAATTCTGTGTTCTTTATTTTCGGCTATTTGTTTTCGTCTCACCTACATTTACACTCACAAGACAGAATTTGTAAAGGATTTGTTGAGCGGTCTGTACCTTGTGAAAAATGGGGAATTCAAATTCGAACCGAGTACAGACGAAGTCAGTAATCTGGTCAGTAGTTCCCGGTTCTTCTTCGCCAAATTGGTTACAAGGAAATGTTAGAATCTCCACACCTGAAACAGAACATCATCAAGGTTGAGAAGCTAATCGCGTGGAAGAAACTGAGACATATTTGTTCAAATCAATTGACCTTTCTCTTTGTACTCGTTGTAAAGCTCATTCAATTCGGTGTAGTTTGAGTTTGTCATCCCACTGAGATCATCAGCGTATAAACAAGACAAGAAACAAACGTGCACGCCAACGCTGAGTATGAGACTTGTCCAGCCTGCTACGCACACGTTCCACCTCGTGACAAACTTGAGGTGACCGGTTGCTTCCACCGCATCTGCTTTACTTGCATAAGGGACTGTTTCTCATCCGAACTAGCACGAGGGTACACAGTACTCTGCCCTTACCCTGATTGCAAGAAAGAGCTTGTGCTAGAGGATTGTAGAGGTATTGTTGATGATGATGCTATTAATCTTATCATCCACCGCAAGAAGGAGAAGGCCATCCCCGTTTCAGACAGAGTCTACTGTCCCAAGCCTTCTTGTAACTTTTTGATGTCGGACCGCGACCTCCCACTCGGCGACTCCATTGATCCTCGACAAAAGTCAGTAGCACGCAAGTGCGTCGAGTGCGGCTTGTGTTTCTGCAAAAAATGCCATGTTCCATGGCACAACAAGAAGACGTGCGATGAGTTCAAGAAGTCCGAGTCTTACCTGACATCTGACGCTGCGCTTTTCGAGTCTTTAGTGAAGACAGAGGGATGGATGAAGTGTCCCCAGTGTGCGACCGTCGTTCAACAAAATGGCGGGTGCAAACGCATTACCTGCAGGTATAATTGGACATTTGTTATTGAAGACTGATTTTATATTACTTGTCTTTGACTCTAATTATCTCTCTTTTTTATTTTCTCACAGACATTGCAACCACAAGTTCTGTTACACGTGTGGGGCTCCGTGTACAAGGCAGAACAAAAGTGACGTTCGTGTAAAAGAGTTTCCTGAGTTTTGTCCTTATTTCATCCAAGGCAAGTCTACAAACCAAACGATACTTGCTACCTCGTTAGATACAAGGTCCCGGAGACCATCACTTGCAAGAATGAGAAACTCGAGAGAGCCTGAAAATGTTTATGAATGAGCCAAGGCAGAATTGGTGAGGTAACACAGCTAGTCACTCTCCCTTACCCCGTAGTTGAGTTTATTCACACAAGATAGCGGATCAGCATGCAAAGCCAATACCTGTATCTCCGGATCAGCAACAACATACTGCTTCAATAACCTATCGCCATATATATGCACACGAGAAATAGCAACAACTCCTCCAACTCTCCATGTTCCTTTTATAACAATACCAATTCAGCAAACGGTATAAAAACATTTAGGGGGAAAGCTTTCAGTTAAACGTTTTATTACATGACAAATCCTCGACCCTCATCGCTTTGATCAGGCTTGTGATCTCGGGATACAGCAATAGCCTTGACACGAGGATTATATTAGTACCAGAGAAGACAAACACCACCAACATTCACAACTTCTAAATTAAACAAAGCATTACCATTGCCACCTCTGCATATATAAACTCTAGAGTCCCCTACATTTGCAACAAGTAAACGGTCACCAACTACTGTTAACGCCCTTGAACCAGCATCCCTGTTCTGACTGTTTTCTGATTTAGGAAACTCCGAGTCTGTTTTCTGAATTTTATCCTTATTTCATAACAAAGGAAAAAATGTTGTTTTGTATCCTTATTTCATAAAAAAAAAAAATGTTGTTTTGGATCCTCGGTGCAGTGTTATTTTACCTAAAATTTAAATTTAGTCCATGTTAGTTCAGTTTCTTGGGTGGAGAGATTAATATTATATATATTTGCTTGGAAACCAATTGTCAATTTTGTATTAATAAATAGTAAGGTATGAAAATTTATACTTTAATTTATGTCTTATGTAAATTCTTCCAAATAATAATAGAGTGATTATGTCTTTTCTTTGACTCCAATTTTGCGTGTTGCGAATGCGATTGCAAAACAAAGCGGTTTAGACTAAACCATCTTCTTATTATTATGTAGAAATTCCAATGCAAAAAATAATATCAGAAGCAGACGAAATATTAAAAACCAACGTTTAAGATTGATTATGTATATAAGGTATGCTTCTAGCAACAATGAGGATTTCCGGGCACGCAAGCACAAGTATGATGATCGCACTTGTGAATGGGACCTTTGCAATACTTAGCACAATCTTGATTGGTGTTGCATGTTATAGGCTTCAGTATCTCGTTTGTGCTTTCTTGCATCCTCGCACTCATCACCACACCTACAAGATATACACACCAAATAGTGATTAATCGCTCGTTAATTACACAACAAATAAATAATAAACATATCAGGAGATGACTAACAAGAGGTAAGGAGAAGAACAAAGATGGTGAATGTGAAGGAGCTTTTCATGTTTATTCACTTAAAACTTAAGAAGTCAAAATAAATACTTGTAAAAAATGTGCGTGTGTTTTCCATTGATCCCAACATACGTGTATATATACTAAAGTTCTAGGGATAGAGCCTAATTAAATCAAATAAAGTTTAATATTTGACTAACCAATTTAAGTTCAGTCTAATTTGACTAAAAACAAAATCATATATTCAAAAATAAGTTTCTATATAATCATTTTTTTTGTCATGATAGTTTCTATATAACCACTTTAATTTCTCAAAATATAGCCATGTTAATAGTTTGGTCAATACACATGAAACTCAAATATTAATAGTTTCCAAAGCTGTGAGTTTTTTGGAGAAAAATATACATGCAAACTAAATTATTTTTGGGATCTTAAGAAATTATTATATTTTTTGGTATTCAATAAATTAATCGACAGAGGTTCGGCCCGAAAGGCCCATAAATAACAAACGTATGGAGAGCCCAAATCCGCCATGGATTTAGTTTAGCTATTCTTTAAATCAATTTTAACAATATCATAATTATATTAGGACTATAGAAACTGTCCGGCGTGAAAACAACGCCTGAAAGAAAGGAAAAAAAAAAAAAAAAACTTACAGAAGCGTATAAGCGACGCGGGCAAACCACGAATCCTTACCTATATAAATTGAAACCAGAGAGATCCGCTTTTTTCCTCTTCATCTCTTTCTCTGCAAAAAACCCTAAAAGCTTGTTATCAGTTTCAGAATATCGTTGCCTCAGTAAGTTCCTATCTCTTCGATCTCTTACTGGGTTTGTCGAATCTGATTTCTTTTTCCAAAGAAAAATCGGATCTTTTTGAATTTTGGTCGCTGTCTCTTGATATTCTTCATATTTTGTTTGCTTGATCTGGATAATTAGGGTTTTAGGTTTCTGAGATCCGTGTTGCGTCTGTTGCACGCTTTGACAGATTGTTTCTTCATAGATTTGCTATTGTCTCCTTTGATTCTTTGTTATCGTCTGGAACTATCGATCAATAGATTTAAGTGAAAATTCTGCAAATCTCGAAAAGTTATCAGTGTCCTAAACAAATTTGTTTTCTTCTTCTTTGTTATCAGTTTGAAGATCAAAAAGAAGAATGAGGATTGATGTTTCTGAGCCAGAGCTATGTGGTTGCTTCACCTGTATCCATCATCTCACTCCATGCATGCTCGATATCCAAAAGCAATGTGGTTGCGTCACATGTATCCAATATCACACTTCAAGCACACTCAATACCCAAGAAACCGAACCGAGCAATGTGATTGGCTCATCCGTCACTTCAGTTCCGGCTAGTGCCGGACCAGTTCAAGCTCTTGGCGATGAGTCTTCCGCTCTTGGTTCCACCTCGACATCATCTCCACTTCACAGTTCTGGTACAGCAACTCCACTCGCTCCTCCTGTCACCACATCGGTTAATTCTGAACCAGCGCAGTCTACTGACTCAACTATTGTCAGTTGCGGAGAACTCAAGTCAAAGGATGCTCCTGCCGATGCATCTGCCACACCCACATCCTCAACGTCATCTCCAGTTCAAATTTCTTCACCAACCATATTCAGGTTTCCTCATGTTGTTAGTTCCGAACCAGCGGATGCTCCTATCCCTACCACTTCCGGTTCACTGCCGGTTCCTGCATTTGTTTCACCTTCCTTTGGTGGTCCCAAACCATCTCTATCCTCGCCAAGCCAAGCTTCTAGCACAGGCGTATTCGGTTTTGGTGCATTTGCTTCTTCCAGACGACCTCTATTCGGGCCAATGCAAGCTTCTCTTTCTGGTTCTGGTGCTTCAGCCGCTTCCACATCCTCAACTTCATCTCCTTTTGCTCCCTCACCATTCTGGACAATTCAAGCTCCTGTCCAAGCTAGTGCACCCAACACTTTCACATCCTTTAGCTTCTTGCCACCGCAAGATTCTGGCAAGACTGCTTCTGCTCCTCCACTGTTTAGCGACCGTGGTGATTTTGTCAGACCTAATGTTATCTCTCCAGCAATAACCACACCAACTCCATCTCCATTTAATGTTCCCTCACCATGGGGGTTAATGCAAGCTCCACCTCCTACTTTTTATTTTCCCTCACCGTTTAGCGACCGTGGTGATTTTGCCAGACCTAATGCTGCTATCTCTCCCGCAATAAGCACACCATTTCCTCCAGGAATTTGCGTTCCAAGGGTTCGTGATAATTATCGCTCCAGACTTTTTGGAGCAAACCCACAAAATACTGCTGGTCGTGGTTCATCTTTTGCTGCTGTTGAAGCTGAACAAGGTAGTAGGTATCCTCGTTATGCACCTACACCAGATCTTGGAGATCAAGGCAAGATGATGAGTTCCATATCTGCGTCCAACTCTCATGGACATAAAAGCCATGAAGAATTGAGGTGGGAAGATTACAAAAATGGTGACAAAGGTAATTAACTAACTCACTTATAATAGTATAGATTTCTGTTTTAAATCTCTCTGTAATTGACTATTCTCATACATCTTCCAGGTGGGTTTGGGTGGTTTCCTCCTGCTCATATCCGATCAACCGTAGCGCCGTCGTCATTTACTTCTCCAAGCATACCCGATCATCCTCAGAGGACAAGTAGTGTTCCAACGCAAGGAAACATGACTGGTTTTTCTTTTGGCAATACCATCCCCACTGGTGTTCAGAGACCCCATGAATCCGCTGGTGTTTCTTCCCGAACATCTGGATGCACAGCGTGTGGAGCCACGAGTAGCTCCTCTCCTTCTGGTTACTTGGGCTATAATGTTGCCACAAATTTTCCATCAGTTGCCACATCTCTTACAACTACAACTCCAGCAGTTCAAGCCTATCCGACGATGTTTGGTACACCAAATCTTCCAGCTCAAATTACAACAACAGTATCTGTATTTCAGTCCTACCCTATGATGTTCGGGACACCAAATCTTTCAGCTCAAGGCACATCAACAACTCCAGCAGGTCAAGCCTATCCGATGATGTTTGGTACACCAGATCTTGCAGCTCAAAGTACAACAACAAGACCCGGACTTCAGTCCTATCCTATGACGTTCGGGACACCATATCTTTCAGCTCAAGGCACATCAACTCCAGCAGGTCAAGCCTATCCGATGATATTTGGTACACCAAATCTTCCAGCTCAAAGTACAACAACAAGACACGTACTTCAGTCATATCCTTTCGGGACACCATATGTTTCTGCTCAAGGTACATCATCAACCCCAGCAGTTCAAGACTATCCGATGATATTTGGTACACCAAATCTTGCAGCTCAAAGTACAACAACAAGACCGGGACTTCAGTCATATCCTATGACGTTCGGGACACCATATCTTTCAGCTCAAGGTACATCAACAACCCCAGCAGGTCAAGCCTATCCGATGATGTTTGGTACACCAAATCTTGCAGCTCAAAGTACAACAACAAGACCCGTATTTCAGTCCTATCCGATGATGTTTGGGACACCAAATCTTTCTGATCAAGGTACATCAACAACTCCAGCAGTTCAAGCCTATCCTGTTTGATGGTTTATTTCTTCTCTCATCCGCCGCCATGAACCTGCAGTAATTGCTCGCTCTGCAGCAAACTATGTGTTTTAGAATGTAGGAATAATTAAAGTCCCTGTTTTGCTTTAAGAGTCATAAACCAAATGTCGTCAAGTTTATGATTTTGTTTTGGTAAGCTATCATGGATGCAAACAGTATGAGTTTTCATTTTTTTTCTTTGAATTCATAAAACATCATTATTTTGATTAATTTATCAACAAAAAGAAAGCTCTGTTTCATTCTACTGTAAATTCTCTATCTCTGTTTTTTTGAACAACAAAGAACAAAATAGATGTCCTCGTTATGCGCGTACACTTGAGGGACGCGACATATATTATCTCTCCATATCTGCTTCCAACTCTCATGGACATAAAATTCATGAAGACAAAGGTAACTAACTAACTCTTACTCAACTCTTTTAAAACATTCTCTGTTTTTAGATATCTTTGTGATTGACTAATTTCATGACTAATCTCATGTAGTCATGTACCAGGTGGGTTTGGGTTGTTACCTACTGCTCATATATCTCCCACAAGCTCAAGGCCAAACGCTTTCTTTTCCTCATCAACTGTATGGCCGTTGATGTTTGCTTCTCCAAGCATACCTGATCATCCTCAGCGGAAAACGCAAGGAAACATGACTGGTTATGCTTTTGGTGAAACAACATCTTCATCTAGCTCAAGGTTGTAAGCTACCACCAATTTGGAAAACTACACACATTGTAATAGAAATAGAAGAACAAAGATTCATCAGTACTTCTCACTAGACAAAGCACTACAAGAAGTGATTAAATGATCTTGTTCCTAGCGTTTTTAAGCTTCTTGAGAATCTCGGCAGGTGTTTTATCAAACTCGTCTGCTATTTTCCTCCACAAATCTGTTGGAAGTGTTGGAAACTGCTCACTCAGATCTGCATCTATCACATCCTTGACCGGAAAGTAGACAGATCTGTAAGATGAGAATGCATGCAATGCTCCAATGCTATCCATCATTGTCCCATACATGATGGATTCTGATCCACCTAGTATCATCGAATAAATCAATTCTTTTACACATTCTTCCTCTGAGTTGGTACTAGATTATTAGAATAAATCAATAATAAGCTCTTTTCTTTCGTTTACATATTCTCTTATCTCTGTTCTGCTAAACACGACACACAAAATTGGCATGAATCATTACTACACTCTCTAACTCCTCTGCCTTTTACAGAGACTAAGTAAACAAATGCGTCAACAGTATGATTTTGTCTTAGTGTGAAATCATCTGATGATTCATATGGTTTTACACATTCTTCCTCTGAAATGGTACGACACTATTATTTGTATATTATTTTGAACGAATCAATAGTAAAACTATTTTCTTTCTACTATTATTCTCTAACGGTTCTGTTTTTGCTTCAGAAACTAATTAAACAAATGCGTCAACGGTTAAGATTATGTCTTAGTAAAGATAGTTGATCATTAATAAATACAACTAATGATCATATTGGTTTTACATATTCTTCCTCTGAATTGGCAAAACTTTATTATTTGGATATCATTTTGAACGAATCAACAGTAAACGTCTTTTCTTTCTACTATAAATCCTCTGTGTTTTTTGTTCTGTCTCATAGAGCACAACACAACAGTAAAGAACACAAACAAAAATGGCAAGAATCATTATTACACTCTCTGCTCCTCTGTTTTACTTCTTCTTCTTCTCTTTTTTATCTCACCAAACCATGTCTCAACCTGAACACGTGCAAACTTTCTGCAATCCTATAGAAAACTACACACAAGCCAGTTCATACGAAACAAACCGCGACACTTTACTCTCCTCTCTCCGCGAATCTTCCTCTCTCGGAACCTATTCAAACGCCACGGTCGGTCTTAGCCCTGACACAGCCTATGGCATGTTTCTCTGCAGAGGAGACATCGACGCAACATCTTGCTCCGTCTGCGTCCAAGCCGCGGCAATCCGGATCGCTACAACATGTAGTCTCAACAAAAGAGCGGTCATATACTACCAAGAGTGTACTGTTCGATACTCCAATGTGAACTTCTTCTCTCAATTGGAAATCGTACCACGCATCATTGTTTACTCTCTCCGTTCTGCGCCAAACTTGAATCGGTTCAATCAAACTCTGTCTGACAAACTCGAGCAACTGTTTCCCAAGTTATCTTCGTCCTCTTTGGTTCCATATTTTGTGAAGGATCAAGAACGTGTGACTCAAGTGGAAGGTTCGTATGAGTTAGAGTCATCGGTTCAGTGTAGTCCTGATCTTGATCTAGCAACCTGTATCGTTTGCCTCAGAATTGCATTCATAAGAGTTTCAACTTGTTGCGGTTTACCAAGGTCGGCTCAGCTCTTTTCTCCTAAATGTCTTTTGAGGTATAAAACCTCTGTTTAGCCATCGTCACTCACCACCGCATCCTCCTTAATCGCAGACGCAACCGCTATAAAAGGTGAGCATATCTTTATATGTATTATTTTTTTCATATAAAAAAACTGAACTGAATAATCATGGATCGCAATGTTAAAAGATAAACTTTGTAAATTAAAAAAAAAAATATTTCCTTAATTATATGATTAAAAGCATATACCATTTTCCGAAAACAAGAAGATTGAATCATAATAATTCAATTTTGAGTTGAAAATAAACTAAAATAGTAATCAATTTTTTTCCATGTATGATGTTATGCACTCAAGTAGAACGTAATTATTGATAGATTTACCTTAAATAATTATTTTATTTTATTTTGTGACAGGAAACGAAATAAATTGGGGAGGATTGTTGGTACATACAGTTGAGAGCTTTGGTGTTTGTATTGGTGGATATGTCTCCAAATTTGATGATTTATGGATTATATATACTGATTTGTAAGATGTTAAAAAAAAAAAAAAACTGATTTGTAATAATGTGTATTCTATTTCTTCAATATCTATGTGTGATGTGTTGTGTTCTTAAGATCCAAACCCAACAAATGTTGATATGGTTCTTAGAGGAAAACATATACGTTGATTCTGATGTTTGTATGGATTGATAAATAAAACTGGAGATTGTTACATACCCATTTTTTTCTTTGAAGTTTAATTTGCTTTGTTATCTACTACTATATCATGTTTTGAAAATTGCATAGTATAAATTTTGAAATTCAGATGTCGTGATATATTAGGTGTTATATGCGGTGTCAATATGACACATTTGTTTTTTTTTTTTTTTTTTGGGCTAAAACATCACTGTATTGTGAAACAGAGGAAATAGTATCCAGTGGTTCTGTCTTTGTAAATGGTAAACTATCATCAATGACTTTTATTACAATTTGTTATTGTTTTAGAAATATTTACGTAATCATAATCTATAATGTAAAAAAAAAACGAAAAAAGTATAATTGTTTTTTTGATAATTAATTGTTAGAACAAAACTAATTTGCTTATGATGAACAATTTCAAAATGTTATGAACTTTTTTAGAATTTCTTAGTAACTCTACTTTTAGTTCTTGTGAGTTTAAAAAGGATTATAAAAACCTGATGAATGAAAAAGAAGCTGGATTGCCATCCTATTGAAAACTTTACACCAAACAAACTGTAAAACCCAATTCCGATCTCCTCCGGTTACAGTCTGTATCATGAAATTCTTGTCTTTCAAGTCGTAGGACTAAGTCTCTGTTTTGCTTCATTGACTAATTAAACAAATGCGTCAACTTGATGATTTGACTTTGTAAAGATAGTTATCAATCATTATGAAAACAATAATAGTGCATGCATATTCTTCCTCTGAGTTATTGATTGGATATTAATATTATTATGAATATATCACAAAGAAGAAAAAAAAAACTCTTTTCTTTCTACTATAAAGTCTCCATCTCCTCTGTTTTGTGTTATCTCATATACAACATAATCGCAAAAGATCACACACACAAAACAGAATGGCAAGAACCATAATTACACTCTCTGCTCCTCTGTTTTTCATCTTCTTCTCTCTGTTATCTCACCAAACTGTGTCTCAACCTGAACACATAGTTACTTTCTGCAATCCTAACGGAAACTTCACACAAACCAGTTCATACGAAGCAAACCGCAACATTTTACTCTCTTCTCTCCGCAACAGTTCCTCACTCGGAACCTATTCTAACGCCACAGTCGGTCGTAGTCCCAACAGAGTCCATGGCATGTTCCTCTGTAGAGGAGACATCACGGCGACATCTTGCTCAGACTGCGTCCAAACCGCTACAATCGAGATAGCTACGAACTGTACTCTTAACAAAGCAGCGGTCATATACTACAAAGAGTGTATGGTTCGATACTCCAACTTTTCCTTCTTCTCTGCACTGGAGGTCAGACCAAGCATCGTTCTTTACTCTCTTCGTTCTGCTCCAAACGCGAATAGTTTCAATCAAACACTAACTGATAATTTCAACCAACTGATCCTCAACGTATCTTCGTCCTCTTTGATTCCATATTTTGTGGAAGATCAAGAACGTGTGACTCAAGCAGAGGGTTCTTATGAGTTAGAGTCAATGGTTCAGTGTAGTCCTGGTCTTGATCAATTTAACTGTACCGTTTGTCTCACGTTTGCGCTCTTAAGAGTATCAACTTGTTGCGGTTTACCAAGTTCGGCTCTCATCTTTACTCCTAAATGCCTTTTGAGGTATAACACCTCTGCTTTGACATCGCCACCGTTGTCCCCACCGTTATCTCCGCCGCCTCAACCATCGCCGGTTCAATTTTCGCCGCCTCCTTTTTTATCGCTGGCGCCGCCGCCGCCGCCGCCGCTGCTTTTCACGCGCCCACAGAGCGTTCCAAGTCCTAGCGGGTCGTCTTCTTTTAACGTTATAAAAGGTGAGCATATTTTTGTATTATTTATTTTTATGTAGAGTTTTAATCAAATGATCATCCTATTTTTTATTATTATAATTATATCTACGTAAACATATTATCGATAGGGTTGGCTCTAATTTTTCTATTGTTATATTTTTTTTGGTGGCAGGAAACGAAATATTTGGGAGACTTGCGGTTACAATTGCAGCTTTGGTGTTTGGACTTGTGCATTTGTGATCACATTCGATGATTTTCGGGATTATAAATATTTGATTGGTAACAATTTTTATTTCCTTCAATATATGTGTTATGTTCTCATTATCCGAAATCACAAAGGATGTGAGTATGGTTTTAAAAAAAAATTAATGTTTGATTTTGATGTTCGTATGATTGATCAATAAAAGAAGAAGAGTTGGAGTTTGATACATATCTAATTTTTTTCCTTTACATACTTTTCTGCGATCTACTAATTATTAACACCACTAAATTTCATGTATCATTTTTTGTATTACTTCATGAACTACTTCACCAACTAGTACAAAAACATTCCAAATATTACTTATTATTACTATTATAATTTACGTGAATGGTCCCAATTGAAGTATTTTAAGGTTTCCATATGTCAACTCTTTTTAGTCGCTTAAACTAATCAACACTTTGAAAATTCCAAATGAAACCATCTAATGCATTATCTTTTAATGGTTATCGATCTCTTTTTTTAAGTTTAATATTTATTTTATTATTAAATTACTCTTTGTGGAAGAATAATTACGGTTACAAGTTACAAAACACTGCACTTGATCATTGAAGTAATAGGAACGAGTCTAAAATAATACTATTTCAGGTACTACTATTCAAACTATTTCACGAATTCTGTGATTACTAAAACTAGGAAACGATGGTGAACGTAATGTTGATCGAAGTCAACGAAAATTGCATGATCCACGTCCTTTTCCTGGAACTTGAGGCAATCTTCAATTGATATATGTGGATTGATTATCCTCGTCCAAAAAAATATAAAAGCCCTTCTGGCTTTAACTAATTGAGTTAAAGAGTGTTTTTGAAGTGTTTTCACAATTATGGTTCAGGAGAAAAGTTATCGACTAAACGATTATTTTATATCAATTATTTAGGTGATATTTTAAAACTGCTAATTACCAAAAATTCAACATTCTGGATATCACTTTACAAAAATACAATCAAACAAAGTTTTTGAATTTTTTATTTTTAATAGAAAAAACTATAGAAAAAACTATTTTTATAATTTTAGGATAAAAAAACTATAGAAATAGCTAGTTTACATTAAGGTAAAAAAGTACCTCTGAATATTAACAAAAAATCCTCTCTAAGTATATTTAAAATGAACTTTGACGTTTAAATGAAAAGATATTCAACTAAATTACTTGATGCTTTTATAATTACTTTATTTATATTTTGTTTTTTATAACTATGGTCATATCATCTGATCGATTGCTTGTGTTGACTCTTGATTTCTTCTCTGCATCAGATCTTGTCTTCCAAAATTGTAGAGAACAAGTCCATGTTTTTCTTCATACGATAACAAAGCTAAATATTGTGTTTACTCTATGTTTTTTGTGCTAGTTTCATGTGGTTTAAAGAACAAGTAAATAACGGATGATGTTTTTGTAACACCCGTCTCCCGACACTCGGGAACGGCGTGCCACTAACCATAATATAATAATATATATTCAAATCACATAAATAAATCACGTTTAGATTTCCGGAAATCCATAAAATACGTCTGTCGTCTCACAATCGTATTACCGTAAATAAACTGTAAATACCAAGTCTGAAATACAATACGAAAATACGAAATAACATAAATCCCAAAAGTAGCACCAGATCCGATAAGTGTCTACTACTCCTCATTCTCACCTGAAAGGGGAAAAAAAGAGGGGTGAGTAACAGGGGAGTCACTCAGTGAGGTATGGGATGCTAATCACAGAAACGTAAATCTGACCATAGCACGCCATACATAGGAAATAGACTAAACATGCACAATCACGGTACCTAAAGTACCCAATGAACAACCAACATCCTATTACCAGATCCAGTGACCGGCGGCACCCTCCTACCCGGAGGACAACTTATGGGATAGTGCCCACTACACCGCCCGTAGACGATTATCGACCTCGAAGGTACTGGAACAGCAGGTCGACTAATTATGCCCAGCACCATCTCCTCAAACAACACGCGACGCAAGTACAAAGATAACGTCTCTGTACCCCCGCAATCCCTAACGACCCACATGGTCAACTAATCCTAGTTCTAGCAGGTTTAAAAGAATCAATTAACAGTTTAATGCACAAACAGTGGGTTGAATCATCTATTATTCCAAAGTCCGATTTACAAACAATCCTAAAAAGACTCTAGCATAGAAACGGAACACATTTAGTACTAAATCCTATCTACGGCGCTTTTTAGATGAAAGATACGAAAGTCCGCGAAAAGCCCTCACCTTAGCTAAAACGGATGATTACTGCGGCTTCTGAACTCCGGATGCTAAAACGGACACTGAATCTGAAATCAGAACGAAATTTCGAGTCAGAACGGCTTTCGAACGGCGAAAAACGGTCAACGGGTCAAAACGGTCAAAAGTCAACGGTCAACGGTCAACCCGGTCAAAGTCAACGGTCTGACCAGTCAAAATCAGACCGCGCCCTAACCGGATTAAACCGGACCAAACCAGACTAAACCGGACTCAATTGATTTAAACCAGAAATTGAATTAAACCGGAAATCGAAATTGAAATTGGATTAAACCGATCAAACCAAACCGAACCGCGATTGAACCGGCCGGTTTAACCAAACCAGGATCAAACCGGAGGCCAGATCGCCGGCGAGTCTCCGGCGACCGCGACGGCGACCGGCGGCGGCGCACGGCGGCGACCGGCGACGGCGCACGGCGGCGACCGGCGACGGCGCACTCCGACGACCGCGACGCGGCGGTTGACGGGAGGGCGGCGGCGAAACTCACCGGAAAAGTCACCGGCGGCGACGGCGGCGCGGCGGCGGCGACGACGGACGGCGGCGCGTGAGAAACACGCGCGGCTGCTGAGGCGGCGCGTGAGGCGCGTGGGCGCGACGCGCCGGTCTTCTGGTGGCGCGTGCGGGCGCGTGCGGCGGCGGCGAAGGCTGAAATTCACGGCGTGGCTTCGTCTCGTCGTTCTGAATCCGGTGGTGGCCTTGGATTTTCGAGAAACGCCACGGTTAGAAAGTTACGATCGATTGAAAATCAACCAATAAGAATTTAGATCGGAAAACGTTTTCCGGCGTACCTGCGGAGCGGACGACGGCGAACGGTAGAGCAACAGGTGCTTCTTCTTCTCTTCTGCTTCCACCTCTTCTCTCTCTCCCTCTCTCTCTCTCTCTCTCCCCTTCTCTCTCTCTCTCTCTCTCTGCTTACGTTGATTTGGTGTAGGAAGGGGGGAAAGAAGACTGAATTTAATGGCACAAAAACAATGGTGGCGTGAGTGGGAAAGGGGGAAAAACAAAGGTGGGGAGGGGGAAAAGATGAAAGGGATGGGTGGGGAAAAATGGTGGGGTGGGGAAAAAGGGGTGTTACAGTTTTATGTTCAGAAATTTGGATTCAACTCTTATTGATGAAATCATCTGATGATTATTCACCTGATACAAGAATTATTATACATGTTCAACCTCTGAATTGGTATGAGACGTATATATTTGAATGTATAAAAAACACACACAGGTTTTTATATAAATCGCTAGCTTTCTCCTCTGTTTTATTCTATCTTCGTAAACAAGAAAAACAAGAAAATGGCAAATTTCATCAGATTCTCTGCCTCTTTATTTTGCCTCCTTTTCTTCTTCTCTTTCCTATCTCAACAGACCATGTCCCAACCTCAACACTTGCACACTTTCTGCGACAAATTATCCGAAAACTTTACAAAAAACAGTTCATACGAAGCAAACCGTGAAACCCTCCTCTCTTCTCTCCGCGACCGTTCCCATCTCGGAACCTATTCCAACGCTACAATCGGTCTTAGCCCAGACACGGTCTATGGCATGTTCCTCTGCAGAGGAGACATCACCAAAACATCTTGTTCGGACTGTGTCAAGACCGCAACTCTAGAAATCACTAAAAATAACTGCACTTACCAAAAGAATGCCATAATTTACTACGAGGAGTGTATGGTTCGATACTCCAATGTTTCCTTCTTTAGACTCATCGAAGACGGGGCGCCATACATTGCAAAATACTCTCTCGCATCTTTTCCTAACTCTGTTTTTAGTTCGTTCCCAGAAACATTATTCAGGAAGGTAGAGCAACTAATTATCCTCACGGCATCAAAGTCTTCTTTGTCTTCTTCAACGCCGTATTACGTGAGGGATATTTCACGTGTATTTGCATTGGATGGCTCGTATACGTTAGACACAATGGTTCAGTGTAGTCCTGATCTTGATCCAGCAAATTGCGGCGTCTGCTTGAGACTTGCGGTCCAAGGAAGCTCACAATGTTGCAACAATGCTCGTTGGGCTCACATCTTTCTTCCCAAATGTTTTCTGAAGTATGATTCCACCGGTTTTCCACAGATAGGTTCATCTGCTATTAACGTTATCAAAGGTGACAATCATCAATTGAGATTTGTTTTAGTTTCCACTTTAAGATTATATAATTAAAAGTTGTCTTTTTCCGATGAATCCGCAATTTTTGATTTTTCAATCAAAATTTACTTGTTAAAAGAGAAACAAAACAGAAAAAGAATCTCATTACAAAATCCGACTATCAAGAAGATAATAGAATAAGTAACTAAAGCTAGCATACTTTGTTTGGCTTTCTTTTATATTGCAGGTAAGGAAATACTTGGGAGAATTTTCGTTACAGCCATGACAACTTCGGTATTAGCACTTGTGGGTTTATGATCGAATCCAATGATTATGGATATATATTAATATTTGTATTCCACGAATGTGTGTGACCTTTGATGTGTTACTAACACTATGTTTTTCATTGTGTTTTCTGATGTTTCTTTAAATTGGATGGATTGGCAAAACAAAAACTGTATGCATAGACTGCATTAATCGAATCAAAGATACTTTTCGTTTGGTTATCAATGGATTTAACTTAACATTTATATACCTAACTTCAAAACCAAAAAAGAAAAGAAAAACCTGCATACCTAATTAATTAGTAGCACTAGCACATATACAATTTGATGATCTGATCACTTGCACGGAAATTTAAAAAATTTCATTGTATATAAATGTAAATTAAGATGGTAAAACTAATCTAACATTATCCTTAGTTTGGTTCTTGATCGAAGTCAACGAATATTGCACGATCCACATGTTTCCAGGAACCTAAGTTATTTGTGAAAATTGATTAATTATCCTCATCCAAGAAAAAATCATTTTGACTTTTACTATCTAGAGTTTCAAAAGAGAGTGAAATGCTACGAAAGTTCCAAATGATTGTTTGTGTTGACTCTTGATTTTCTTCTTTTGCATCAAATGTTGTCTTCAAAAATTGTATAGAACAAGTCCATGTTTGCTTCATCCACTAGTTGACAAAGCTAAATATTTTATAAAAAAAAAAAGAGGAAAATTTGTCTTAGTCTCATGGTTTAAAGAACAAGTCAAAAAAAGATGAGGTTTTATGTTAAAAAAATGTTGATTCAACTCTTATTGAAGAAATCTTCTAATCTATCCATGCACCTTAGATTATAATTTTTATATAACAGATTTTACCCATGAATTGACGTTACATATCTGAATGAATGAAAATAAAAGATCTTTTCTCTCATATCTCCTATGTTTTATTCTATCTTTCTAAACAAGAAAATGGCAATTGTCATCAGATCCTCTGCTCTTCCATTTTGTCTCTTCTTCTTTTCTCTGTTAACTCACCAAACCATGTCCCAACCTCAACACATGCACACTTTTTGCAACAAGTTATCCGAAAATTTCACGCAAGCCAGCTCATACAAATCAAACCGTGAAACCCTACTTTCTTATCTCCGTGACCGTTCCTCCCTCGGAACCTATTCCAACGCCACAATCGATCGGTCTCAGCCCCGACACACAGTCCAAGGCATGTTCCTCTGTAGAGGGGACATCACCAAAACATCTTGCTCAGACAGTGTCAAGACCGCAACCCTAGAAATCTTGAAAAAATTGCACTTAAGAAGCTATAATATAATATGAAGAGTGTATGGTTCGATACTCGGATGTTTCCTTCTTTACCTTTGTCGACTCTGCGCCTTACGTCGCTAAATACTCTAACGTTTCTTTTACTTCTCTTCTGTATTCATCCGGACTATCCGATAAGGTAGAACAGCTAATTATCCTCACAGCATCGAAGTCTTCCTTGTCTTCTTCGACGCACTACAAGAAAACGTTCAAATTCCGAGGGAAATTCCGAGGGAAAATGATTTCCTCGGAAATTTCCGACGAAAAACCGAGGAAACTCCGAGAAGAGAGTTTTCCTCGGAATTTCGTCGGAAATTTCCGAGGACATCACGTTTCCTCGGAAATTTCCGAGGAATTTCCGAGGAAACGCGGTCCGTGGGAAATTTCCGACGGATAATTGTAAGATACCGAGGAAAGTTTGGAGCCGTTAGAGACCCGTTTGGAGAGCCGTTGGGTGATTTCAAGAATTCCGAGGAAATACCGAGGATTCCTCGGTATTTCCTCAGAATTTCCTCAGTATGTCGGAGCCGTTAGAGACCCGTTGGGGGAGCCGTTGTGGGATTTCAATAATTCCGAGGAAATACCGAGGAACGGTGTGTTTTTCCTCGGAATTTCCTTGGAATTTCGTCAGTATTGTCGGCTGGATTTCATCTACAAATACACCCACCCCTCTTCCTCTTCATTCACTCCATTTCTTCTTCTCTCCTCCCAATATCTTTACACACGATTTTCGTTTCACAAAAACATGTCTTCTTCAAATTATTATCGTTCTTGGATGGATCGACCTCATTTGGATCCGAACACGAAATTGCTTACGAAAGAATACGAACGAGGTCTAAAGGAATTCATGGGGTAGTTAAACGACAACCGGAAGCCGAAACAGGTAAGTTAATATGTCCTTGCTCTAATTGTAAAATAGAAAGGTTATTAAAGAGTTGGATGTTTGGACACATATTTTTTTAAATGGGTTTACACGAAGTTACAAAATTTGGTATCATCACGGGGAACAGGATATGAACCTGGTAGTACTAGCGAACCTCGGCCGGCGGTTAGATTAGAAGAACCAATTAGAACGGATTTAGACTATGGTGTAGGTGTTGAGCAGATGGTAAATGATCATTTTAGAGGGGAAGATTTACCCAATGCAGAAGCTAGGAGATTTTATGATATGTTGGATGCTGGAAAGCAACCTTTGTATGAAGGTTGCAGAGATGGTCATTCAGCTTTATCATATGCTACAAGACTGATGTCCATTAAAACAGATTATAACTTGGCTGAAGACTGTGTGGATGCGATAGCTGAATTTGTAAAAGGTATTCTTCCTGAGGATAACGTAGCTCCTGGTTCATACTATGAGGTTCAGAAACTTGTATCTGGTGTTAGTTTACCGTATGAGGTAATAGATGTATGCAGCGATAACTGCATGATTTATTGGAGGGCGGATGACCAGCGGATTACATGCAAATTTTGTGGGAAGCCTCGTTACAAAGATACGAGTGGAAGAGTTAGAGTGCCATATAAAAGGATGTGGTATTTGCCTTTGAAGGAAAGGTTGCAGAGGTTGTATCTTTCGGAACGGACAGCGCAACGAATGAGATGGCATGCGGAGCACTCAACAGATGGTGAGATTAGACATCCTTCAGATGCAAAAGCGTGGAAGCATTTCCAATCAAAGTATCCCGACTTTGCATATGAGAGAAGAAATGTCTACCTTGGATTATGTACCGATGGTTTCAGCCCGTATGGGAAGAGTGGAAGACAATATTCTCTATGGCCAGTCATTGTTACACCATATAACTTACCCCCAAACTTGTGCTTGCGACGAGAGTTTTTGTTTCTCTCCATTCTCGTTCCCGACCAGAGCATCCTAAGAGATCGCTTGATGTGTTTCTTCAGCCACTAATATATGAGTTGCAACAGCTATGGGGTGAAGGTGCTGAAACATACGACATTTCGTGTAAAGAAAACTTTCAAATGCGGGCAGTACTAATGTGGACAATAAGTGATTTTCCAGCATATGGTATGTTATCTGGATGGACAACGCATGGGAGGCTATCATGTCCATATTGTCAAGATGACACAGATGCTTTCCAACTAAAGAACGGAAGAAAAACGTGTTGGTTTGACTGTCACAGACGATTCCTACCACATGATCATCCATACCGTCGGAGTAAGAATTTCTTTAGGAAGAACAAACAGGTGTTTGATGGTCCACCTGAGGAAGTTAGTGGGAAAGTTTTGAAGACACAACTAAGAGATTTTGGTGCTGAAAGGACGCCAGACGTCGGTGGACATGAGCAGTTTCCTGTAGATGCAGTTGGAGAACTACATAACTGGCACAAGAAAAGTATTTTCTTTGATTTGCCATACTGGGAGGATCATCTGCTAAGGCATAATTTAGATGTCATGCATATTGAGAAGAACTTTTTTGACAATCTCATGAACACGATCCTTAACGTTAAAGGTAAAACAAAGGATAATTTGAAGTCAAGACTGGATTTAGTCGATATGTGCTCGTCCAGAACTTCAAGTTGATGAGAATGGTAGGGCTCCTTTTCCCATATACCGGCTTGATACAGAGGGGAAAAATGCGTTCTTTGATTGGATTTCAAACGATGTGGAGTTTCCAGATGGTTACGCATCTAATTTGCGAAACTGTATCGACAGAAAGGAAGGAAAGTTTATTGGCTTGAAAAGTCACGATTGCCATGTGATGATGCAGCGCCTCCTTCCGTTTGCCTTCAAGGAACTATTACCAAGAAAAGTTCATGAAGCTGTTGCAGGGATAAGTGCTTTTTTCCGCGATTTATGCAGCAGATCAGTGACTCTTGAAGGTATTACAAATTTGAAGACTAACATTGCCGTTATTCAGTGCAACCTTGAGAAGATATTTCCTCCCTCATTTTTTGATGTTATGGAGCATCTTCCTATTCACCTTGCAAGAGAATTGGAACTTGGTGGTCCTGTGCAGTATAGATGGATGTATCTGTATGAGCGGTATATGTTCCATTTGAAGAAGAAGGTGAAAAATTTAAGTAGGGTGGAAGGTTCTATAGTCGCACAGATGATCAATGAAGAAATTTCAAACTTTGCGGAGCACTACTTTCCAGCAGAAGTTCAGACCAAAAACAGAAGATCTGCTCGGCATGATGATAGAGGTGAACGGGCAACATATCATGTTAAGGTTCCAGACATTTTCACAGATGTTGGACGACTTAGCGGAAAACCAAAGGACCGTCGACTTACTGAGCACGAGCGAAGTCATTTGCAGACATATTTGCTGACGAACTGCGAAGACGTTCTTCCATATGAGAGGTAAGTTTATTATCTTACAAAATTCTATTTTAACAAATTGACATTTTAATCTAATTAATTCATATGTACAGGATATTCATGGCAGCGAAGCGGTCCGAATATAGATACGCCACAGAGGCGGAACTAGAAGAAATGAAGCAGAGAGAATTTGCTGGATGGATGTTTACCTATGTGAGTGCCTTAAACAAATTAAGATTAAATTTACCATATATTTTTACTAATTCATATTTATTGATATAACTTACATATGTGCTATTAATAGGTGTCTTCTGGTTTGGCCAGAGGTGTAAAATTTGACGATTGGATACGCGAGATGGTGGTTGGCCCAATCTGTGTTGTAAAGTCATATCCGAGATTTTGTACTCGAGGATATGCATTCGCAACTGAAAAGAGGAGACATTCGCGTACGACCTATGATGCTGGCGTTTGTTCTGCATCAGGAGATGATGTATACTACGGACACATACATGAGATTTTGGAAATCAAGTATTTGGGCTTGCTTGGATTGCGCTGTACTGTTTTCTACTGTGATTGGCACGACAACACTCCAGATCGAGGTGTGAGAACAGATGCATTTGGTGTTACATCAGTACATTCGAGGCGAAAGCTACAATATTATGATCCTTTCATTCTTGCTTGTCAGGCCGATCAGGTAAGTTAATGTTTGTACGAATTCAGAATGATTGATCATAATTCATACTTTTACTAATATTTTTTAAATGTTACAGGTTTCTTATATCAAGTACCCACGGGTAAGGAACAGAGATGATCCATGGGTTACGGTTACAAGAGTCAACCCGAGAGGCCGAGTTCAGGGAACTTCAGAGCTGGAAGACCCACTGCAACCAATTACATCCGCCAACTTAAGTGCAGCAGAAGATGTAGCGGAAGGTGCCTTGTAGTCGATTTGACTGACTTCGCAGAGGACGCCGTCGTTTACACAGAAGATGAACCCGTTATTGGAGAGTTGACCAAGATCCAGATTCTGATTCATCTGGTGATGATGCTTCCGAGTCAGAGTAGAGTTTTTTTTTTTTTTAAAAAAAAAACAAGAAATTCCGACGAATTTCCGAGGGAATTTAGGGTTTCATCGGAATTCCGTCGAAAATCAAATTAACGAGTTATTAATTTTGATTAATAATGATTTTCCTCGGAATTTCCTCGGAAATTTCCGAGGAAATTCCGAGGAAAACTGTTAAAACCCCATCTCCTCGGAATTCCGTCGGAAATTCCGAGGAAATTCCGAGGCGAGCTTGGATTTTGGGAATTTCCTCGGAATGTCCTCGGAAATTTCCGACGGCATTCCGAGGAGATGGGGTTTTAAAACCGATATCGACGTTTTGCGGATCGAATAACACATATATAACCTTCATTGAGTTTCTTAACCACATTTTGAAGTCAAACGTCAGTGTTTTACACAATAACAAACACTTTTACGATTGGTCCGACAAAAATCACATTATAAGATAAACACTTATACACTTTAACAAACGTTAAAGGACTTACTTACAATTATTTTTGAATTTTTGTTATTTCATGTTTTATGATCATCTACACAAAGTATCCTCAATGATATGAATTGCATTTGTATTAAAAATGAAATACCGAAAAAAAAATAGGAATTCGGAACCCTAAACCACGTTTCCTCGGAAATTCCTCGGAAATTTCCGAGGAATTTCCGAGAAATACTGTTTCTCCTCGGAATTTCCTCGGAAATTTCCGAGGAAATACCGAGGAACAAGGTATCCGTCGGAAAATACTTACCGGGAAAACAAAAACATTGAATTATTTCGAGAACCGCGTGTTGGTATTATATTTAATAATTCCGACGGATTTCCGACGACAAGGATCCGTCGGAATTGTTAAATATAATACCTAACTTCCTTCTTCTTCTCCGCCGCTTCACCTCAAAAACTCGATCCTCTCTCTCTCCTATCGATCCTCTCTCTCCTCTCGATCCTCTCCTCCGTCGCCGGTTCTCTCTTCTCACGCCGCCGGTTCTCTCGCTCATCTCGCCGTCGGAATCTCTCCTGCACTTCAATAATCATGTAAGAATCAACCAAAACTTCATATTTCTCTTGGATTGTAACCGTTTTGAGATTAGTATTAATGATTTTAGGTTCTTAGAAAGATAGTTTCGGATTTTAGGTTGTTAGATGGATAGTTTAGGATTGAATTTCTGATTTTAGGTTCTTGTTTTATTTTTATGGAATTATTTGTAGTTTGAAAAACGTTTTTCGATTTTTTAAAACGTTTTTGATTTTTAAAAACGTTTTTTGATTTTAAAAAACGTTTTTAAATTTTTAAAAACGTTTGTAAATGATTTTTAAAAGGTTTTACTATTTTAAATACTTTTTGTGATATAAAAACTAATTTTTTTATATTAAAACTATTTTTATAAGTAATAAAACATTTTTTGATTTTAAAAAAACATGTATATGATTTTTAAAACCGTTTTTTTATTTTTAAAAATGTTTTTAAATGATTTTTAAAAGGTTTTACTATTTTATAATTCGTTTTTTTTATATAAAAACTATTTTTGTAATATTAAAACTATTTTTATAAGTATTAAAACATTTTTTTATTTTAAAAACATGTATATGATTTTTAAAAACGTTTTTTTATTTTCAAAAAAATAGTTTTTTGATATAGAAACATTTTTTAATATTAAAACTATTTTTATAAGTATTAAAATTTTTTGATTTTAAAAAACGTGGATATGATTTTACAGAAGGTTTTTACTATTTTAAAAAACTTTTTCTGATTTAAACGTTTTTTGATTTTTACAATCGTTTTTCAATGATTTTAAAATGGTTTTCCCAATGTTTAAAATTGTTTTTTCAACTTTCTTGGAACAATAAAACATTTTTAATAAATTTAAAAATATTTAAACCTTTTTGTATATTATAATCATGTATACTAACTTTTTTTTTCAATTTTTATATATTTAAACTTCAGGTCTTACGATGATCAGACCCCCACTCCTGCTCGACAGCGTCGTGTTCGTCGCTCGGGAAGCCACGACTTTCAGGGTTCCCCATCGCCCCGCAGCTCCCACCAGACATCTCCCTCTCCATTTCCCGAAGCTCCTTCTGGCTCCGGTGATGCACCCACTATTCCTCCGAACTTTCAGGGTCCTCCGGAACTAATGAGGGTTGCGGAGTTTGTTCGACAGCCGGGTCGTCACCATCTTCCGTTTCTCACTCCGTATCCATCTGGACCGGGTCAAACATGGTTCGATCGATCCTCGAACGGGATCAGCGCATGGATCAACCGTATGATGTATCGTGTTTTGGACTACGGACATCCGACTTTCACCGACTTTCCAAGAGGCAAACAAGTTCTATGGTTTGAACAGTTTGCGGTAAAAATTCTTATTTTTTTTTAATTTATTTTTTAATATAAAAAAAAAACTTTATACTAATTGTGTTTTTTTTTTTCAGCAAGAATTCAACTGGAATCCTGATTATACGGCGTTTGTCTATTACCACTTCGTGCACAAAGTTATGACCAACTATGGGTATCAAATTTACGAGTGGAAGCAGAAGTGGCTAAAGAAAAGGTTTGTTTTTTATTTTTAAAACAATTTTTAATTTTATTAATTATTTTTTAATTCATCTAACAATTTTTTTTTAAAGATCCCAAGTCGATGAACCTCGACGTCTGGCAGCAGTTGATTGTGCATTGGAGTAAGGAAGATACGAAATCGACTTCTACCACCAACTCCTCCAACCGCAAGAGCGAACGTAAAGGGAAGGGCGTCTACAAGCACAACTTGGGTGCTCAGTCCCAAGCCACTCTGAGGGATCGCATGGTAATTTCAGTCCCTTTTTATTCTATTTTAAATTTTTAAAAATTTTAAACTATCATTATTTCTTCTAACTACTAATTTTTATATTGATATAAAGGTGGAAGCAAATGATGGTGAGCCGGTTGATGATTTCAGCTTAATGA
Organism: Isatis tinctoria; assembly: GCA_010577795.1. Taxonomy (NCBI): domain Eukaryota; kingdom Viridiplantae; phylum Streptophyta; class Magnoliopsida; order Brassicales; family Brassicaceae; genus Isatis; species Isatis tinctoria. Next base: position 36,034,541 of record CM021250.1, read on the forward strand.
AGATGGCGTATACGAACAAGAAGACCGGCCAGATTGATGATGGTGTTGTGGCGGGTGTCGTCGACCTCATCCACAGTCAGGTGGAAGAAGCAGCGTCTCAGCTGCAAACCGAAGACGAAGATTCGACGGGTTCCCAATTGCCTCGGAGCAGATCAACGAAATCGTTGCAAAGGTACGTTTTTTTTAAAAAAAATTTCATTTCATCTTAATTATTATTCACATATTCATTTTTTTTTCAGTCGGTTCCAAAGAAGAAGGGCCGAATGTTGGGTTTGGCTCGTCGGTCCCGGTCGGTTACGTCTTCTTCTGCAGCCCCTCCTTTTGTTGATCCGTCCGAACTTATGGGTCAGTTGCAGGACAAGGACCAACGCATATCTGCGTTGGAGACTCAGATGGCAAATCAACAGGCGAGCTTCGAGGCACAACAGGCGAGCTTCGAGGCACAGAGGAAGATGAACGAGCAGATGATGGAAATGATGAGGAGGTTGCACCCGAACGTCGATTTCCCGACCATGCAAGATCCCAACACACAAAACCCGTAGCTTTTTATTTTTGCTCAAAACATTGAATGTTTTTTTTTTTATTTGTACCACTTTCAATTTTAAATTTTTATTTTCGAAATTAAATTTCTAATTTTAATTTTTAATTTTCGATTTTATTTCATATTTTCGATTTTAAATATCTAATTATTAATTTTTTAAAAAAATAATATTTTATATAATTCCGACGAAATCATCCCTCGGAAATTTCCGACGAACTCATCCCTCGGAAATTTCCGAGGAAACGATGCCTCGGAAATTTCCGAGGAAATCATCCCTCGGAAATTTCCGAGGAAATCGTCCCTCGGAAATTTCCGAGGAAACGATGCCTCGGAATTTCCGAGGAAATCATCCCTCGGAAATTTCCGAGGACGTCATCCCTCGGAAATTTCCGAGGAAAACCATCCCTCGAATTTCCGACTATTTGTCACCTCGGAATATTCCTCGGTTTATTCCGACGAATCTATCCGTCGGTTTTTTCCGACGACCTCTCCGACGACTGCTTGTCCTCGATATGTCCTCGGAATGTGTAATCCTCGGAATCCCGTCGGAAATTTCCGAGGAAATTCCGAGGAACTACAAAATTCCGAGGAAATTTTTCCGACGGAACGAATCATCGGTATTTCGTCGGAATAACGTTATTCCGACGGAAAACCGAGGAATTTGTCCCTCGGTATTCACTTGTTTTCTTGTAGTGGCCGTACTACGTCAAGGATAGAAAACAAGTGAATGAATTGGAGTCGTATCCGTTAGACACAATGGTTCAGTGTAGTCCTGATCTTGATCCAAGAAACTGCGGCGTCTGCTTGAGACTTGCGGTCAAAGAAATGACACAGTGTTGCAACGTTATTAACAATGCTCGATGGGCTCACATCTTTCTTCCTAAATGTCTTTTAAAATATGACACAACTGGTTCACGGATGGGTTCATCTGCTATAAGCGTTATGAAAGGTGAGCATAATTCAGTGGCCTTGATGGTTTTAATTACATTTGTTTACGTTTACACGTTAATATAATTAATTTTGTTCTTTTTAGATGAAAGCGCAACTGTTTATGTAATAACCAAATTTATCTGTTAACTGAGAAACCTAAACAAAAGAAATTCGGTTTTTCTTTATATATTCGCGTCTACAATTTTTTTTATAAAAAATTACGGAAATAAGTAGAAAATACTGTTAAATCAAAAGTAAATATATAAAAGTATTTTAATACGTAAACACATATACAGAAGAAATTTTGATATAAAATCTTGATTATATATTGTTAGAAATAAAACACATTTGGAAGTTTTTACATTTTATAATTGAGATATATGTTGACCAAAAAAAATAAAAACTAAGATATTTTAATGATTTTCTCATTATAAAATCCAACTGGCAACTAAAGCATCAATATGTCTGGGGCTTGTTTTAATGTATTGCAGGAAACGAAATTCTTGGGCGAATTTTCATTACTGTCATGACAACTTCGGCGCTAGCACTTGTGGGTTTATGATCGAATCCAATGGTTATGAAGATAGATTTTTATTTTTATTCCACTAATGAGTGTGGCCTTTAATGTGTTTTTTTTTTACACCTTTGATGTGTTAATTCTTGTCTAATATAAACCAGTTCCCTGAATATATGTAATTTACTATGTTTTTCATTGTGTTGTTCTGACGCGTAATTTAACTAGATATGGATTGGCAAAATAAAAACTGTATGCACGAACTGGATTAATCGAATAAAAGATTGATCTCGTTTGGTTTATCAATGGATTTAACATTATGGAACGACATTGTCTTATGGCTCCCATCTGTTCATGGAGACAAGTATGTCAAAATTCTTACAAGGGTGGTAAGCGGCTATCTATTAAATTTGGAATGAGTGTGATCATCAGATGTATAATGGCCTTACTCTTTCAGCTGCGAAGGTGGATAGGCAGATCATTTCTACGTTAAGGAATAAATGTTTAGCTATGTCCTTATTGGGTTTAAAACTGAGTCAAGTCCTATCTGGGATAATCCGCCTTAGGTGTATCTCAATCATCCTCTTTTCCAACTTCTATCATTTTACTGGTCTTTATCTTTTTTTTTCTTGGATAGATATTTGGGAAAATTAGTAACTAAAAAGAGGCTTGTCTTTCTCAATTCCACATAAATATTAAAAATGAAATAATGAATCAATGATACAGAAAACTAATTTCTTAATCCATTTCACATTCAAACTTTAACATGGTCGTAGACTTGTAGGTTTTTATGTGGGCTTCAAACAATAATAAAACAATTAAACAAAAGTGTCAACGTCATGCTTACTTAATCTTATCGATCTGGTTTAAATATTAGAGAATCAACAAAGATATAAACAACAACATATATTTTATATACAAGATCATGACCTCAACAATCCCATGAAAACTAATAAGCATTTTCCTAGTCAAAGAGTATAATGCTTTTTGTTTTTAATAAATCTCTCTGCTATAAATTCTCTTCTTTCACTCGTAATTCATAGACAAGGAGAACAAATAATGGCAACAATGATCAAAAGTCTCTCTTCTCTCTTTTGCTTTCTCTCTCTCTCATCTCTTATCTTCTTTACAAGCCAAACCATATCCTAACCTTACCACATGAACACCTTCTGCAGCCTATTCTCCGACAACTTCACGCAAACCAGCTCATACCAAACTAACCGCGAAAGCGTGCTCTCTTCTCTCCGCCTCCGCTCTTCTCTTGGAACCTATTCGAATGCCACAGCCGGTCTCAGCCCTGACACAGTCCATGGCATGTTCCTCTGTAGAGGAGATATCAACAAAACATCTTGTTCAGACTGTGTTCAAACGGCAACCCTAGAAATCGCTAGAAACTGCACTAATCAAAAGGAAGCTTTCATATTCTATCAAGAGTGTATGGTTCGTTACTCGGATTATTCTTTCTTCACCCTCGTAGAAGATAGGCCTGCTACCATTAGATACGCGTTGTACTTTGCTCCTAACGCGGATCGGTTCGGACAAATACTGTCCGATAAAATGGATGACCTGATCATCAAAGCATCTTCTTCTTCGTCCTATTTCGCGGAGGATAAAGAACGTGTGACGCAACTCGAGGAGTCATATGATCTAGATTCAATGGTTCAGTGTAGTCCTGATCTTGATTCAAGAAATTGCACCGTGTGTTTGAAACTTGCGGTCAAACAAATCTTGGATTCTTGTTGGGGGGCTCTTTGGGCTAGGATCTTTACTCCTAAATGTCTATTGAGGTATGACGTTCTTCCTTTGCCATCGCCGCCTCCACCACCTCCGCCACCCCCACCACCTTCTCCTCCATTGCTACCCCCGTCTCCGCCGTCTTTTTCGCGGCCGCTAAGCGTGCCGAGTACTGCCGGGTCGTTTTCTACTAATGATATCAAAGGTGAGCATATTATTATATCATTTTAATAACCATTTTGCAGTACAAATCTAATTATCAAGAAGAGACATATAGTTAAAGTGTAAGTTATAAAATTAATAATAATTAGTTTTGACTTTTTGTCTTGCAGGAAACGAAATATTTGGGAGAATTTTTGTTGCGGTCATGACAGCATGTGTGTTGGCATTTTTGGGTGACAGAACGTGAATTAATGTGTGTTGTGTGGTTTTTTAAAAATAAATGTAAAATTTATTCAGCATAAAAATCTTGGTTATATCGAAAAGCATTTGTTACAGGATCTTTTTCACAATTTTAACTTCTTGGACGAAACAAAACATGAAGAATTTGTTATACTTCTTTTTTCTCCCGAAATGCGCATCAAGATTACGGTTTCATACGTTTTTTTGTAAACTTCTTGACTTTTTTTGGAGGAGATCTCTCCATGCTTCGGAGCATTCCTTTTCCTCGATAAAGTGTGTATTGTCGCCTGGAAGTCATATCTCACAAGAAATAATGTATGAGATCATGTGATGTTTCCATGATGAGTCCGGTGATGCAATCTTATTCTGTTGTGTACTTGTTCTTGTTGAAAGCTAAACTTGATTATGGGTCAAGTTTTTTGGGTTAAACCCAAGATTGATCCAATTTCTAGAAGATCTTCCACCTCCTTAAACAAAAAAATCTAGATATTCATATGGAATTATCTAGATAATTAAGAATAAAATAATATAGATATTATTGTAGAATTCTCTAGATTTTAGATTAAAATATGTAAGATATTTTGTAATATGGAGGCTATAAATACCTCCATCTACCTTCTCATTTGTAAACCAAGTCAAGTTAAGAAGTTGTGAGTTCTAAAAAATAAAAATCTTTGTTCTTCATAATTCTCTTTTGTCTCATAAATTCTTAAACACTTTCTCCATCATTTTCTTTTATAAACCTTTTGGTTCCAACAAAGTGGTATCAGAGCCTGGTTGGTTATCTTAAAGATGTCAAACAATGGTGTTCCCTTCCAAGTCCCAATGCTCACAAAGAGCAACTATGACAATTGGAGTTTAAGGATGATGGCTATCCTAGGAGCACATGATGTGTGGGAGATAGTCGAGAAAGGCTTCATTGAACCGGAGAATGATGGTGGGTTATCTCAAACTCAAAGGGATGGTTTGAGAGACTCAAGGAAGAGAGACAAGAAGGCTCTCTGTCTAATCTATCAAGGATTAGATGAAGACACATTCGAGAAGGTCGCAGGAGCAAAGTCGGCCAAAGAAGCATGGGAGAAGCTTCAAACTTCTTACAAAGGAGCTGAACAAGTTAAGAAGGTACGTCTTCAAACTTTAAGAGGAGAATTTGAAGCCTTGCATATGAAGGAAGGTGAACTCATCTCTGATTACTTCTCAAGAGTCTTAACGGTTACCAATAACCTAAAAAGAAACGGTGAGAAGTTAGATGAGGTGAGAATCATGGAGAAAGTTCTTAGATCGTTGGATTCAAAATTTGAGCATATTGTCACGGTGATTGAAGAGACAAAAGACTTGGAGACTATGACGATGGAGCAACTTCTTGGATCACTGCAAGCATATGAAGAAAAGAAGAAGAAAAAGGAAGACATCACAGAGCAAGTACTCAAGATGCGGATTGATACTAAAGAAGAATATGGCAGAGGTTATCAAAGACGTGGTGGTGGTCAAGCCCGAGGAAGAGGTCGTGGTTATGTACATGGACGTGGTTGGAGATCCAATGAAGACCATACAAACCAAAGAGGAGAAAGCTCATCAAGAGGCCGTGGAAGAGGAAGCCCAAAAGCAAGGTATGATAAGTCAAGTGTTAAATGTTACAACTGTGAAAAGTTTGGACATTATGCTTCCGAATGCAAAGCTCCGAACAACAATAGAGTTGAAGAGAAGTCCAACTATGTTGAAGAAAGGAGCAAAGAAGATGATATGTTATTGATGGCTTACAAGAAGGATGAACCAGAGGAGATTCACAAATGGTACCTCGATAGTGGTGCAAGCAATCACATGTGCGGGAAAAGAAGCATGTTTGTGGAGCTTAATGAATCGGTGAAAGGAAACGTGGCTTTAGGAGATGAATCGAAGATGGAGGTGAAAGGTAAAGGAAATATTCTCATTCGATTGAAGAATGGAGATCATCAATTCATTTCCAATGTTTACTATATTCCAAACATGAAGACCAACATCTTGAGCCTAGGACAACTCTTAGAGAAAGGTTATGATATTCGTTTAAAGGATAACAACCTTTCTATAAGAGATCATGAAGACAATCTCATCACCAAGGTGCCGATGACAAGGAATCGAATGTTTGTCCTAAACATTCAAAATGACATCGCACAATGCCTCAAGATGTGCTACAAAGATGAGTCTTGGCTTTGGCATCTTCGATTTGGGCATCTCAATTTTGGAGGATTAGAGCAACTTTCTAAGAAGGAAATGGTGAGAGGATTGCCTTGCATCAATCATCCAAATCAAGTTTGTGAAGGATGCTTACTTGGAAAGCAATTCAAAATGAGCTTTCCAAAGGAGTCAGAGACAAGAGCACGGAAGCCATTGGAACTCATACATACAGATGTATGTGGCCCGATCAAACCAAGTTCACTCGGTAAGAGTAAACTTCCTTCTCTTTATTGATGATTTCTCAAGAAAGACATGGGTTTACTTTTTGAAAGAAAAATCAGAAGTATTTGAAAACTTCAAAAAGTTCAAAGCCCATGTTGAGAAGGAAAGTGGCCTTATGATCAAAGCCATGAGATCTGATCGTGGAGGAGAGTTCATGTCCAATGAGTTTTTGAAGTATTGTGAAGATAACGGTATTAGAAGACAATTGACGGTGCCTAGATCCCCTCAACAAAATGGAGTAGCGGAAAGGAAGAATAGGACAATCCTTGAGATGGCAAGAAGCATGCTCAAAAGTAAGAAGCTACCAAAGGAGTTTTGGGCAGAAGCAGTTGCGTGTGCGGTTTATCTATCAAACCGATCTCCAACAAGAAGCATTGGGAAAGACACCACAAGAAGCATGGAGTGGAAGGAAGCCTGGTGTCTCACATCTAAGAGTATTTGGAAGTATTGCTCATGCTCATGTTCCAGAAGAGAAACGGAGCAAGCTAGATGATAAAAGTGAGAAGTACATCTTCATTGGGTATGACGCTAACTCCAAAGGCTACAAGCTCTACAATCCTGAAACAAAGAAGACAATCATCAGTCGGAATGTCATCTTTGATGAAGAAGGAGAATGGGATTGGAGATCAATTGAAAAGACTACAACTTCTTTCCACATATTGAAGAAGATGAGCCACAAAGAGAGGATCCACCAGTTACCCCACCAACTTCACCAACACCAAGTTCTCAAGGAGATGAGAGCTCAAGTGAAAGGACTCCACGTTTTAGAAGTCTTCAAGAGATTTATGAGGTAACTGAAAATCAAGATAATCTCACTTTATTTTGTATTTGCGGATTGCGAGCCCATGAATTTCAAGAAGCTATTGAAAAGAAGACATGGAAGGATGCAATGGATGAAGAAATCAAGGCGATACAGAAGAATGAGACATGGGAGTTATCTTCACTTCCAAATGGGCATAAAGCAATTGGTGTAAAGTGGGTGTACAAAGCAAAGAAGACTCTTAAAGGAGAAGTTGAAAGATACAAGGCAAGATTGGTGGCAAAAGGATATAGTCAAAGAGCCGGAATTGACTATGATGAGGTATTTGCTCCCGTTGCTCGTTTAGAAACTGTAAGACTAATAATTTCATTGGCAGCCAAAAGAGTTGGAGGATACATCAAATGGATGTCAAATCAGCCTTCTTGAATGGAGAACTTGAAGAGGAAGTTTACATTGAACAACCACAAGGCTACATAGTCAAGGGAGAAGAAGACAAAGTCTTAAGGTTGAAGAAGGCACTTTATGGGCTCAAAACAAGCACCAAGAGCATGGAACACTCGGATTGATAAATACTTCAAGGAGAAAAACTTCAACAAGTGTCCATATGAGCATGCACTCTATATCAAAACTCAAGACAATGATATACTGATTGCATGCTTGTATGTAGATGACTTGATATTTACAGGCAACAATCCAAGTATGTTTGAAGATTTCAAGATGGAGATGACAAAGGAGTTTGAGATGACCGATATTGGATTGATGTCCTACTACCTTGGAATTGAAGTGAAGCAAGAAGAAAATGGAATCTTCATTACTCAAGAAGGCTATGCTAAAGAGGTGCTTAAGAAGTTTAAGATGGATGATTAATCCAGTTTGCACGCCAATGGAATGTGGAGCCAAGCTGTCAAAGCAAGAAGAAGGAGAGAGTGTGGATCCAACACTCTTTAAGAGCTTGGTTGGAAGCCTACGTTATCTGACTTGCACAAGACCAGACATCCTATATGCAGTTGGAGTTGTGAGCCGATACATGGAGCATCCAACAACAACTCACTTCAAGGCAGCCAGAGGATCCTTCGCTATATCAAAGGTACCATAAACTTTGGCTTGTATTATTCTGTTTCTGATGATTACAAGCTTGTTGGATATAGCGATAGCGATTGGGGAGGAGACGTAGATGACCGGAAAAGCACAAGTGGATTTGTGTTTTTCATTGGAGAAACCGCTTTCACATGGATGTCAAAGAAACAGCCAATTGTCACCCTTTCTACTTGTGAAGCGGAGTATGTAGCGGCTACTTCATGTGTGTGTCATGCTATCTGGCTAAGGAATCTGGTGAAAGAGTTGAGCTTGCCACAAGAAGAGCCAACAAAAATCTTTGTGGACAACAAGTCAGCAATAGCATTGGCAAAGAATCCTGTCTTCCATGATCGAAGTAAGCACATTGACACTCGCTATCATTACATTAGAGAGTGTGTTACTAAGTTGGAAGTGCAAATTGGAGTATGTGAAGACAAACGATCAAGTAGCCGATATCTTCACCAAGCCACTGAAGCGCGAAGACTTTATCAAGATGAGGAGTTTGCTTGGAGTGACAAAAAAATCAAGTTTAAGAGGGGGTGTTGAAAGTTAAACTTGATTATGGGTCAAGTTTTTTGGGTTAACCCAAGATTGATCCAATTTCTAGAAGATCTTCCACCTCCTTAAACAAAAAATCTAGATATTCATATGGAATTATCTAGATAATTAAGAATAAAATAATATAGATATTATTGTAGAATTCTCTAGATTTTAGATTAAAATATGTAAGATATTTTGTAATAGGAGGCTATAAATACCTCCATCTACCTTCTCATTTGTAAACCAAGTCAAGTTAAGAAGTTGTGAGTTCTAAAAAATAAAAATCTTTGTTCTTCATAATTCTCTTTTGTCTCATAAATTCTTAAACACTTTCTCCATCATTTTCTTTTATAAACCTTTTGGTTCCAACAGTTCTTCCATATCCCTCTTACGAGGGATTTCCATTTTCGTGCCAAGTAAGATCATGTGAAGAAACATGGAATGTTTTTCACTCTTGTAATCCAAGATATATGAAAAGTTTAGCAGTAAAAAAAAAAAAAACGGAAAGTAAAAAATCATGGATATCAATTCTCGCACACTTTCCCTATTAGAGGGTTTTCTTTTGCTTTTGGAGTCGTCATATTTTGCACTGTCCTATATATAAACACGACATTTTTTTTTCTATCCTCTCCTAAGCGACTAATCCTCTTCTTTAGGGTTTCGATTTCAATTTCACGTTTCCTTGAAACTCTCTCTCCGTTTGAGATTTTTGGTGATTTGTTCGCGTTCTAGGTTTTGTGTTTCTCGTTCGCAGAGAAGCCAAATTGGTAATTCAGATTGTTTCGTCAATTCAGATCGCAGCGATGGACCTAAATGCTTCACCACAGCCGGAAGAAGACGACGAACCCTTTAAGAGACGTCATGAAGATCCTGTTGAATCTGCAGTTGAGATCGCAAGACGGGTACTACATAATTCATTAAGAACATTATAACGAACTGTATTCTTGTTGATATGGCATCTTAAACACTTTTGGTTCATGTCATCATTATATATATTTTGTGATATTGTTCTTCGATTTTCTTACATTCATTTAATTCCAGGAGCGTGAGGAGAGAAGGAAAAGAATGAGAGTAGAGAGGCCAGCAAGAATCTCTCAGCCAGTGTTCCCTGATCAGTTTCATCAGAACAATACTAGAATTTATGATAAAAGCAAGATCCCTCAAGGTATCTTAATTATATTATGAATTTCCTCAAAAACGTTTTTTTTTCTTTTAGGTTTCATATAGTATTGTGTTACTTTTGGCCACTACTACAGGTTGGCTAGATTGTCCTGGTTTTGGTCTGGAGATAGGATACATTGTTCCTTCAAAGGTTCCTCTTAGTGAGTCTTACAACGAACATGTTCCTCCTGGAAAAAGATACTCTTTTAAGCAGGTGGTACGTAACCAGAGAATTAATGGAAGAAAAGTAAGTTTGTAACATTTCATCAATATTATTTTTTTCAATGCTCTGCATGCAACTCTCTAATAGATGGGTATGTAATTTACTTTTTCTTTTTCTTTTTTTTCAGATTAGTCTTGTGATTGATCTAACTAATACAACTCGTTACTATCCTATACTAGACTTAAAGAAGGACGGCATCAAACATGTCAAGGTGAATGTACTAAATTACTAAACAAGTTTTTTTTCTTGTTCGTATTATCGGATTGCTTAATGTTCTTTTTCTCCTGTTGTAGATTGCATGCAGTGGTCGTGATTCCGTGCCAGATAATGCATCTGTAAACACCTTTGTCAATGAGGTACTTGCTTCATATATAAGTTCAGTTCACTTGAAATTGTATCTTTTTCTGCTTGAGTTTTAATTGTTATCTACTGTCTTCATCAGGTTATCCATTTCATCTATAATCAAAAGGACACAAAGAAGTATATCCTCGTCCACTGTACACATGGGCATAATCGGACAGGGTTCATGATAGTTCATTATCTTATGCGCTCTACGCCGATGATGAACGTTACACGGGTTCAGTTCTTTCCCGTTTTCACTTGTGCCCTCGTTGTATTGATCCTGTTGAGAATGGAGAATCTTATCTCTGTCTCTTTGTACGTGGGCCTTTTGGCAGGCGTTGAAGATGTTCTCTGATGCACGCCCACCTGGGATTTATAAAGCAGATTATATTGATGCTTTGTACACTTTTTATCACGAAATAAAGCCTAAGAATGTTACTTGCCCTCCAACTCCTGAATGGAAGAAATCTGCCGAGCTTGATCTTAATGGTGCAGTTCAAGATGATGATGACGATGATGGTTCTCCACCTGCTCCTGTAAATGTAAGCATGGTGACAAGTGCTTACTGTATATAGAGTTCTAGGTGCAGTTGAGTCCTTTAAAGGCTGCAAGTTTATAAAGTGTCAATCTCATTTTTCTTGAGCTTAATTAATAGGTCTGTTGCTGATCTTGCCTTCTAACTGTCTTGTTGTTTCAGGAAACAAATCATGAGAATGTGAAGATGTCAAATGATGACATTTTGGGTGATGAAATACCCTATTATCAGGAGGAATCCTACCGAAAGTTCTGTTATAAGATGCTTATGATGACTGCTGGGGTAGGAATTTGAAATAATTATCTGTTATCTTTTAGTTCATCTCTCTATGTGCTCTTATGGAATATTATGTGTTACATTTAACGCATGCTAGACCTTTTCAATTCAGACTAAGCTGCAGTGAACCGTAGTTTTGCTTGGCTTTTAGTTTTTCTTTTGAACTCCATTGAGTTTGAATAAAATTTTCTCTTATCCAGGGCAGAGGGTGTTCTCAATTTCCAGGTTCGCACCCTGTTTCTTTAGACAGGTTCGACTCTCTGGTTTTAATATTGGTACTGCATATTAAAATGCAGGTCCCAGTGTGGTTAACTCTTACGCTTACTTATGCACAGAGAGAGTTTGCAACTTTTGAGGCAGCGGTACTATTATGCGACATGGAAGGCAGATGGAACGCGTTATATGATGCTCATTACTATAGATGGATGTTATCTAATAGATAGGAACTTTAAGTTTCGAAGGGTACAGATGCGATTCCCATGTAGGCACCAAACTGAAGTGAGTAGTTTTGTACCTTAATTTGCTTTGAGGCCTTTGTGAATTCCCTGACGTATTTGGTTTTTTGGGTGGTAGGGAAATGCGGTGCATCATTACACTTTGCTTGATGGAGAAATGATTATAGATAACGCTGAGAGTGATAAAGGGCAGGCCAGGAGGAGATACCTCGTATATGACATGGTAGCTATCAATGGCGAATCAGTCGTGGAGGTTGGGAACTGTCATTGTTACGTCACGTTTCTAGGGTTTTTTTCGGTTCATCTTGTTGGTATTAGTGTCGTTGGAATGATTTCAGTTGTTTTGAAAATGAAACAGCGGACGTTCTGTGAAAGATGGAACATGGCTTTGAGTGAGGTAGTCCAAGCCCGTGATGAAGAGAAGCAGAGAAGTCATTGCTACAGATACGACCTTGAGCCTTTTGGGGTGAGTTTGGGAGTTGCAAGTTTCTCTTTTCGTATATATGAACTGTTGGTTAAAAAAAAGCCAAATTTTGCTGTTACGCAGGTACGGATAAAAGGTTTTTGGTTACTTTCTACTGTTGAGAAGATATTGAAAGTTACCATTCCCTCGCTTTCACATGAATCAGATGGCCTAATATTCCAGGTATATAACCAAGGGATGTTGTATATAGTTATTATTTGTGAAGAAAGTAGGAAGATTAATGTGGAGTAATGAATAGGGTTGGGACGATCCTTATGTTCCACGAACCCATAAAGGTCTACTGAAGTGGAAGTATGCGGAAATGAACTCAGTAGACTTTCTGTTCGAGATAGGTGAGGATTCTGGTCGTGGAATGTTGTTTTTGTATGAAAGAGGGAAGAAAAAGCTTATGGAAGGCTATTCGGTTGAGTTCCGAGATGATGGTTGTTCGGACCTTTCAAGTTACAATGGGAAGATCGTAGAGTGTTCGTGGGATAAAGAGAAGCAAGTTTGGGTTAGCATGCGAATCAGAGTTGATAAATCTACACCAAATGATATCAACACGGCTCGTAAGGTCGGTTTGAACGACTTCTAGCTATAATATATATTTTCAAGTCAATGGATTCAGAAGCAAAAAGATGTTGATTATGCTTTTCTTGTGTTGTTAAATAAAATAGGTGATAAAGAGCATTAATGATAACATCACTGAGGAAGTGTTGCTTCGGGAGGTAAAAGATATCATTCGTCTACCAATGTATGCTGATCGCATTCGAAACGATAGTCAAGGCTCACGTCGCAAGTAGAGATTGATGATGCTTCTGTAATCTTAGAACCATATTTAATAATGGTTTTGACTTGTGAGGATTGAGGTTTAGGGTTTAACAGGTTCAATTTGTAGACAAATAGTCATTTGCGTTATTTTCTTTCGTTTGCCTAAACGCTTCTCTCCAAAAGTACATGATTCTTGTATATATTCAAAACACTTGTCTTTATTCTTTAAAAGTTTTAAACAATCGATACAATACTGTAAGAGCTAATTTTCCTTGGAAATGGGCTTCTTCTCCATGAACTTGCATGGAGGGCTACCATACCGATAGCAAAGAAGAGAGGCCACACTTAAACATGGACTGTCTCGCCGTCTTTCAGTAAAACTAAATATATATTATAGCTAAAGAAGAGAGGCCAAATATCTGTGTAACTTCCAAAGATTCTATTGCAGCCAGCCATGTGATGGATAGTAGAACCAAGGCATAGGCCACTTGGCTCGGATTTTGTAAGCGAGGTCAAGGATGGAGAGGACAACAGAGAGAACTGACATTACTAAGGAGATTCTTGCGAAATAAGGCTTGCGGATGGAAGAGAACTGGTCAATCTCCAGGAGAAAATTGATGACGACGAGGAAGGTCATTGCAGTGGAATACCGACTTTTACTTTGCCCTATTCGAGTGTTAGACGGTGATGGTTATTTTATGGTTCTTCGTACTTGCTGGGCATCTCGACAATCAACTGGTCTGCGATTTAAGTTTTCCCACTCTTCTTTCTTCTTCCCACGTAAAGACGAACCCACCACGCGAAGACCCAATGGAAGCTTACCACATAGGTCTACTACGCTTTCTGCAAGCTCTTTGAAACCATTATGAGGATTGCTTTGTCTATAAGCGTATCTACATAACATCTCGAGGGCCTCTTCACTAGATGGAAAACCCACATGATATATATTGTTGATACAATGCTGCTCCAAGATCTCTTGATCTTCCGTGGTTACGATAATCCTGCTTCCGGGACCGAACCAGTTAGTTTCATTAGCCAAGGCCTCAAGTTGCTGCAGATCGTCCACATCATCAAGAATGATAAGAACTTTTAGGCCACATAGCCTTTCTGGTATCGCACCTAAATGGTATATCCTCATACCATTATGGTTAAAAATGTTCGACAAAAGTTTTTCTTGTAGACAGAGCTTCGAACCATACTCGTCAAGACCGCTGTTATAGCTTCCCCTAAGATTCTCCATAAAACAAGTAAGCTGGAAACTGCTAGAGAGTCGGCTGTGTAAAGCCCTTGCAATGGTAGTCTTACCAATTCCGGCAGGACCAGTGATTCCAACCATCATAGCTTCATCCTCGTAATCTAACTATAACAAAGACTGCATCTTCTCCAAGTGTGCTTCAATACCTACCACGTCTTCAAAATCTCTAGAGGTTGTAAGATATAGTTTGTTTGAGACATCTCTAGCAATCTTTTCAATCATCTCCGATTCATCGTCCCTAACAAGCGAGAGAGAGAGAGAGAAAAATCACCGTGTGCATCAAATAATGTGAAGATGATTTGTATAAAATATCCCACGCAATTGCTCTCCGGCTATGTTGCCAACATCGTTCAAAGCTCGGCTCCATCTTAGCCTGTCCTCCTCTGTTTTTCGAGCACACCTTTCCTTGAAAGCTTTTCCGAAATCTCCAGTCTGTTTCCGCACATTCTCCAATCGCTCGTGTGAGTTCAGGGGAAATAGTTTGGCTTCGCTCGATCCCTTCATCATCGAACATGGAAATGCCATTGCAGATAAACTGTTTGCTTAAGTGACTGAGAAACGTTTTACGGACGTCGGGACCGTGGAAGTTCGTAAAAAGGTGGTATCTGTGGTATCTCCAAGTGCGAGAAGCCATGAGTTAGAGTAGGGAGAGGGTTTCAAGGTCAGATTTACAAAAATTGTCTCTGGATAAAGCCATATATGATCCACAAAGGCGCGTTCACTATTCAATGTTTGACTTTTGAGAAACACCCAAGAAGGTTCTTGGCATTTTTCAGTCCTTCACTAATTTGGTTCGTATCCCAAGAAACTTCTTCGCTCTTTCTCAAATGCTAACAGTGAATCAATCCGTTGAAGACCATCGTCACTATCTGCTCCACATCTTCCTTGCACTTTCTTTGAGAGCACGAACGTTCAAGACCTTGGACTCCCTAATCGCTTATTTAAGAGCAGAGACGATAGTTTTGGTTTCTCTCGATCTCTTAATCATCGTGATCACATTTTTGTTTAACCGTCATCGCTTCAATTAGAAGAGCAGACCTTTTCGCTTTAGTTCCATATAGAAACATCAGAATCATATAGAAAACCTCTAAGCTTACGTGGACAGCGTTAGGTTAATACTAAGACACGATAACATTTGGTGTTTGTTAATTAGGTTTACATAGAAAAACAAAACAAAAAAGACATCATATGCTTAGTTACACAATTAGCTACTAGACACCAACTGCTCAAATCTTCCTCCACCAGTCGGGATGAATCTTGAGTCTTCACCGCCTTCTGTTCAGTGGTTTTGCCGAAGATGAACTGCTTATTGTCGGTCTTTTAGCACCTGAGCCCAATTAAGAAGGTTAGATGACTCACCAACAAACTGGCACTAAACATCATATATGAGATTTCCATTGTGTATAAGCAAGCATCTACTTCATATGATCTTTCATTGTAATGAGTAGGAGGTGATTAGAGCCTGGCTTAAGACTGTAACTATGCCAAAGATTAATTTGGTTTTTAGGACACAAGTCTAAGAGCTGATGTATAGAGACATTACTTGTTAAGGCCTTAGAGGAGGAGCTAGTGGCAATTGACAGACGAGAAGGTCTGGTGGTTTGGCCTGGTGGTTTCAAGGTCTGCTTCGGAATCTTCGTTGGAATATTAGTTCTGCAAAATCCCAAAACAAAACAAGCAACCGAATCCGTAAATAAACCTCCAGCATTCGGATTGTTATATTAAAGTGTGCTAGTAGAGGATACTAACCTGTCTTTCGTCTCGGGTTTCACCATTTTTGCTGATTTCTCGGGTTTGCCAGGGGCCAAGTGTGTTTCAGGTCGTTCGGTTATTTCAAGAGGCTTCGCGGTTTCAGGGAAAAGAGTTAACTCCACCGCACTGCTTATAGAGCCATCAGTTTCTGTTCCCATCGAAAGACAACTATCAGAGATGTCACTCAGTCTTTCCTCAGAATCTCCATCCGCGAGGCCTATGAGTTCAATATCGTCTTCAAAGTCAATTTCTTTCGTGGCACTAGCAAACTTAGATGGTTGGTGAAGATCCTTTCGATGTTTAAGTTCGTCTGATGAATGTTGTGAACCAGAATCAGAATGCTTGCTACTATATTCTGAGCAGTTGTCAACATCTGAGGTTGCTCTTCCTAATAAACCAGAGGCCTTTCCTCGTCGAGCTTTTGGTGAAGCTCCTATAGAATTTCTTCTAGGTGATGAAGGCCCCAACAATCTTAGATTGCTTAAACCACGTTTTGGCACGGTTGCATTATTACCTTTTGGCTTTTGAATATTTTGAAGCTCTTCATCTTTCTTGGCAATTACATCCTTCAAGTTCGATACCTGTTATATCAAATGGTATCAAGATACGTATACCTTTGTTCTCTGTTTACTTTCAGTGGCCAAGAATAAATCTGGAGAGAGAGAAAGAGAAGAAATTAAGCACCTGTTCCATGAGGTGTCTAACGTCTCGTCCCTCTTTATTACTTTTAGCTGCACCTAATTCCACACCAGAAACTCTTTCGGCGAACTTTAGAGTGCTAACGGTCTCAGCATAAGAGTCTCCATCAGGATTTACTTGAACAAACATAAGAGTCTTGGCCTGTCCGCCTACAGAAAAAATAAATAAACAAATAGATAGTTAAGACAAACAGTTAAGGGAGCCAACAACGTAAAGCCAAGGGATATATCATGCAACATGCGTAGCCAGAATCTTAACGTTTTGTTCAAAGAGAGTTAAGAAAGTACCCAAAGAACTTTGAAGGACTTGCGTCAATTTGCTGTTTCTGTACGGCACATGAGGGTTCTTATGCGCTAGAGCAAATATGACATCTCCAAGGGCTGACAGTGATTTGTTTATATGCTGAGCCTCCTTGAGCCTCTCTCCAGTTGCCTCAGAGCGATCAACCCTCTCACTTCCAGCAAGGTCGACTAAGTGTAAACTACCACGCAACACAGAGTCGGTTTCCACGTCGACACCACGTACATGAACAGAAAGAACACTGCAGAGAATGGGAAACAGTGTTATTGCTTTAATCCTTGACGACTAAGATAATATTGGAAGGTGAAAACTTTACAAACCAGTGTGATCTACTACTCCTTTCATTGAGAGCTGTGGCACCAACGGTTCTGTTCATGAGCCCAATATTCATCAGCTCAAGCACATCTTCAGTTGATCTCACAGAATGCATGCTTGCATCTGGGACCGCTAGCCCATTTGGTAAGGCAGTATTCCATATCCCTAACGTATGCAAGTTAAGGAAAATTTATATTGAACGCAGCAAATGCAAACATATACATAAATATGTATATATACATGAATGTACATATTCCAAGAAAAAATGAGACACTATATTAGCTTAGAGAAGGATATCTTCGATTGGAACCACCATCAGAAAGTATGTCACGAACTTGCTCATTATATATCTCAACCATTTGCACACCGACTTCATACACAATAGTATTTTGTCTAATCTGTGTTAGGTGAAACAAGTCATTAAGAGCTCTGTAATTGACACCCCAGTCTTCTTTCGAAGTGATGCTTGGCCCACTCTGTATTAGCAAAATGAATATATGTCCATTAGAAACTGATAATGCTTGGCTAAAACATAAAAAGACCAAAATCAAGCATGTCGTTCACCATTGTATAAGTTTTTCCAGAGCCCGTCTGACCATAAGCAAATATACACACATTGTAGCCATCAAGAATGGATCGAATTAATGGTCGAGTATCTAGGAAAACCTCCTCTGCATTATAATAATTATAAAAAAACAAAAAACAGATTAAGGAGATATCAATATATACATAAAGTCCTTAACAACCTAACCTATATACATAAGAGGGAAAGAGGTATAAACCTTGAGTTGCTGCTTGACCGAAAACTTTATTGAACTTAAATAACCGATGGGTATCTTTCCCTTGCTTAAACGGATTTGCAACCACCAATTCACCGTTCTCACCTATGTACTCTATAGAAGTTTGTCCACTGTTTTGCCCTGGAAGGAATGGTCGAATCCGGCAATAGACTCTAATATTTCCTGGAAAAAGAAAAGCAGAAAGAACAAAAGTCATATCTTGCATGGTCGAATGCAAACAAAATACACTGACCCGAAGTGTTTTACCTTTCAATTCCTGGACTTCATTGTACAGTCTTCGGTTTTCTTCAAGGACCACATGGTAATTTTTGGCTGCATCAGCCACTCCTTTGAGTTTTAAACCTAGGGAAAAAGATTATACGTATCAAGCCATGTACTCCAGAATTGAGAAATTGACCAAGCAAATCATACACAATTGGTGACAGATGAATCTTACCATAGTAATTTAGATCCTCAAAGTATTTCTTCTGCGTCCTTAAGATTTCATGCTTTATAGACACCGAAGTAGCATTCAGATCCTGCATAATTCACAAAAATTATGTCATTTAACGAATCTACCGGAGGTGTTAATGTTTAGAATAATATATATTAAAGTCAAACCTGCAAAGCCCCATACTGGTTGTTTATGAAGCTCTGGTAAGTGCACTCTTTTTTCTCCCATTTTTGAGATTTAGATTGGTACAACTTCTCGAGTTCTTTGAGCTTCCTAGTTGAATCGGCAACTTGTAACTCTGCATCCTTTAATTTCTTCTCCAACTCAACTTTAGTATTTTGTGCTTTTGCTTCTAACTCCAAGCACTGGTTTTCATGCGTCTCTTTCACCACCTTGAGTTCTTGCTTCAGCTTGCGAATCTCAGCATCATTGAGCTGCTTTTCCTTTTTTAGACGCACCACATCTTTTTCTTCTGACCTATCTCTTTCTTCTATTCTGGTTTTCTCAAGCTAAAAAGCACAACACAATCATCATAAGCAAACTCGTGCTCAAGAAATTCAAAACACAAGCCAAATGAAAAACGATGCATGTACTCACGTTATTAAATACGGGGCGCATACACAATGATTCGCGATATCAATATCTAGGATTGGTTTAAACGTTACTTTCCCCAAGTACTATACTAAAAATTATGGGCCTAATGCAGACTAATTGTTCCAGTCTTCCAGGTGCAAGAACTAACCTAACGGTCGAGTATGTGTTAAGGATATGATACATATTCAATCAATAATATACCTTTATATGCTCCATACAGTTCGTAACAATCTACAACAAAGAAAATTACAGAAAGACAAATCAATAAGCGATATAGAAATAAAGTGAAAAGAAAAAACTGAAACCAGAGACAATAGTACATCGTTTTCCTGAGTTGTCCCAGCTGCCAAGGTTTCTAAGACCTTTATTCTTGACCTGTATTTTTCTTCACGTACCCTAAAGAGTATATTTTGCTGCACCGTTTCATAAGCATGTTTCATTACTTGGTCAGAAGGATTATATGTACATCACGGGAAAAATCAAAGACGAAAAGCATATGTAATCTTACATTCTTTAGGTTATCAGCTTGATTTGAGATTCTCTGTTCAATCACTTGCACAAGTGCACTCAAGAGTGATGCCATAGCCTGAATAATACATGGAGAAAAGAGAGAAACATGTGGAGCATAAGAAGAAATGTTCCATGAACTAAGGATTGAAACTTTAGGCAAACCAGATTAAAAGAATCAAGGAAGGGTAGCATCAGTAGCTCAATCTTTTTCTTACATGAGACACGTGTCCATTCATCTTCTTCACGCTCTCATCTAGAAGCTTATCCAGCATGTCAAACAGCGTCCGAGTAGGAGCATTCTACAAAGAAAAAGGAAACATCATTTCAATCAGATACAGAGGTAAAGGCTAAACGGTTGGACACAGTCTACTAAAATTAAGTTAGAGTACTTTACTCGTAAACTGTTCGATTTCAGTAATTCTGAAATCTTAGCATCAGATATATCAATCTCAGATCCTTCCTTCGACTGGAATCCATCAATAAAGTTGCGGTCATCTCCTCTTGAATCTGAGTGGTCTTCTGGCAAGCTCCATCTCCTCCTCGCACATAGAGAGTTTTTATCATAACCACCATCGGAAAAGCTTGCTTTCAGCGCCTTTAGGGACTGTAAAACTGGCACCATATCCCCCTGCACGTTTAATTTTTTATTAGGAGTTAGAACTCGATAAAGAAACACGAGAGAGGGCAGAGAAAAGAAACGATGTGGGAGCATGCAATCTAATCATCAAAATAGCATATCAGACAATAGCCATGACTATAACAGTGTTGCAGCCAGATGATGTCAAAAACGAGGCTTGTTTTAACACCAATTACCTACACTGACTTGGTTCGATTAATAAAAGCCAAGGTGGTAAACCCACAATCACTTTACCTATGTCATGATATAATTTTATATAAACCAGCCAGATTTTCCATATTTTTAGAAATCAAAAAATTTCCACAACAACGGGAAAAAAAAACATAACAAACCTGTTCTATGTCTGAAACCTCGAACCTGGGTAGGGCCATTTCATCCATAGCAGTCAGAAACCGCTCAATTTTTACATAAGCAGGCTCAAAGCCGCCTCCCTATAGAATAGCCGAAGAGGGTAAGTGTAGCAATAAATGAGAGAGAAAAAAGACACATAACCAGAGGCTTAGCATCAAAAAGGTAAACGAAAAGATATATAAGCCATATGGTTAACAAAATTAAAATTTTGTAAGTACCATTTTCATTGAACCAGGACTAAGCTGATTCAAAAGGCTACACAAGACAGTTCCATCCCTCAAGCATTCCCTTAACTCGTCCTCTGAAGCTTCCCATGGTAATTTCAAATAAGGAAGTGTCTGGTTCAACCATTCCACCAAACTCTGATGACCTGAGAGCAAAATTAAGAAGAAATAGATGAGAGGTGAGAAAAGAAACCATCGTTCCATTTATGTTTCCACCGACACCTGATACAAGAAGCGATATTAAAGGTTCATTTCTGCCAAGACCCTAATGAGATATGACGAACCCTATTAAGCAAGAGATAACGACTCATTCAAGACAATCATGTAAAATGTTGCCATACTTGCTAATCACTCGAATACCCCTGCCATACTCAAGTTCTGAGAGATAAATGCTTCAAACCCTTTGTTTCAATCCTCTGAGGAAATGAGAAGATAAACAGAAAGCAAATGACTAGTGACATTACCTTTCTTACTATCATCCATGCTTTCACGACTTTCTGAGCCGTCGAAACTCAGAAAACTAGTCCCATCTGACGGAGCATAGACACCACTCATATTGGCGTCAAAGTTCCAGATTACTATTTATTTTAACTCAGAGATTACGCAGCTCCTACGACTACAGCTGTGAGGATACCTAGAGCAAATAAACCAGTAAGCCAGCAACGAAAGAAGCTTGTCAACAACATAAACTTCCTAATCTGTGGTAAATTATAAAAAGGGGCTTGCTTCATCAATCTATGACCACTAAATATTTCCTAATTGTGTACCTTCGAACATAATCTCTCATAACCTAAAGGAGAAGCGAAACCAGAGCCTCCTATGATACACATGACAAAACATATATCAAATAAAGACCTGACAAGTTTAAAGCTTTCAGTTTCAGATAAGACTAGTTCCAATTCAAAGGCTAAAACAGCCAAAAGCCGCTTAAAATTGTAAATAATGATGAAGTTTCTTCCCCTCATTTCAACACCTCGGCTTAACAAAATACCCACAATGCCGACCGAATCAATCACGCAAATCCAATCAAAACCCTAAGGAACCATCTGCACCTTCGAAAGAGAGAAGAAGCCAGAAAAAAAAAAGGATACGAACCTGAGACACCATGAGAAGCTAATAGATAAACCTCCGGAGGGTCGAGTCGCTGCAAAATGGCGACTGGTCCTTAAGAAATTGTACGAACAAAATAATACTAGGATTCACGGCGAGAAACGGAGACGGACGTTTTGAATCCCTCGCCGGAAGAGAAATTCGAAATTTCCAGTCGTACGATTTTGCTCACTGTTCCTCCTTTTTTTTCTCTCTATTTCTTTGCTTTTTTTTTTTAGATTCCGAGAAAACAAATGCTAATTACGGTACGAATTTCGAAAAAAGAGAAAAATGTTTTTTTCCCCGGAAATTAAAAAATAATTATATTTATGTTTGATTTTGCTTTACGCTATATATGGTTTTGGTGGGCCCTACCCTCGTTATAAGGTTCCCAACTTCCCGCTTTTTCCTATCCAAAATTTTTTATAAGTTTGTCGGATAAATTTCATTGGATACAAAAAAAAAAGAAACGGCCTAACTCGATCCAATTCAAGGCCCGGACTAACTGGGTCGTATTTCCTCCAACTTTTTTATCATCCTACCAAAATTTTCTGTACTCTTATCTTGCTTTCCATAATAAGATTTTCAGTGTCTAGTATAGTTTTTCTCTATGATTTTTAATTCCATTCAAAATGAAGAGGGGTTGTCAAGTTACCAAAATAGGTCAACCAGCTCTAGCATTTTTCCTTGCCAAACATTAAAAGTTGAAAACAAGGTGAAATTTTTTGGATTGTCGATTTGATTAGCTTAGAGAAGCATGAGTTTAGAGTTAAGTCCTGAGCTTTGAGTTTAAGTTGGGTAAGCTCATGCTTACGAGTTACGACCCTCGTTTTTATTGGTATAATTTTGATTCTAATATTTCAGAATGTTTATTTTTTTTTACTATAAAGTGAAGAAAAATATTTTTTAAAAAAAAAAATCAAGAAGTCAAAATTCTATACGTACGGTAAAATTCTCAATTATTATTGTTTTTATTTGCAATCACTTACAAGTTACAACTTAGGACCGGCTCTGCTTAGAGAGTTGGATTTTTGCGACATGGCTTAGCCAGACCCAGTGATGTCCATCCCGAAAGGCCAACGAAACTATTGAGTGGAGAGGAAGTCTCAACTGACGTGACTCATTTGTCTACTTTTCTTCTTATGATTTTAAAGTATTCATGCTGTAAGTTTTTTTGGGATTATATTAAAACAACAAAAACTATGAAAGAGTTGAAGCCTCCGTTAAAGAACATACTATATTTTTAAGAAAGCAATTCGGAGGCAAAATAAAATAAATTATATATTTGGTCATAAATAAAAAATTGTAGTTTAATTTTTTCATCATGTTTTGAGATAGTTGATTTCTAATTAAAATATATAAAAAATAAAATGTACATTAACGCCACCATAATGTTGATGTGGAGTGTAACAATGGAACTAAAGTATGAGGTTTGAATCCTGACTCTGTCCAAACTAAATAGCATTACAAGAAAAAGGTTCATTTCTGACCGTCGTGTTGTACAAATCCTATCAAACTTAGGTTCAAAAAAAAATTTTAATTTGAGAAATTGTAGGCGTTCGACTCAAAGCTAATGGCAATAAATTAGAGTACCCACCCAAAAAAAAAATGGCAATAAATTAGAGTGTGATCTATATCCCTTTATATATTTTATGGATGAATTAGCTACGCCTCCTCGGAATAGTAACTGTTCTGACTCGGTCGGTTTAAATCTAATCTTGTTTTCTTTTTAGATCGTTTATGCTTATTTGGTCTTCCTAGACTTGACATCATACTAAAGTAATGAGAGTAAATACAATTTTTCCTATTCCATTCTATTACACCATGCATGCAGTCAAATGAAAGTAAAATATATATATAAATAACCTTTAATTAATTTATATCACCGCTAACTTTTTTTTAATAATGATTAATGATTTTAAATCAAGTTCGGCCTAATCATATAATCAGGCCGACGGAGAACGAAAGATCTTTGGATCCGCTGGAGCTTAAAGTTTATATATATCGAACCAGCGTGGGAGTGGCCTGATTGACACTTTACGAGTTCTCTAACGTATGGTTTATGTATTTTATATATAAATTGCCATGTGCATATTTGTATGTTTGCCATGTTCATGCGTGGCTTCACTATCATCATCCATAGAACGTGCAAAAGAGTGGTGGAGTAAAATAAGATTATAAATTTCAATGCCATAGAAAAAAGCAAGAGAATGTGGTTTCGAATTAATTACACCACATCATATCCATCAAAATCATGAATTCAGGAATTTTATATTAGCATGCACGTGGACAGTAGTTTTAACGGAAATCAATTTTGTCAAAACAATCTAGGTTTACCCAGCTGTTTTCAATTTCCTTCTGCAGAAAAATAAAATAAAAAATTGTTTACTGGAAATAAAGCAAAGTCTACTAAATAATTTGGATTTATCGCTCTCTAAAATACCATTTGACAAAACATAAATTATTTTTAGCTACTAATCTTCATTCAAATGGTGAAATGGAGATATATCCTTTGCGTACGTATATGCAAAAAGACAATAAGACAATGACACAACAAGACGTCGTGCATCATGCACGTGAGAGGTACGTACTCTTAACGATGAAATTAATTTCTACACTCTTTTAACCCATACAAGGTCGTCACTTCGATCACTAAATCGATTCCACTACTACTAAATAAATCATATACAGGTATCATCATGTTATTACAAATTAAGCTTAATGGTTAAGTTTGATATAAATTTGGGTTGGTTTTATAATTTATGGTAGAATCATAGAGAGTGGCTGGTGCTGACAATGTTATTAATGCTAAATTAATAAAGTGGACCACAAAAAAATGGACTGTTCGATCACTGTTTTTAATCAACAGTAGACTCTGTTCCACACAATTAATGCGAGCATCTCTTTCATTTTAAAATATACTACTATGTTATTTTATCTTCACATATACTAATTTTATATCCAATGTGTGAACCCATAATCTATTTATCTTCACAGATTCTACTTATCTTCATATCGGCGCCTTGTTATTTATAACTAAAGAATGGTTCTCTTCACTGGTTATGGTTAATCAACGTGTAACAAGTAGTAACTACATATTTAGTTGGCTATGAATTGGTAATATGGTTATTTATACTAGTCAAATTCTTTAACAAAAAAAGTCAAAACGACCCTTTTTGAGAGGAGATCAGGAGACTATAGGCTAGAATCTAATGTTTGTGTGTTCACTATGACCACAATGTACAAATAACACTAGATGACAATTCGCAGAAAGAAAACTATAAAAGAACAATTATTTAGGAAATTACTGAAAACATAAGTAAGATACACAAACCATCATTATTTTCTATGCAAATCAGTGTTGTCATGCGCTTAATGTGACTGACATTAGTCTGATAACCTAGAACATACTATTTGTTATCTATATTTTTTATATTAGTTCCAATACATTTATATAGTTTTAGATAAACAAAGTCTTACTACTATTTTCAACGTTCAGACACGACAAGTAGTCCTAGTTAGGGGTGATAATCTTGGGAAATGCGAAAATTTTATTAAAATCATGCTATAGCTAATTATCATAATAAATAACTCTTGGTTTCTTCTATAGTAGTACTATTAAATATCTCATTTAAATACCTTTTTTTGTCAAATCCCAATCATATACAATCTCTTAACTTCATTTGATTATCTTCCTGACTCTAATTAATCATCACCATTATCTTTGATCCAAGCTTCAGTATTTTTTTGATAACCTTATTGTTTGACTTGCATGGAATAGAGTCGTAAATAACGATTGCTGCAAAATCTACTGTTATTGACTTGTACACGTATAAGTACAGTATAATACAAGGAAACAACGATCTTGCAACAAAAATTTGCAGGTGGACAATTAATTAGCAATTGTAAATTTTTAATTAAACGTTCTACTTTTGAAGATTCGAAAGCAATGCAGAAAATATTTTAAGAACATAAATAAATTAAGAAATACAAGCTTGTTTGTCTGTTTCACGGGAGCTCCTCGAGGCATAACATTAAATTCGTGTCCTTCTTCGTGTTTCGCCATTAGAATCAGTTATGTTTAGGAAAAAGAAAATCTTCCTCAATTTAAATTTTACTGTGGATACAGTGGAGTCGTAACAATTAACTATTATGTTAAGTTTTGTGGACTTTCAAGTTAAAGCCAATTTACAATTAGTGTAGTGGTCTAATTTTTTTATATATTATTCAAGGTCTCTTTTTATTAATTTATGATGGGGAAAGTTATACATTTATAGAAATTAAGATTCATGAGCTAATGAATTTTTACTCAATTATAATATCTTTAAGCTACTAATCTCATTATACAATTATTTTCTAATAAAAAAACGCATGCCATTTTTTTTGGGCTTGGATTACAAAAATGTGTGAATAGATAACTAAACTTGTATTTAGATTTAAGGTTTTACTACTATATTAAGTTTGATGAGATTTAAACTAAAAACCAATTAAAAATTATCGGATTAATCCAAATATGTCTTATATAATTATCTAGGATCTCTTTCAATATAATTTTTACAATTTTTGATAAAAATAAAAAGGTAATAGACAAATTTTCCATGTTAAATTTAATTTATGCATAAACTAACTAATGGTGGGTAAATAATTTTAATTTCCATGTACATTAGCTAATGCAAGTTTCTCTTTAGTTAATTTATAATTTTATCATTACATAACAAGATAATATAACAAGATAATACAAAGATAAAGTTCTATTTAATTTCTTTACACAAAAAAATCCAAAAAGATAGTGGTGCTTGGAACACAATATTCAACCTAAGGGTAGGTACACACTACTTTTGTTTCTTTTACCACTCATCATTTTAAAATTATTATGAAAACAATTCCTCGTGAATTTTCTGTCTTCTGTGATAGTAATGTACAGTGTACATTCACATAAGAGCATCTCCATCGGAGAGATGATGGAGAGTATCTGACAAAAATAAAATATTAAAAAAACAAAAAGTAAGAAAGAGAAATGTGATACGGTCCTCGTGGGAGAAGTTCCGAGAGACTGTGAGAAACTCATTTGTTTGTGTGTCAGGTTATTGTTTGTGTGTCAGGTTATTATTGGTAGAGTTTTAAAAGCAAAGAAAAAGTTTAATTACAAAACTAAATCATAATAAAATATTAATATATTTTCTTTCCATACTCTGTTTTGGATACTAGAGCGATGAGGTTGCTCTAAGAGCATCAGCAACGCTGATACCCAAGGGGAATCCTTAACCCCCTTTTTTTCTTTTTTTTCTTTTTTTTTAAATAGTGAAAGGCTCGACCAATCAGAAGCTGACACGTCACGAAGGATTCAGCTCTTAAAACTCTTCGGGACGGATCGATCCTTGCGTTGCACATGGTCTAAGTATCCATAAAGAGATTCGGACACCGTCCTTTTCTCTCGACTCGAAGCTCAATTCAACCACAACAAATAGTAACTTAAAATAACAAAACACTATTTATTTGTTCTTAATATTGTTTCCCACATATAAGAAGGTTCAAAATAAATATTCTGGGTTTTGTTGTCTTCTTCGTTCCCCAAACTGAACCAGTGTCATGTAAAGATCACTAACTCATAAGTCTACATCCTGAAAATCCATTCTGTTTTTTTTTTGGTTCTGTATTCTGATTTTGTCAAAGAGAAACCGTTTTTTTTTTGTTGGTGACAAAACTCTGACTATTTTCTTGTTATTTGTGGATGCTATAGAGATGAATAAACAATGGCTGCCGTAGAAAACAGAACAGTGCCGGAAAATCTAAAGAAACACCTCGCAGTTTCAGTTCGAAACATTCAATGGAGTTACGGAATCTTCTGGTCTGTCTCTGCTTCTCAACCAGGGTACATCTCCTATAATCTTTATCCTTTTGTCTCAATAGCTTTCTTGGCCCTCTCCATAAGAGATTCTTGACAGCTTCCAGAGTCAAAACATGAGTAATTGATTCGAATCAAGAACTCGGATAAAACTTCTGGGCTCATTTCAAATTTTAATATTTCTCACTTCTGTCCTGTTCTTTTAATAGTATGTTGGAATGGGGAGATGGATACTACAACGGAGACATTAAGACGAGGAAGACTATCCAAGCAGCGGAAGTCAAAGCCGACAATCTAGGTCTTGAGAGAAGCGAGCAGCTTAGAGAGCTTTACGAATCTCTCTCCGTCGCGGAATCTTCAACCTCCGGTTGCTCTCAGGTCACTAGACGAGCTTCCGCCGCCGCACTATCTCCGGAAGACCTCACCGACACCGAGTGGTATTACTTAGTATGCATGTCTTTCGTCTTCAACATTGGTGAAGGGTAATTCCGTCTTTTCCTTATAATCCACTAATCAAAGCAAACCAATCTTCCAGAACATATTTCTTCTTAAACATTTTTTATCCTTAATTTTTGGTAAAACAAAAATATGCAATTTATTTACAAAATTGATAGAAAATATGTACTATTGCAAAATCCCAAAGACCAATGTGTATATTTTTGTGTAGATTTGATATAAGTTGAACTCACTTCTAGATTCGTGTTAAAAAAACTCCAAACATTTAGTACTTGATTTTGTCTCGTTAAAAGGACAAAAACACCTTTTATAATATTGTCTCTTTCAGTTCGCATCTTCCATGGGAGCTTATACCGACATGGACGAGTTTGATTGTTACAAACGCAATCGTTTTTAATATTCTATCAGAATTTATGTTTGTGTGTTTATGCAGTATTAGCCTTTTTTAGAAAAACTTTAATACGGTTTATAAAGTATAATGGAAACGCGAAAACACAACGCTGATTTTGTTTGTTTCATTTGTATTTACAATTTCTAAATGCGGATATAAATATAAGCATTTTGGTCGTTAATGATGATAATACGTAAAAGGATGTTTCCGTCTTTTTACAATTGTAGAATTCCTGGAGGAGCATTAGCCAACGGGGAGCCAATGTGGCTTTGTAACGCTCATACCGCCGATAGCAAAGTCTTCACTCGCTCTCTTCTCGCCAAAGTAAGTTTCGAGTAGTTTTTCCGCGACTGGAAACGCTAACGCTATAACTAAAACGCTCTTTTCATGTGGCGTTTTTACTCTATTTAGAGTGCTTCGCTTCTGACAGTGGTTTGCTTCCCGTTTCTTGGAGGAGTCCTTGAGATCGGCACGACCGAACATGTAAGCCAACAATTGTTAATAAATCGTTGTTCTAAAAATCCTATTTTTTTTTTTAATTTCTCAAAACTTACCAAAACACAAAAAAATGTTTCTAGCAAGTTTATTAAGCATCATATTTCTGATTTACATCAATTAAATATATAGAAAATAGCACAGAAAAAACGTCACATCAGACAGGAAAAGGTTTAAATTCTCCGACATTTCTAATCAATTTTGTCATAAAGCTGTAGTAGTGAGTTATAAAAGTTAAAAGGGATATTTATTGTTTTTTTGTTTAATTATTTTAGATTACAGAAGACTTAAACGTGATACAATGTGTGAAGACTTTGTTCCTTGAAGCTCCTCCTTATGGAACTATATCAACGAGATCTGATTATCAAGAAATTTTCGATCCTTTAAGCGACGATAAATACATTCCAGTGTTTGGAACTGAAGCTTTTCCGACAGCTTCTACAAGCGGGTTTGAGCAAGAACCAGAGGATCATGATTCGTTCATCAACGGTGGTGGTGCGTCTCAGGTGCAAAGCTGGCAGTTTGTGGGTGAAGAACTCAGTAACTGCGTTCACCAGTCGCTTAATTCTAGCGATTGCGTTTCCCAGACGTTTGTTGGAACAACCGGGAGAGTTTCTTGCGATCCAAGGAAGAGTAGGAATCAACGGTTAGGTCAGATCCAAGAACAGAGTAACCGTGTAAACATGGACGATGATGTTCATTACCAAGGCGTGATCTCGACGATTTTCAAAACAACGCATCAGCTAATTCTTGGACCGCAGTTTCAGAACTTCGATAAGCGGTCAAGTTTCACGCGGTGGAGGCGGTCATCATCATCTGCAAAAACGTTGGGATCAGAGAAGTCGCAAAATATGCTAAAGAAGATTATTTGCGAGGTTCCTCGGATGCACCAGAAGGAGTTGTTGTTACTAGACACACCCGAAGACAGCGGGCTTAAGGTTGGGGATGAAACCGGGAACCACGCTCTATCCGAGAAGAAACGCCGCGAGAAGTTGAACGATCGATTCATGACATTGAGATCAATCATTCCTTCGATTAGTAAGGTAACCTAATCCAACACTTTTGCTTCATTATCTTTTTGCATTTACTACTAGCGACCAAAACTTAACTACTCTAACATGTCTTGGTCCCACGTCCAGGAAGATTATGGACCTACGGTTTTGCATATGCATGTTAAAGTATTAAATATTATGTTTTCAAGGAAGTAATCTTATTTCTCTTGGATTCTTCAGATCGATAAAGTGTCGATTCTTGATGATACGATTGAGTATCTTCAAGAACTGCAAAGACGGGTTCAAGAATTGGAATCTTGCAGAGAATCTACCGATGCAGAAACGCGAATGGCTATGAAGAGGAAGAAACCGGAGGATGAAGATGAAAGAGCATCGGCGAATGGTTTGAAGAGCAAGAGGAAGGAGAGTGATGTGAATGTAGGAGAAGATGAACCGGCTGATACCGGTTATGCTGGTCTAACCGATAATCTAAGGATTGGTTCGTTTGGCAATGAGGTGGTTATTGAGCTTAGATGTGCTTGGAGAGAAGGGATATTGCTTGAGATAATGGATGCGATTAGTGATCTCAATTTGGATTCTCACTCGGTACAATCCTCAACCGGAGACGGTTTACTCTGCTTAACCGTCAATTGCAAGGTACCACTCATTAACACAAGCTCAATTTATGTTACTTAACCTGAATATGAGTAAACTGAAATTGATATATATGGTTTAATGTTGGTTGCAGCATAAAGGGACAAAAATAGCCACAACAGGAATGATCCAAGAGGCACTTCAAAGAGTTGCATGGATATGTTAAAGCTCTCATGATTTAGATTGACACAATTAGCTTTTCTTCCGGTTTGATTCTCTAATATTCGGTGCTCAGTATTCAAACCGTTTTTTTTTTGTGACTTTGAAATTTTGGAAGATCCTTTGGAGTTCTTGTAAAATCGAATTCCTTTTGGTTCCTAACGTGGACGAATTCGAGTTTCCTACTTGACATACAATCAAATTAGATTATGTAAAATGAAACACTCGGCATAGTTCGTTCAATATCCATTTTTATAATGGGAAAATAAACTAAAAGAGTTTGTTGAAAATAAGTAAAAGTAACGTTTGCAAAAGGAAGTAAAAAAGAAAAGCAAAAACAACAAATTCATATGTTGTGACTAGTTTAAAGTTCGACCAAACAAAATTCTATAGCAAATTCTAAACTGATAGAAGATAGTCCGAACTCGATATTCTTTTTGGTATTTTTAGAAAAATTAATGTTGTAAAATATATTTAGAAAAGATAAAGATAGATTGGTGGTCAAAAGCTGGTAAAAGGTGTTTTGTTCACAAAATACAATGCCTTATTAAAAAGAAGTAATGTCATTTCAAATAATTGTATCTAACGCCACTGAGAAAATGAACATGCGTTACCATTTTAACACTTAGCTTTTTCCATAAAGCACAAGGAATCGAACTGTATTTGGATTTCGTATGGTACTAGCATCAAGATAAATTCTCTATCTCTTTAGTAAGAGGTTAACTTCACTTATGAAAAATACAGAATGAGGCGTTAGAAAATTGGTTTGAACAATTCCTTGATTTAGAACAAAAATAATAAAGTGGCAAGTCTTTAATGAGATTGGTTGGCATTAGTAGGTGGCCTTTAACATGATCCATCAATTGGTGAAGTTGAGGTTTTTGTAGGTACTTGTAACTTGTTGGGGTCTCTTTCGAGAAGAATATGGACCTATGCAAGGTTATTTTTCTCTTTTTGGCAAACCAACAAAATGTATGAATCCAAGTTCCAACTAGCTAGTATCCATAAATATAAAACATTTATAAAATTTAGTCTTTTATGTATAAATCTCATTATAGCATGTATAAAATTTAGATTGTAATATATAAATCTCAATATATGTTAACATGTGGAAGGAAGAAGGACATACGTTTGTGGAGGCACCATCAATATTATAAAAGGCTGATTCTAGAAAGATTATAAAGCTGAAGATCCAAAAGTTATTAACTAAAAGAGTATATGTATCCGAGTATAACATAAACTTACATAAAATATTTAAACTTCAATGAAACATGAATAAACTTAGTTATAAATTCATCTCTTTAATATGTATAAATCTAACTACAACACGTATGAACTTGACTAAAAAAAGCCATAAACTTTGTTACAATATATGCCACATAATGCAGTAAAGCACAACTTTTATCAACTGTAGTCATTATTTCCCTCAGAAAAAAAAGTTTCTTCGATCATTCTAAAATCTAAATGATAGAAAAAGTTAGTTAACTTTTAATAATTATGATAACATTTTTAACACTATTCTACCTTGTTCTATCCAACCCAAAAGATTCACCATTTCGTTTGTTTCTTGACGTGAAAAAAAATTCAATGTCTCAAAAGTTAAAAAAACTAGATTTCTCAAAAAGAAGTTAAAAACTAGAGGCAATACATGGGTTGCGCTGAGTTTGATTTAGGTTGGATTGATTGTATGGTACGTGGGCTAGAAGACCGACCCGGTTCGTGCAGACTTTGGGGTATATTTCTGTACCAAGTCCTTTTATCGGCGACAATGCAACATCACATTAATTTTACAGGAGTTTTAGGTCTATATAAATAACTAAAAACGATTGATTGTACCATCATCATCAATAATAGTTTTATCAGAAAGCCATAGTTTGTAATAACAATAATAAGCATCAACACCATCAGTTAGATGATGATGATAACAAATCTATTTTACATTCGAAAAATTGCAGACATTCTAGTTTTGTTTGCTCTTTATTCCCATTCGATCGTTGAAGGAGGCTTTGATGTAATGTCTTGAACCACACGGTTTACTCCTTGAACACTGTTACAGATTTTCCGGGAAACATCGTCCAAAAACTTGTGCTCAAAATTGTACCTGCAAAACATCACCAATCTCAGTAC
The DNA here is from genome assembly GCA_010577795.1 of Isatis tinctoria. NCBI lineage: Eukaryota > Viridiplantae > Streptophyta > Magnoliopsida > Brassicales > Brassicaceae > Isatis > Isatis tinctoria. The sequence continues at coordinate 36,067,779 of CM021250.1, forward strand.
AATGTCACATTTAAAAATTTTGCGTTTGCGTTTACACCGCAATAAACCAAGCAACAGAAAATGACACCAATGAAAAGTAGCATTGTTTGCTATCACTAAGAATCTTATCCCTATTCAGATCGACTTATACTCAGACCTATAATACCACCATAACAGAATTAACCAACTTTGAAATATTTCGCAGATCAAAACCTTGAGTAATAACATCAACATAGTAGCAAGTTTTGAAGATAGAGCAGGTTCTTTATGCATCGATATAAAGAAATGTAAGAAGGTTACCAATCTGCAGTCATTCCGTCTTGGCTTGTAACTGCGCGAAGAGCAACGACATGAGAATGTGTTCTCTTGTCTCCTTGGACTCCAACAGATCTTACAGGCAAGAACACTGCAAAAGCTTGCCAGATCGAATCATATAGACCGGCATCTCTGATTGACTGGATGAAAATCTCATCAACCTGAGGAGATGAAAAAACAAAAAAGGATGAGTTTGGTCTATGGGTAAGTGCACAACCAAGAATTTATATGTCAGCTTGAGGTTCTAGATAAACTTGCCTGACGAAGAACCTCAAGGGCATTTCCTTGAGTAACATCGCCTAAGACTCTAACTGCGAGTCCTGGACCAGGGAATGGGTGACGCTTCAAGAATCCCACGGGAACATTCAAGATTTTCCCGAGCTCACGGACCTTCATGGCACAAACATACCAAAGAAAGATCAAACAAACTGTAGTAAAATACTTGACAGCTGCACGAAAGAAGGATAGTCAAACATACCTCGTCTTTGAAGAGAAGCTTGAGTGGTTCAATGAGCTTCAGTTTCATGTCTTTAGGGAGACCTCCGACGTTATGATGACTTTTGATGGTGTGAGAATGAGTCCTATCAGTACCCGGGGGAGGGCACGACTCAATCACATCAGGGTACAGAGTCCCTTGAACTAGAAAAGCGGGTTTCTTCCCATGCTTTTTCTCTAACTCCTGGGCAAACTGATCGAAAATGTTGATGAACTCCTTTCCGATTATCTTCCTCTTCGTCTCCGGATCCACTACGCCTTTGAGTTGACTCAAAAACTGCTCGGATGCGTCTACACAAGTAACAGGTAGATGCAAGTCTCTCTCAAAGGTATCCATCACACGTTCTTGCTCCTTATACCTACAGAGCAGACCATTCTCAATTTAAAAAGAAACACATTACAAGTGCATAGCATCCTTAAAAATCACTTATTCTCTGACCTCAATAGCCCGTTATCGACAAAGATACAATGAAGCCTATCTCCAATTGCCTTGTGAACAAGAGTTGCGGCAACAGTAGAGTCCACACCTCCTGATAAGGCGCAGATGACATGTTCGTCAGATGCAACGGTTTTGTTAATTACTCTGATCTCTTCTTCCATGAGATCTTCCATCTTCCAGTCTGCAGATACTCCACACACATCAAAGAGGAAGTGCTTAAGTGTTTCCATTCCTTTTGGTGAATGTGTCACCTGAAAAAAATCCAACCAAAAGCCATTTCGTAAAGCAACAAATTAGCAATTTCCACAACACCTCAGTCAATCAAATAGAATTACCAATTCATCAAAAAAAAGTCTTCACTTTTCGGTTATCAGAGAACAGAGAACAGACTCACAGAGCATGAAATGATAAATGCTCCCAAGTCTCTTCAGATTCTATAAGATATGAATAACAGTTAACATGCCAAAGATCCAGACTCTATCGTCCATTACGTCTATATCCACTAAAAATCCAGCAAAAGACATATCTCATCATGAGCTAAAATCGACATTATCCAGACTCTAACCACAGAGCATCCCTTTCACTAAATTAACTGAACCAGTAAACCATTGCAATAGCTCAGTCATTCAAACTAAACTACCGATTATCAATAAAACGTCTTCACTTGTTTTTTACTTATCAAAAAGACAGAACATGAATTGCTCTCTAGCAGAAACATTTTCCCAAGTCTCTTCGGATTCACTAACATATGAACCAACTAACATGCTAAAGATCCAGACTTTTATCATCAATAAACCCTAAAATCCAACCCCAATCCAAACCCATGATTCAAGTTTCGATACCTCAGGATGATACTGCAACCCATAAATCTTCTTCTTCCGATTCTCCAGAGCAGCAACAGCTCCTTGCGCGCTCTGTGCCACAACCTCAAACCCTTCAGGAAGCTTGACCGCTTCATCTCCATGGCTCATCCAAACCATTTGCTTATCTCCAACACTCTCCGACCCAAAAATCTCAGATTTACCTTTCACTATAATCTCCATCTTCCCATACTCCTTACTCTCTCCTTCCACGACAACACCACCAAGCTTCTGCACAATCAATTGCAAACCATAGCAGATACCCAAAACGTGAACGCCGTTCGACTCGGCCCACTCGATAAACCCTTCGGGGAAACTCGGCGCGTCGTGCGCGTGGACGGAGTGTGGCCCACCGGAGAGGATGACGACTCGTGGGTTATAGCTAGTGATTGATTTGAGCGACGAGGTTCCACTGATTACGAGAGAGAAGACGTTGAGAGACCGAATTCGGCGAGTGATGAGATGTGTGTATTGTGAGCCGAAATCGAGAATCAGAACCGTATCGGGCTTCATCGTCGGCGTCTCCATGGAGGCTAAGGTTTTGGAGGCTGCAGAGGAAAAAGGAGATTTAGGGTTTTTCCACTGGTCAGTAGAGGCTTGGCGGGAAGTAGGAGGCTATAAAAAGACAGCAAGAAGCAACTAGGGTTTTGTCCGAATCACAGTAAACGAGGAGACGATCTTTTGTCACTAACTCGGATAAAGTAAAATAAAGTTCGAATTTTTATGCCCACAATTTCCGCTGAATTGCAAAAGCTATAACTAGTCCTGGGCAATCGGGTATCCATTCGGGTTTCGGGTCAGTATCAATCGGGTTCGGGTATATCGGTATTGTGGAAAATGATCCCAATCGGTAAATTTACAGAATGTCGGATCGGTTCGGATCATAACTTATCGGGTTCGGGTCGGTTTTGTACCTCAACATGAAAACCGATTAATACCGAACTATTTTCGGATTTTAATGGGTTCAGATATAATGGTTATCTAAGTAACCAAAGAACCGATAAAAACCTGAAAAACAAAAAAAAAAAACTGATAAAAATAAGCATAAGTGCATACCAAGAAGAATAAGTAATCAAACCGAAATGATAAATTCAAAGGCATATATTAAAACCATAACAAAAGTTTAACAAACTGATCACTGATACAAAGTTTAAAAACAAAAAAAAAACATAACAATAGTTTGAACTTTGAACAAGTTCACATGAGCTTAATAGCTAAAAACTTGTACAAACTTTAGTAGTTCAATCGAAAATGAAGAAGCATCCACGAAGAAAAAAGGACCAATGCTACTTCATATCCCTGTGAAGGCAAAGAAAAAAAGGAACAATACATTCAATCATTCAACAAATAAAGGCAAAAGAACTTTTGCAAGTAAAGACATATATAAGCTTCGCTAACCTCGACTACTTCCGCAACATCCGCAATTCATGCCTTAAAAGCAACCCACACAACAAGCCTAATACGAACAAACCAATCACCACAGATCAGAAAATTAATATTAACATTGTATCGACATCAAATTAGAGAAAACTAGTTGATCACTAACAAATAGAGGAGATTAATTACCTTTTTTTTATCAGATTACTTAAGAAGCAGCATATCCTTCGTCTATAGTTCTGATTTTATGTTTCATAGAATGACAGTTCTAAAACTCAAACTAGAGAACACAGTTCAAGGAAAACAAATTAACACCATATCAAACACAGTTCACGTTTATAATGAACTTCAAAACTTGAGTTACGCTTCTATAGTTCTGATTTTATGTTTCATAGAATGAAACTAAATCAACAAACCAAATTGATGTAAACTTATTTATGAGCTCCTATCACCAAAATTTTAAATGAACTTTGTTTAACAAAATTGAATTGCATATAAATTGAACTGCACATAATTTCCGACCAAACCAAGCCAACTTGGTTCAAAGTTTTTGAAAAAAAAACAATCGAACTCATGGTGAAAACAAAGACAGAACAACTTCACAATCCACGTAATCAACAACAAAGTAAGCTATTTTAACTAACAAAGAATCGAACTTACTAATTAGATAAAAAGAAATAGTCAAATAGAGACGCACCTGTGATTGAATTGCAGAGATCAGTGAATGAGGAGAGGATGGAGGATTTAGAATTGTGGTTCCTATCATCGGCGTGGGGGGGGGGGGTTTAAGCTTGTTCTCGTCTCGAAATCGAAAAAAGGGAGGATGAGTTGAATCGAAAAGGTGAATTGAAGAAGGCAAAAGTGTGGTCTTGCATGGTCTCGGCGTGGTGATGGGAAAGACGAAGCGGATGTCTCGGAACTCGGTTCTGTCTACTCGTTACACAGGTGCGGCTAGAATATTAGTAAAGGGCTACTGGGCTTCGGATATAACGGTGGCCCAATTGGATATAAGTTATGATCCGAACCCGGACCGAAACCCATTCAACCATGAAGATGAAGCCCAATCGGATAAATGTGCTTATCCCGATCCCGTACCGATACCGCTTTTATCGGTCCGGACCCGGTTCGGTTCTCCGGGATCGGATTTTATGCCCAGCGCTAGCTATAACCCTTAGTCCCTTACTCCAATACAAAATCTCCAATTAGTCAAAGTCAAAACCTTTCCAACGAGTCAGAAGCTTTTACTTCAACCAGAATAACGTAAGAAAAGATCGAATCTTTTTAGATTTAGAAAATTAATTAGGAAGAGAAGATTTCGCAAATTTTAAATTTTTCTTTATACATAGCAAAAAAATTGTTGAATAGTACCGTAGAAACTCAGACTAATCTACATATCCTACTCTGCATTGTTCTTAGCTCATGAGAGACCTCAAGCACCAACCGTTGCAGAATATTTTCAGCGATATCAGAGACGACACCTTCTGATTCACCACCAAACTCCAACCAAAGACATGGCTTTATCAGATCAATCTCAATGATCTTATCCAATCTTCTTGGAGAGTCACAGCAGAGTAAACTCCAGTCAAAACGTCTCATCGTCTCGTGAATCAGATCTTCTTCTCTGAGGGAAGACGGTAGGTTGACGACTCTCGAGCTCTCCGATGGCGTGAAAGGCCAAAACTTGATGTCTTGACGGTAAATCTCGCGGAGAATCTCGTCGGTGTAATCAAGAACAAGAAGAAGCTGATCGTTGTTGTGATTACCATGTGAGAATTCGTCGAGTAGTGATGTTTCTTCGTTGCATCTCGCCATAAGATTAGTCCAATTCAGTCTAGAAGCTTGAAGAACTTTCTTCACAAACTCATGAACAGAGTCTTTCTCGAGAAGATCCATGTTTGAATCATCAAAGGATAACAATCCAATCTGCTCTTCTGCATGGAAATAACATATTTTTCGGATTAATCAAACAGAAATTTAGTGACTTAAGGATTAAAAGCATGAAAGCATTGATCCGGGGGCTTTTACCGAGTTTAGAAATTTTCACATTTCCGAGGCTAACTGTTTCGTCTTCCAAATGATTTCTCTCTAGAACAGAGACAGGACTCGGTTGCTCCTGCTCCTGTTTCAGGTCATGAATGTTTCTGTCTCGTCTTTCTAGGCTCAGATTCGACTCCTGCAACGATTTAAAGCATGGATTAAACATCAAATCCACGTAGAGACATTAGAAATGTTTACACTTTCTCTCAGAACTAACCGCTGATGAGCTCTCGAGATATCTATCTTCCTCAATTCCGTCTTCTACAGGAGTTCTCAGACTTGTGTACTCAGCAGAACCTGTACTATTGTCGTTCAGAGACCTTAGATTGGAGTTGTGCGGATTCGGGTCAAAAACCTCGAAGTCCTTGTCCAAGGACCACAACTTGAAGCTCTCTCTTCTCTTCTCCAGCCTCTGCCTTCTCTCTTTGAGTTTTGTCTGCAAGCTACTCAACGCATTCGGAACTTCATAAACCGGTGAGGAATTTGATCTCTCCTGCTGCCTTTCCACTGTGAATCTTCTTGGCAAAACATCGTTCTCCATACTTAGCTTGAAAACATCTGATTCAACACGCTTCTTGCGCCTAAACACCGGTGACTCCGGGCTTCTATAGCCAACTGAACTGGTAGACACATCACCTGTTCTAAAAGCAGCAGACTCGGTTTCTCTAGCTTTACCACTACATTCAGGTTTAATTTCTGCGTGGTTACTGTCATCGTTAGATCCAACAACAAGCTTCAGCTTCTTGGCTAGATGTTTGAATCTCAAGTATACTCTATCATCAACAGAGCTTGATAATCTAGGCTTCAAGAGAACAATATTATCCAAATCATCAGCTATTGAAGGAGATTTATCACGCCGTTCCTTCACCTGAGGTCTCTCCAAGTCTTGACCTTTCTTCGCCGAGAAAGAATTAGGATCTTGCAAGAGTGTAATGAACAATTCTTTGTTCGAACTTAGAATATCTAATGCTTCCATGAACTGCTTAGACCGGTCTTTTCCCTTCTCCTCAGCTTTTGAACAGATCAACGTTTCAGCGGCTTCATTCACACAAACTTGAAGGTTAATCTCTGAGCTCTTCTTACAAGATCTCTTATTCTTCATCTTCAGGTCTGTTTGCTTGTCCTTACCATTTGTCTTCTGAATTTCACTCAAAGAAGGTTGCTTTTGCTTATCCGGGCTACTATCGCAAGTTTCCTCTTTTAGATTTTTGATCCTCTTTATCTCTCTCTCTAGTAATCCCTGACCAGGTTTTGGTTCATTGCTTTCATCTTCTCTTTCAGAACTTAAAGATCTTCTCCTTGTTTTAGGCTTACATGAATTCTCTCCTTCCACAATCCGCTGAACAACGCAAAGATTCAGTTTTCTCCTTCCAAATCCGAAAAGCTAAGCCTAAAAACTAACAATTTAAAAAAACTTACATCATTACACTGACATTTCTCATGAAGTCTCTTGAGCAAATCAAGCTGGCTTTTAGTATAAACATTTCCTGCAAAAGAAATAATTAAATTTAAAACTAAAATCATGAAGTGATCCAAGAAACACACTACTGGTACAAACCTGCAGAATCTCTGATGAATTTCTTCTCTGAACTCAGCCTCTTATTACCAGATTTGACATGTCTGAAATCGAAGAAGTTTATCAGTTTCCAACCACAACCAGACTTGTAACTCTCGTAGAGAAGAGGGCTTTTAGGGAAAATTGCAGTTCCAGGACTCTTGCTGCTTCTCGGTGACCTTCTTTTCTCCATTGTTGATCAAAGAATTCACAAATCATTCAAAAACCTTGTCTTCAATCTAGAAAACGATTCCCAAGAACCTGAAGAAAAATAAACAAAAACCCTCATCTTTTAACAAAATACCAAAAACCTTAATAAAACATATAAACAACATAAAAAAAAAACAGAGGATTCTTCTAATTCTGTCCGAAAATTGCTTCTTCTGGATACAGAAGCAGAACTGTCAATTTCACTTTCTGGATTCCTTTTTTTTTTTTCCTTACCCTAAACCCTAGACAGAGATTTTCAGTAAACACTTCTTCGTCATGAAAGAAAAGATTCCTTTAGTCTAATAATGTAATCTTTCCATGTATATATCTGCTTATGCAGACATGTTTATGTAGACATATATACATATATATATATATATATATATATCAGAGATTTGCTTACCAGAGATTTAGGTTGAAATGGGACAGAAAAAAATGCAAAAACTTTTTCTTTTCAGAGACTGTGGAGCCAATCAAGCACTGAGCTTTGTGATGGACTGATAAACTTTTAAGAGTTAAAAACCCCAAATCTTTGTTTCTACAAACAAAAGAAAAAAAAAAGTGCCCAACATGATTGAGGTTGGGTTTTGAAGATCTTTAGCGAAAATTAAAGGGACCCTTGTCTCTTCATCTACCCATCTAATTAAAAAAGGATCTTTTTTTTTAATTGGGGATTTTCTTTGTCTTCAAGAAAACTTGTAAGGACAATAAATGAGGATTACTGTTTATTCTTAGAGATGGGTCCTCTCGCCATTAAAAGGCTTTATATCGTTATGGAGAAGAGGAGAAGAGGAGGAAGAAGAGGAAGGAAGAAATTTTATAAGATTGGAAATATGTAAAAATAAGGAATGAAAAATAATCAAAAAGACCAATAGAAATCTACACTTGTTTTAGATCTTTTTTAAGACCATCAGACAACTTTTTGTATTTCGCAGGCAAGCAGACATTTTTTCATAGTGGGATTTTTTGTTTTCTTTCTAATAATCTACAATTACCTTCTTTTTTTTTTTTGCAAAATAAATAAGCGAAAATGAGAGTGAAGGAGAGGGACGTGAGAATGAAAGAGACATTGGAAATTTGCAGATCATTTCACATATAAGACAATGCTTTCAAAAAAGCTCTTGTTTCTGTCATCTTCTTATCTACAAATGCATATATGTATATAAATATGTATATTTGTGAGTGTATGTGAAAACATAAATATTACAGTGGGTTTTATGTGATTAAAGCATTAAATTATCACTGTCAATAAAAGGCCTGTCGTTAAAAGTGTACCTTTTCTTGACAGTGCACAAATTTTTGGAGCAAATTTTTCATTTTTTGTCGAAAATGTAACCGTTGGAATCGAACTCATATAATTGAAATAAGTTACAAGTGGTACTACATCTGCTTTTAATGATTATTTTTTTGTATTTATTATTGGGAAAACGGCCAAAAAATTCCCCATCTTTCCGAAAATCATCGTTTAATTCCCCAATTATCACTTAAGCTATTTAAATCCCGAACTTATGTTGACTTTCTCAATTAAAACCCAAACTTATGTTGACCAAGCTAAATTATACTCGTCGTTAAGTTGGGTAACGGATCTAATTAACCCCGTTAAACACCGTTATTAAGATCCGTTTAATCAAAACGATGCGTTTTGAATTAAAAACAGAAAACCATTATCTCTTCTTCTTCCCTTCTTCTTTCTTCTTCATCCCCGACTGAAATCAAATTGAAACCCTAAGAAAAAAAACCCCAAATCGATTCTCCTCTCTATTCCTCCCAACGAAAAGCAAATCGATTCTCCTCATTATCAAGAAATGGTGAGAAGGAAGAAGATTCCTGTTCGTAAAAGAAAGAGTGATGCTGATGGAGGCGAGTGTAGTGGAGTTGTAGGAGATGAAGCTCAACCTGAGGCACCCACGACTGAACCAGAGGCAGAACACGCGAATTTTGATGGTGATGTAGAATCGGAAGCTGTAAGTGGAGATGACTGTGAGGTTGCTCCAGATGATGATTTCGAAACTGCCATTGATGATGATGGTGGTACTGCGACAGGTGATGAGAACGATGGGAACCATGTCGGTGTTGAAGAAGGTGTTGACGATTTAGGAGAAGAGTTTAGAGATGCTGTAAGGAATGACAATGTTGAGAGTGATGGAGAGAGTGGAGATGATATATGGAATGATGAAACAATTCCAGATCCTTTGTCAGCATCGGATGACGACGATGAGATAGAGCCTAGACAGAACGAAGATCCGGAAGAGTTGCTTGCATTGGGGAAAACGTATGGGTGTGCAGATGATTTCAAGCGGGCGCTGCTTAGGTACTCACTGAAAACGAAATACGACATCAAGATGTTCAAGTCGTCGTCGACAAGACTGGGTGCAAAATGCTCAGACACTAAGTACAAGTGTCCATGGAGAGTCTACTGCTCTTATGAGAGATCGAAAAGCAAGCTGCAGGTAAAGGTCTACGTGAATGAGCATATATGTGTTAGATCAGGGTACTCTAAATTGTTGAACCCATCAACAATTGCATGGCTTTTTGCGGAAAGGCTGCGGGTGAATCCAAAAATGACAAATGTGGAAATGGCTGCTGAGATCAAGAGGGAGTACAGTCTTATTGTCAGTGACGACCAGTGTGCAAAGGCGAAGACAAAGCTTTCTAAAGAAAGAAAAGCTACTCATGAAGCCCATTTTGCAAGAATATGGGATTATCAAGCAGAACTCTTTCGGTCTAACAAGAACTCGAAAATGGAAATTGAGACAATTCCTGGGCCAACCATTGGAAGCAAACAAAGGTTTTATCGGTTATTCATATGCTTTAAATCACAAAGAGATACCTGGAAAGAGAGTTGTAGGCCGATTATAGGATTAGATGGTGCGTTCCTCAAGTGGGATATAAAGGGGCATCTTCTAGCTGCAGTAGGCAGAGATGGGGATAATAGGATAGTTCCCATTGCGTGGGCTGTAGTAGAAGTTGAGAATGACACGAATTGGGATTGGTTTGTTAGACATCTCAACACTACTTTGGAACTTAATGGTGGAACAAACCTTGCAATAATTTCCGACAAACAAAAGGTTAGTATCTTACTTATTGTATTTACTTATAGTGTTTACTCATGCTTTTTGCTTATGTTGGTTGAATTGTTTCTTTTCGTAGGGCTTAGTGAAAGCGGTTCACAATATTCTCCCAGAAGCTGAACACCGTATGTGTGCTAAGCACATTATGGATAACTGGAAGAAAGATGGCAATGATATCCAGTTGAAGATATTGTTTTGGAAGATAGCACGCAGCTACACCATAGGAGAATTTGACGAGAACATGGAAGCTTTAAGGCGTTACAGTCCAGGTGCACATAATACTATACAAAACACCTCTCCTCAAACATGGTCTAGGGCTTACTTTAGGATAGGGTCTTGTTGCAATGACAACTTGAACAATCTGAGTGAGTCTTTTAATAGAACGATCCGGGAAGCTAGGAGGAAACCCTTACTAGACATGTTAGAGGACATAAGGAGGCAGTGTATGGTGCGTAATGCAAAAAGGGCTATTATTGCGAATAGATTGAAGACTAGGTTTACAAGAAAAGCTCATGCGGAGATAGAGAAAATGATAGACGGCTCTATGGATTGCAGTAGATATATGGCTACAAATGAGTTAAATGAGGTAGAGCATGAACGTGTTAATTACACCGTCGACATGGGGGAGGAGACTTGTACTTGTCGGAAATGGCAAATGACTGGAATCCCATGTATTCATGCCGCATGTGTCATCATCTCAAAGAAAAGAAGGTTGAAGATTATGTGTCTCAGTACTACACAACACAAACTTGGCGGCAAACATATAGCGAAGGCATTAGGCCTGTTCAAGGTATGAAGTTCTGGCCTAAAACAAATCGATTACCTGTCTTACCACCACCATGGAGATTAGGAAATCCTGGTAGACCGAATCTGCATGCTAGGCGTAGAGGACAAAATGAAACAGCCACTTCTTCAAAGAAGACCAAGTTGACACGCCTGAATAGAGTGATGACATGTTCGAATTGCAAAGAAGAAGGACACACGAAGACAAATTGCTCAAAACCATTCGTTGAGCCTCCACCAAAGAGACCAAGAGGTCGACCAAGGAAAAATCAGGTTTGTTGTACTTTAAATACATGCTTTGTCTTCAATTGGGATGACTGTTAATGCTTTTTATTGCCAACTACATTTTAGGAAGGATCATCAAATGATTGGCTTTCACAATCACAAGGAGCACAAGCACAAGGATCACAACCACAAGGACCTCAACCAGAAGGTTCACAACCACAAGGACCAGGATTTCAAGCACCACAAGTACAACTATCACAAGCACAAGGATCAGAGGTGGAAGGACTAGCACGCTGGTTTCTTTGATTGACTCTGTGCTCTTCTAACCTCGGTTGTGTTTTCATGTTTTTTATTTTTAGACTTTGCTTTTGAGACTTCAATTGTGCTACTTCGATTATGTTTGTGTTGTTTCTATTTTCGGATTTATGAGACTGCAACTAGTGTGTGTTTATGTCATGTTTCTTATTTAAAACTCGTTGTTGTTGTTGTTATTAACTAGTGGCTTTCATAGTTTCATTTGTTTCCTTTGATTGTTTGTATAGTTAAGAAGAAGAACCGAAACAGCTAATCTCATTAAAATTCTAATTCTTCAAATACAACAAAACAAAATTATAAAAATACAACAAAAGAGAAGAACAAGTGCACAATGAACTCGATTTAATCCTCACACCCCACTAGTAGCCAAGAACAAGTTTCTTTTCCTTGGCTTTACAAACCGTTACATAAACAATGCCAATAATGATAACATCAAGACAGACAATACACAATTTGTTCATCAGCTTACATTTTTGGACTTCAATTTGGGTCTGTATTAGCTCTTCCTTTAATTCCTTGACAACAAACTTCAACTCTTCAACCTCGGTTGTTCCTTTCCAAATCTCCCTTTCAATGTTTCTTACTTTTGGTACAACTTCTTCAACCTCCTCCAATACGGCTTCTTCTACCCACTTGAAAAGATGATCCTATCGTAATAACTCTTAATGTAACCGATACAAACCTGTGTAAAACTAACATACATAATACATATCACCATTAACAATTCAACTTACATCTTTTTTGGTGATGCAACCAAAGAAAGGACGTCCTGGATTCTTCTGTGTCTTTGATGTATAGATCGACACATCACATCCGCATACACACTTCAACGGAAACCCACGGTTCTCTTCACACTTCAGTTTAGAGCTAGAACTCGAACTCATCACAATAAATGACTAGAAATCGATAGTTTAGAGCGAAAGAGAATTCGATACTAGGTTAAGAGAACGGTAGAAATTGATTAGGGAGGAATAGAGAGGAGGAATCGATTTGGGGTTTTTTTTTCTTAGGGTTTCGAATTTATTTGGGTCGGGGATGAAGAAGAAAGAAGAAGGGAAGAAGAAGAAATAATGGTTTTCTGTTTTTAATTCAAAACGCATCGTTTCGATTAAACGGATCTTAATAACGGTGTTTAACGGGGTTAATTAGATTCGTTACCCAACTTAACGACGAGTATAATTTAGCTTGGTCAACATAAGTTTGGGTTTTAATTGAGAAAGTCAACATAAGTTCGGGATTTAAATAGCTTAAGTGATAGTTGAGGAATTAAACGATGATTTTCGGAAAGATGGGGAATTTTTTGGCCGTTTTCCCATTTATTATTATGTATCCTTTAACATTTACCTATTATTATTTCCAACTTCCGAGTACATAAATGAGTATTATTAGTCTTATTTTCTTCGGACTAATTTTATTAATTAGTAACGTAAAGACTCGTATACTTCCCATCTATATCATACTACGTGTATACACATGCACATTTAATATGTGTGTACGCATTTATATATCAACAATGTAAAAAAAAAAAAAATGTTAATGTGTATATTTGAATAAAATAGTATATTTGTAGAGTAGCCGATCCCAATACGGCATGTTCTTTTGTAGTATTCGCTACCGAGTCTATGTTTATTTTACAAGGATCTTCTTTTTTGAAATTATCAAATTGAGTTACACATTTTCATCAGATGATAAACGAGGACATAAACTAGAACTGTTAAAGTGTTAAGTAGTACTTAAAAAACTGTAATACGACATACTTACTTTAGTAATAATATTCTAATGCACGTTCACGAAGATTCTGGCAAATTTAATTACTTCTAATGAGTTTATGTGCGTGAATCACAAATAGATGTCAAATATAAATACATATAATTAATTAATATATATAGCTTACCCTTCAATTTTTTAACTATGACATGTGATTGTCGTAGTCGAGATGGTGACAGCGACTGTTTAAGCTTTTAATTCACCATTCAAGATTTTTTGTATTCATGCTTTTATTTTTTGGGCATAAGAACAAAACATCAGTCTTTGCAAATGCATGTATTTTACTGCTACCAGAGAATCAGAGTTGTATATCAGTACAGATGGTGGAAAATGATTGTATTTTTAAAGAATTTGTTCCGTCAAAATGAATCATATATTTGGTTCATTAACCTGTGCCAACTACTTTGCTCTCTCTTATATATGGTAGATATATGGTAGATGAATGACACGAATGCAAAACTAGTCCATATTGTAGTTTTTCTTCTGCAGGGCACTTAGTCTTTTTTTATTTTTTTTATTAATCTTGGGTATCCCGAGCTTAACTCATACTAATCTCCAAAGGGACACGTGACCCACGGGTAGACTCGCGCACCAGGTTTGCAAATGGGCCGTAAACAAGGGCCCATACCCGTGTGGTGTCCAGAAGAGGTAAGTTTGTTTCTAAGGACGCTCGAACTCGGGTTTGGGAGTTGCACCCTTCACCCTTGCCCCTCAAACCACTTGGACTACCTCATCCGGACCACTTAGTCTTTTAGTTACTATATTTTTTAATAATATTGTTAAATTATCGAAAAATGAGAACTAAAGTCAGATAACCTATATTTCGAATTATTAAATTTAGTGTTTTTTTTGTTTTTGAATTTACGAAATTATAATTTTTGATTTATATTAGAGAAATTTTGTTATCCAAAAAAGTTATATCAGATATCACATGATGATATGTGGACAGTTCTTAGTAGAATGGAAAATATTTATCCCAAATCCAGTCGTTAATGTTACATTTTGTTGTCCTTATCAACGATCGTTTACGTTATTGAGAGTAGTATTTTTTTTTAATATACTATTAATTAATTTATCAATCAATTTCTTACTTGCTTCATCCGTTTCACTTATTCTATTCAATCTGTTATTTCACCAGTGACAAATTTAACTCTTTAGCCAATGGGACCAGCTTCGCTTAAGTCAATGAAGATTTGAGATTGCATGTTAATTCATATGATCTAATCGTATTATTATTTTATATGAAAAACTGGTGGAACATAAATATGATTGTTTGACTAGTAACGCCGTAACGGTATACGTGTGGTTGTCCACTTGTCTCATGGTATTATAATAATCAAATCCATCTAACTTTCACCAAAGTTTCTCTCCTCGGTCCAATAGAATATAAGTATTTATGTCAAATGCATAAACTACAATCATCAAACACGTAAATTCAGTAGACGAATTATTTTAGATAGTGTACCGACAAAGGTATCACGACGTATGACATTTTCTCACAAATTTACATAATTTCCGTGATATCGAAAGACTGAAAAAATCCGATATATATTTTCAGCGTCCCAAAATATATATGCACGTAAGTAAGACTACATTTTTGATACATAAAGGTCGTATATACTTGTAAAAGAAAATTCAGTTGGAGATTTTTTTTTTTTGTAGAAAACCCAAAAACTAATTAATGGCATAGTATAACTTGAATTTTTAAGATGCAAAACAGTTAAACTAATGCAATTTTAGAATAATAAACTCATGTGACGCCGACTATGGAGTTTACGAAGCGAAGCTAACTTATAAGATATCATATACATTAGACAAGCTAGACGTTGACACTTAGACACAATATAAGCTATATCTAAATTCTAAAGTTTTTAAAATGGAAAACTATATTAATATATTGCTTAATGGGAGTAAAATATATTTATAAATGTTGATTAGTCAAACTAACTACATTGCTTACAAAAACATCAATGAATCAAACTACATAATCATATCTTGTAGCAGGTATTATTTAAAGACTATGACATGGGTTTTATCAATATTTTTAGATGGCAGTCGCATGCAGACGATCGATTCTCGCATCAATTAGGCATATATGCATTTTTAAAATACGTACGTCACGTGTTATGAAATGGGCCGAGGGAATGTCGAAGTGAGGCCCAAGGGGGGAAAAGGGACCACAGAAGGTGTTATGTATTAAACCAACTCAACTGTAAATGGCGGTGGTCGGTCTACGTTACAAATTAAAGTGGCCATGTGATTTTATTTCCTTCTATCAGCGACCAAAGAACTGGCTACAACGACCAATATGAGTTGACGATCAATAAGAGTCATTGTTGGAGTCTTGGAGATGGGTTTCACATCCTGAAAAAGACTCTTCCTATATACGATGAGTAAAACAATTATTCTAGAAAATTGTTTCTATCGACTATCGACATATCATGATATGTATAGGAAATATTTGTCTTCGTGCTCAAGCCTCTTTAACTAAAAAAATCAGCACGGATATAATTTTTTTTCAAAAATGAAACGAGGCTAAAGTCATAAAAGTAACTTTTTTTTTTTTTTTTTTTTTTTTTTTTTTTTTTAAACTTTCATTACCGATTAATTGTCAACGTACAACAGAGACAGAAATGAAAAGGATTGGAAGTAGCCACAAACGGCAAACCAAATCATGTAGTTAAAAAAGAAGAAGGATAAAACAGAGAGATCCATGCCTCGAGTGGAGAAGTAGTGTTTGTAGATATCACATGAGATTTGGAGATAGACAGTACTCGACACTTAACCGTCCGCTTAATCTCCTCGATAATTGTCATTGTTGATTTGAAGACAGTAGAATGCAACCTCATATTACGTTCGCGCCAGACGGTGTAAATTGTTGCTTGAAACACCAGATTGAGAATTAGCCGAATGTTTTTGTCTGGAGAAGGGTTTTCCATCCAAGTCAGTCCATCTTCGAATAAAATTGGCGGGACCACCTGTATTTTAGCGGAGAAGAAAGACCATATTTCTGAACTATAAACACAGTCAAAAAATAAATGTTGTCTTGTTTCTGCTGAGCCATTGCATAGGAGGCATGTTTCCGGTACATTTAAACCCCATCTGCGTAACCTGTCCCGAGTCGTGAGCCTATTCAAAGCCACAAGCCATACCATGAAGGCATGTTTTGGTATCCGACCCTTAAACCAAACCACAGAAGACCACTGAACCAAAGGACCTGGGGGATATAGAAATTTCCAAACGTCAGAGGTTGAGAACTTAGTCGAAGGTACCTTATCTCCCACTTTCCATAGAAAAACATCATCCACTCCATCAGCGTTGACAACCTCGACACTCGGCAAACATTCCTTGAGAAGGCATATGATTGGACTCCTACTCCTTGAGTTAAAAACGATCCACTCCCCACTTGTAATTGCATCCGCTACCACCGCACATTGTTGGACTCCAGAAACACGAGGTCCCGATTCTCCCGTAACTTCTATGAGAGGACCCAGACCAGTCCAATTATCGTACCAGAAACTAGCCGTAAGACCACTTCCCACCTCACAAATAACAAACGGACGAGCAAGGGGTCTGAGTTTACACAAACTCTTCCATATCCAACTTCCTGATAGCGGCGCCGTAAACTCCCAGAAATTTGAAGATCCTATCAAGTTGCGTCTCACCCATGACACCCAAAGAGACCCAGATGAAGCAAACAGCAGCCAAATTAATTTTATGGAAAGGACTTTATTCCATGCCGCCAATCTCCTTAGTCCCAGGCCACCTGAAACTTTTGGAGTGCACACAATATCCCAGCTAACCTTAGCCCCCCTAGCTGAACCAAGCGTACCTTTCCACAAGAAAGCCGCACACATACGCTCTAATTCCTCTAAGCACTTAGAAGGCAGAAGAAACACTGAGGCCCAGAAGGTAATGATTGAATAAATTACCGATTTAATCAGTTGCAGTCTGCCTGCGAAGGACAAAGATTTTACCGTCCAGGAGTTAAATTTTCTTGATATGCGATCAATTAGCGGTTGAAAATCCTGGAACCTCATCTTCTTGGATGATAAGGGAAGGCCCAAGTATCTAACCGGTAGAGGGTGATTTAAGAGACCAAACCGCGCAGCCACTTCCCCTTGGTGAACCATGTTGCCACCATCCAAGAACAAAGCAGACTTTTGTCGACTTATCCGTAATCCTGATCTCATGTAAAAATTATCCAACACATCGAAGATACCTTGCAGAGAGTTGTTTTTTCCATCAAAAAAGATCAATACGTCATCAGCGAAACTCAAGTGGGTTACCAATGGAGCATCACACATAGGATGAATCCGAAATGCCCCATCCATAGCTCCATAATCCAGTTTCTTAGCGAGAATGTCCATTGCGAGGACAAAAAGCAACGACGAGATAGGGTCTCCTTGTCGAACTCCTCGCTTCCCAGAAAAGAAACCCGTCAGTTCGCCGTTGAAGGACACACTGTATGTCGGAGTAGAAATACATTGGTTGATCCAAGTAATAAATTCTTCCGGTAATTCGAATGCTCTGAGGATGTTTAGAAGAAACCTCCAATCCAAGTTATCATAAGCCTTTGCTATATCAATCTGCAAGCATCCCCTCGTAAGCGCACCTGGCTTGTGAAAGTCAGATACAAGTTCTGAGGCAAGTAGTACATTTTCACAAAGAAAACGCCCCTGTAGAAATCCAACTTGGTTCTCTTGCACCGCTTGCGGAACAAGAAGCTGAAGTCGTGTTTTTAGTAACCTTGCTATTACTTTGTACACCGTAGAACAAAGTGAAACTGGCCTGAATTGTCCCAACGAATCAGCACCGGTGACTTTAGGAAGTAGAGCAATAGTTGTTGAGTTGAACTTGCGTAGTAACCTTCCAGATACGAAGAATTCCTTCACGGCTGCAATAGTATCAACTCCTACCAAACTCCAGGCCTCTACCCGGGGCTTTATTATTTGGCATGCGGAATAGTGTTTGAGTTATTTCCTGATCCGATGGAATCCTCAGCAACTTTGCTTTCAAATCCTCCGAGCAACGAAATGGATGAATTCTCTGAATCTCTTCCACTGTCATTTGTTGAACGTCTGTATTTTCCTTTCCAAGTAGGTTGGAAAAGTACTCAACAAACATCACTTTAATTTGGTCGACGTTATGTACTCTTTCGCCATCCCCGTTTCTCAAATAACGAATTGCGTTCTGTGCCTGATGAGCCAAAACCATGCGATGAAAGAAAGATGTATTAGCGTCCCCCTCGCTTAACGAAGTCATAAAAGTAACTTCCAAGATAAGAAGTTTAAATCCTACTTGAAAAAGGTTAATCCGCTGAATCCTCGATCATTTTCAATAAATTTACATAATACATTCCATATATAAACGATTGTAATGTTGTTCAAAAAAAAAAAAAAAAACGATTGTAATTTTTTTTTTGGCTTGAATAGTTTAATATAAAGAAAATCGTTCAGCTCCGCGTGGAATGCAAAAGGAGTCCTACGACATCCTCCAACTCCAAACATGCCACATTCCATATTGTCTTCTAGACACCACCCGAATCCACTAATTTCTCCATTTTTTTTTACATCGAGTTGTTACAAACGAGTTCTACGCTGACGCAAGTAGATTAGGATGGTGTCCTAACCACTGCGGAACCAGCTGACCAACATAGGAGAAAGGAGAGTCTCAGGATCTTGAGGTTTTCGCGAGAAAATCAGCCCGGATGTTCTCAGACCGCGGAATGTAAGATATAGAGAAGTTCTCAAAATGCTGTCTAGTCATCAGGAATTCTTCAATCTCCATTTCGAGAGATGGGCATTCCTCTTCCTCATGAATAATCTTAATCATCTGAGCACAATCTGATTCAAAATGAACATCAAGTCTTCCTAGCCGAATCATATTTTTCATAGTCCAAATCAGAGCTTCCAATTCCGCATGGAGAGGAGACTTGTTATTCAGTTCTTCCCCCAAACCTACCATCCACCTTTCATTAACTTTTGTGGCCACAAACCCAAAGCCAACGAGCTTCACATCATGTACCCAAGAGGCATCTGTTCAAACAAGGATGGCTTCGGGATTGGTGGATGCAGGAGGGTGAGGATGGTTATAGCTTGTTGGTTCCGGCAGGTCATCCATTGTTTCTGCACTTTCCTCCATGATCTGTGCTAGGCGCAAACTCTCAGTTTCCTGCGTCGCCATATGGAGTGTATCAAGAGGGGATATCTCCTTACCGTTAAAAGTTTTTTCGTTTCGGGCCTTCCAGATGTACCACAACAGCCAAGGAAAGATGGCTAGTGCGTCTTGTTGTGCTCCTCCTTTTCTTGCTCTTTCTAGTAAGAAATCAAAGTTGGTGTATAAAGAGCTACACGGGAATAAACCCGGAAGTGTAGGGATAGAGGATAGGGCCCAGCATTGTTCCGCAGGGGGGCATTTGAAAACCAAATGGTTGATTGTTTCATTTTCCGCCCCACAACGTGGACAACCTCTATCATTTCCACAATGTCGATCTGTCAATCTGCTTGTCGTTGCTACGCAACCCGACAAGGCTTGCCAGAGAAAGTGCTTGATCTTTCTTGTGGTTTTAATCTTCCAAACTTGAGCTTTAAGGCTCGTCGTACTCGGTTCTGAGTAGAAAGTATCCTCCTTTGCCGCTGTCATTTCTTCCGCTGTTTTGTATCCAGATCGGACCAAGTATTTTCCCGATTTGGTAAAATCCCAACAGACGCTATCTCTTCGCCCAAAGCGGCTCGGCCGTATACTTAAAATTCGCGGAATATCTTCCGGATCTACAAACGCGGAAACCAATTCCATATTCCATGACATCGTATCAGGATCAATGATATCATCGGTTTTTAACGTATTTTGATTCGTTTTTAGTATCCGGTTTGAGTTTCTATTTACATCTTTCGTTGGTTTTTCGAGTCTTTTCCTTTGTTTTGAGTATTTTACAGATTTTATGGAGTTCCGAAGGAGTTTGGCGTTCACGGACATGTTCGAGTCAAGTTGACGTGGAAAACACGAGGAAAGGACCAACTGAAGAGAACGACCATTCTTGGGACAGAACGACCCAACAGAACGATCGTTCCCTCCAAGGAACGGTCGTTCCCTCATTCACCTACCCTGCCGACAACATCACGAGATCGACCGTTCCGTTCCATGTGGTCGTTCCACACCTCACCAACTTTGCCGACAAAAACACACGGAACGACCGTTCTCTCCTCCGGAACGATCGTTCCCCGACACCGCATCTCACCTACTACGGATCGACCAAGGGGAACGATCGTTCTCCACCTAGAACGACCGTTCCCCGTCTCACCTACTCCCCTCACCTTGGCCTATAAATACAACTCACTCTTGATGTTAAAAAACACACCTTCTTCTTCCTCCTCTCTTCTCTAGCTTCAAAGCATAGCTTCTTCTTCAGTTTTAAGTTTTATGTTTATGCTTTTATTAAGTTTTATTTAGTTTCTTTTAAGCTTTATACATTTATGCTTTAATTAAGTTTTACTTTCAGTTCTTATATTTATGCTTTACTTTCAGTCTTTATATTTATGCTTTACTTTCAGTCTTTATATTTATGCTTACTTTCAGTCTTTATGTTTATGCTTTAATTAAGTTCTTATAAGTTTATATTCAGCTTTCATTATCTATTCAAGCTTTTATGATGAACTCTATAATCATGTTGTTTTCTTCTTTAATCATGTCTGAGTAGATCTCTTAGTTATGTTAAGGTTTGTCAAAGGAATTCATGAGCTTTAGGGTTAAACACAAATAGGCTATTCAAATCAATATCTTCACCCTTGTTGTTCTTAATGCTTAAATCGAATTGATCATTTGATTTTATGATATGAGGTTAATTTAGACAACGACAGTTGCTAGGTTGCTAGAATAAACATTGGTGAGCAATTTAACCATTACCTACGACAGTAGATGTAGTGAGAATTGCGAACAAATCAAATCTATCCTTAATGTTTGTTTACGATTTCTAGTACCGACGACAGTTAGGATTTCTAGATCGTTAGGCAAAGTTATTGATACCACGACAGTGGATTGATATTATCTTTATGTTTGAGTTCTAGACTTGTGCTTAAACACTGCCTGAATAGTTGTTTGATCCGTCGCTCTGAATCTCCTGCGATATTCCTTGACCTAACGCCTGTTAAAATTATCTTACAACCGATTTCACTTTCATTACTAGTTAATAAAAAAAACCAAAAACATATTTGAATTGTCTTAGCTTTTAATTTAGCTCAATATATCAAAGTGTGAAAACTGGCTTTCGTGGGAGGCAACCCACCAGGTAACATGTAAATATCGTGAATTTATTTTCGTTCTTGTTCTATTTATGTTTCTTGTTTTGTTTGAGATTGTTTTTGCAAGTTTTTATTAAGTGTTCGAGAAACCGCTCTGCTGGGAGCGAAGAGACCGATCGTTCCTAACAAGAACGGTCGTTCTACACGGGAAAACGATCAATCCCAATGATAGAGAGCATCACCGATAGCTCCACCAGCGACCACTGGGCTGTGGTTATTTCTATCTCCCTTGTTATATCCATTTTTATTTTAGACACTTTTTATTTTTATTTATGACTTTTCGAATTTCTCTTTCAGTTTTGTTTAAACCGGGACGGTTAAAAACAAGTCTGGGGGAGGGATTTATTTGTGTACTAACATTGTGTTTTATTGATGTTTACTTCTTATGTTTTATTTTGGTGTGTTTAGATTTTCAAAAACTAAAAAACAAAAAAAAATATTTTTATCGAGTCAAAACAGTGTGTGATTTTGCTAAAACTTTTTGGAATTGCAACATGTTCGATGTCATTGCCTTAAGACTGTTTAGCATTGTTTGAGGATAGTTTGGAAACGCAGAAAAATCCATAACTTGATCATTTAGTGAATTTTTCAAATCATCTGAACTTAATCGAATTATCGGAACTTAATATGGACTTAATTTATCTCACTTAGGGGGTTGATAATCATGTATTGGATTTTACATTTGGAGTTTTCTTTGCATCAATTTTTACCAATCTTTGCTAACTCCAAATGGCTAGACTTATCCTTAGTCTAGTACCACACCCTTACCATTTCCATGTTGAAACCCACTTTTCTTCGTTTACTGTCATTGCATTCATGTGCAAAAAATATGGAGTATACGGACCGACACAACTTTTCTTTAGGATTGTGTCTAGATAGGTGGTCTCTTTCTGATTAAACTCATGGGATGTGTCTAGAAATGTGATCTCTCTCTTTGAACATATTCATTGAAAATTTTCGTTTCAAAAGAGGGTGAACTTTTAAAAAGGGTAGAAGGTTTTATTCGCATTCAAGAAATAAGCTTACATTGTTGATGTTCTTTTGATGCAGATCTTAGAGACTAACCGGTTCCATTCTCCGATATATATAAAAAAAAAAAAAAAAGAAAGAAAAAGAAAGAAAAAAGAAGAATAAAAATTATTTGCATTACAGAAAAGAAAACGGAAGGAACCGGGAAAGTCTAGGTAATATCGTTAAATTCCATAAAATGTTAAAAGAAATTAATCATGTTCTTGATTTGTGACTTGTTAAAAAAGGGTAGAAGGATTAGAGTTAAGGAGAGTTGTGTACCTCCTAATTGGTCTGTATCTCACGGTGATTTTGCATAATGATTTGCATCTGTTTATACTACTAAAAGAAACCGAAACACTTGAGCCACCAAATACCAACCTTGATACCTAGACCATAACGTGTTAGATATTCCCTTTGTGAGAGT
Organism: Isatis tinctoria; assembly: GCA_010577795.1. Lineage (NCBI taxonomy): Eukaryota > Viridiplantae > Streptophyta > Magnoliopsida > Brassicales > Brassicaceae > Isatis > Isatis tinctoria. Next base: position 36,090,942 of record CM021250.1, read on the forward strand.
ACACGCATTTGATAATGAATGTTAAATATTAAGTTCTGCTTGATCATGAGATTTCATTTATTTGCTACGGTTATGGAGAAGTACAATGAAGTACGGTTTGATCTGAACTTTGCGAATGCGGTTTACGGGCAATTGACTTAGAGTATGGTCCTATAAGTTTTACGAATTTCACACGTTTTTCTAACCTCTCCTCTTTGTAAGATATCTGGTTTTGCTTGAGGACAAGCAAAGGTTTTAGTTGGGGAGAGTTGATATCATCGGTTTTTAACGTATTTTGATTCGTTTTTAGTATCCGGTTTGAGTTTCTATTTACATCTTTCGTTGGTTTTTCGAGTCTTTTCCTTTGTTTTGAGTATTTTACAGATTTTATGGAGTTCCGAAGGAGTTTGGCGTTTACGGACATGTTCGAGTCAAGTTGACGTGGAAAACACGAGGAAAGGACCAACTGAAGAGAACGACCATTCTTGGGACAGAACGACCCAACAGAACGATCGTTCCCTCCAAGGAACGGTCGTTCCCTCATTCACCTACCCTGCCGACAACATCACGAGATCGACCGTTCCGTTCCATGTGGTCGTTCCACACCTCACCAACTTTGCCGACAAAAACACACGGAACGACCGTTCTCTCCTCCGGAACGATCGTTCCCCGACACCGCATCTCACCTACTACGGATCGACCAAGGGGAACGATCGTTCTCCACCTAGAACGACCGTTCCCCGTCTCACCTACTCCCCTCACCTTGGCCTATAAATACAACTCACTCTTGATGTTAAAAAACACACCTTCTTCTTCCTCCTCTCTTCTCTAGCTTCAAAGCATAGCTTCTTCTTCAGTTTTAAGTTTTATGTTTATGCTTTTATTAAGTTTTATTTAGTTTCTTTTAAGCTTTATACATTTATGCTTTAATTAAGTTTTACTTTCAGTTCTTATATTTATGCTTTACTTTCAGTCTTTATATTTATGCTTTACTTTCATTCTTTATATTTATGCTTTACTTTCAGTCTTTATGTTTATGCTTTAATTAAGTTCTTATAAGTTTATATTCAGCTTTCATTATCTATTCAAGCTTTTATGATGAACTCTATAATCATGTTGTTTTCTTCTTTAATCATGTCTGAGTAGATCTCTTAGTTAGGTTAAGGTTTGTCAAAGGAATTCATGAGCTTTAGGGTTAAACACAAATAGGCTATTCAAATCAATATCTTCACCCTTGTTGTTCTTAATGCTTAAATCGAATTGATCATTTGATTTTATGATATGAGGTTAATTTAGACAACGACAGTTGCTAGGTTGCTAGAATAAACATTGGTGAGCAATTTAACCATTACCTACGACAGTAGATGTAGTGAGAATTGTGAACAAATCAAATCTATCCTTAATGTTTGTTTACGATTTCTAGTACCAACGACAGTTAGGATTTCTAGATCGTTAGGCAAAGTTATTGATACCACGACAGTGGATTGATATTATCTTTATGTTTGAGTTCTAGACTTGTGCTTAAACACTGCCTGAATAGTTGTTTGATCCGTCGCTCTGAATCTCCTGCGATATTCCTTGACCTAACGCCTGTTAAAATTATCTTACAACCGATTTCACTTTCATTACTAGTTAATAAAAAAAACCAAAAACATATTTGAATTGTCTTAGCTTTTAATTTAGCTCAATATATCAAAGTGTGAAAACTGGCTTTCGTGGGAGGCAACCCACCAGGTAACATGTAAATATCGTGAATTTATTTTCGTTCTTGTTCTATTTATGTTTCTTGTTTTGTTTGAGATTGTTTTTGCAGGTTTTTATTAAGTGTTCGAGAAACCGCTCTGCTGGGAGCGAAGAGACCGATCGTTCCTAACAAGAACGGTCGTTCTACACGGGAAAACGATCAATCCCAATGATAGAGAGCATCACCGATAGCTCCACCAGCGACCACTGGGCTGTGGTTATTTCTATCTCCCTTGTTATATCCATTTTTATTTTAGACACTTTTTATTTTTATTTATGACTTTTCGAATTTCTCTTTCAGTTTTGTTTAAACCGGGACGGTTAAAAACAAGTCTGGGGGAGGGATTTATTTGTGTACTAACATTGTGTTTTATTGATGTTTACTTCTTATGTTTTATTTTGGTGTGTTTAGATTTTCAAAAATTAAAAAACAAAAAAAATATTTTTATCGAGTCAAAACAGTGTGTGATTTTGCTAAAACTTTTTGGAATTGCAACATGTTCGATGTCATTGCCTTAAGACTGTTTAGCATTGTTTGAGGATAGTTTGGAAACGCAGAAAAATCCATAACTTGATCATTTAGTGAATTTCTCAAATCATCTGAACTTAATCGAATTATCGGAACTTAATATGGACTTAATTTATCTCACTTAGGGGGTTGATAATCATGTATTGGATTTTACATTTGGAGTTTTCTTTGCATCAATTTTTACCAATCTTTGCTAACTCCAAATGGCTAGACTTATCCTTAGTCTAGTACCACACCCTTACCATTTCCATGTTGAAACCCACTTTTCTTCGTTTACTGTCATTGCATTCATGTGCAAAAAATATGGAGTATACGGACCGACACAACTTTTCTTTAGGATTGTGTCTAGATAGGTGGTCTCTTTCTGATTAAACTCATGGGATGTGTCTAGAAATGTGATCTCTCTCTTTGAACATATTCATTGAAAATTTTCGTTTCAAAAGAGGGTGAACTTTTAAAAAGGGTAGAAGGTTTTATTCACATTCAAGAAATAAGCTTACATTGTTGATGTTCTTTTGATGCAGATCTTAGAGACTAACCGGTTCCATTCTCCGATATATATAAAAAAAAAAAAGAAAGAAAAAGAAAGAAAAAAGAAGAATAAAAATTATTTGCATTACAGAAAAGAAAACGGAAGGAACGGGAAAGTCTAGGTAATATCGTTAAATTCCATAAAATGTTAAAAGAAATTAATCATGTTCTTGATTTGTGACTTGTTAAAAAAGGGTAGAAGGATTAGAGTTAAGGAGAGTTGTGTACCTCCTAATTGGTCTGTATCTCACGGTGATTTTGCATAATGATTTGCATCTGTTTATACTACTAAAAGAAACCGAAACACTTGAGCCACCAAATACCAACCTTGATACCTAGACCATAACGTGTTAGATATTCCCTTTGTGAGAGTACACGCATTTGATAATGAATGTTAAATATTAAGTTCTGCTTGATCATGAGATTTCATTTATTTGCTACGGTTATGGAGAAGTACAATGAAGTACGGTTTGATCTGAACTTTGCGAATGCGGTTTACGGGCAATTGACTTAGAGTATGGTCCTATAAGTTTTACGAATTTCACACGTTTTTCTAACCTCTCCTCTTTGTAAGATATCTGGTTTTGCTTGAGGACAAGCAAAGGTTTTAGTTGGGGAGAGTTGATATCATCGGTTTTTAACGTATTTTGATTCGTTTTTAGTATCCGGTTTGAGTTTCTATTTACATCTTTCGTTGGTTTTTCGAGTATTTTCCTTTGTTTTGAGTATTTTACAGATTTTATGGAGTTCCGAAGGAGTTTGGCGTTTACGGACATGTTCGAGTCAAGTTGACGTGGAAAACACGAGGAAAGGACCAACTGAAGAGAACGACCATTCTTGGGACAGAACGACCCAACAGAACGATCGTTCCCTCATTCACCTACCCTGCCGACAACATCACGAGATCGACCGTTCCGTTCCATGTGGTCGTTCCACACCTCACCAACTTTGCCGACAAAAACACACGGAACGACCGTTCTCTCCTCCGGAACGATCGTTCCCCGACACCGCATCTCACCTACTACGGATCGACCAAGGGGAACGATCGTTCTCCACCTAGAACAACCGTTCCCCGTCTCACCTACTCCCCTCACCTTGGCCTATAAATACAACTCACTCTTGATGTTAAAAAACACACCTTCTTCTTCCTCCTCTCTTCTCTAGCTTCAAAGCATAGCTTCTTCTTCAGTTTTAAGTTTTATGTTTATGCTTTTATTAAGTTTTATTTAGTTTCTTTTAAGCTTTATACATTTATGCTTTAATTAAGTTTTACTTTCAGTTCTTATATTTATGCTTTACTTTCAGTCTTTATATTTATGCTTTACTTTCAGTCTTTATATTTATGCTTTACTTTCAGTCTTTATGTTTATGCTTTAATTAAGTTCTTATAAGTTTATATTCAGCTTTCATTATCTATTCAAGCTTTTATGATGAACTCTATAATCATGTTGTTTTCTTCTTTAATCATGTCTGAGTAGATCTCTTAGTTAGGTTAAGGTTTGTCAAAGGAATTCATGAGCTTTAGGGTTAAACACAATAGGCTATTCAAATCAATATCTTCACCCTTGTTGTTCTTAATGCTTAAATCGAATTGATCATTTGATTTTATGATATGAGGTTAATTTAGACAACGACAGTTGCTAGGTTGCTAGAATAAACATTGGTGAGCAATTTAACCATTACCTACGACAGTAGATGTAGTGAGAATTGTGAACAAATCAAATCTATCCTTAATGCTTGTTTACGATTTCTAGTACCAACGACAGTTAGGATTTCTAGATCGTTAGGCAAAGTTATTGATACCACGACAGTGGATTGATATTATCTTTATGTTTGAGTTCTAGACTTGTGCTTAAACACTGCCTGAATAGTTGTTTGATCCGTCGCTCTGAATCTCCTGCGATATTCCTTGACCTAACGCCTGTTAAAATTATCTTACAACCGATTTCACTTTCATTACTAGTTAATAAAAAAAACCAAAAACATATTTGAATTGTCTTAGCTTTTAATTTAGCTCAATATATCAAAGTGTGAAAACTGGTCTTCGTGGGATCGACCCCTAAATACTACTTCGTATGCTGTGCACTTGCAGTAGGAAATAAGGGTTTAAAACTCGTGTATCAATCAATTAGATGGTGCACTTTGAGGTCTGGGTCTCGGAAACAGCCATTATCCAGAGCCGGCCTTGCCGGCGATATAGGGATCCACTTATCTGTCCACACACTTGTTTCTGCTCCTGTCCCTATTGTACGGCGGAGACCCTTAGCGATTAGAGGTTCTGCCGCCATCATACTGGTCCATCTGAAGGATGGTGCATTTGCTTTCCCTGTCTCCAGTGGGTTTGATTTACGATAATATCGTCCCTTGAGTACCCGAGCAAGGAGCGAGTCTGGATACTTCATTAATCTCCACAATTGTTTTCCAAGAGGAGCGAGATTAAAATCTCTAAGATCCCGGAAGCCCAGCCCGCCTTCTTCAAGGGATTTGCAAAGTTTCTTCCACGCAATACAATGGATGCCTCGAGTATTATTGCCGGAGCTCCACCTGAACTGTGCTATGGCACTGGCTAGATTATCAGTTACCGCTTTTGGTAGTAAGAAACATGACATAACGTAAGTCAGAATGGCTTGGGCAACAGACTTAATCTGGATTTCTTTTCCGCCTTTGGAGAGTAGCTTTGCAGACCATAAGTTTGTCCTTCCATTTAGTCGGTCGAGGACATAAGAGAAAACTTGTTTCTTGGATCCACTAATCTTTTCCGGAATGCCTAAATACATACTCATCCCCCCTTCCTCGGTAATTCCAAGAGCTTGTTTTAGATCGTGTTTTGTAGCCATGGGGATTTTGGATCCAAACATTACCGAAGATTTTGCTCTATTTAGCTGTTGTCCCGATGCCTCCCCATAGAGGTTGATGATTCTCATTAGTTCTTGACACTGATTTACTTCCGCTTTGCAAACAAATAAACTATCATCCGCAAAAAGGAGATTGGAGACTGCAGGACTAGCCCGAGCAATTTTGATACCGTGTATCCTCTTCTCGATCTCTGCGCCCCTAATTTGTGATATGAGTACTTCAGTGCATAAGATGAACAAAAACGGGGATAAAGGGTCGCCTTGACGTATACCTCTTCCCGGGGAGATATGTCGCTTTGCTTCAACGTTTAATAAGACCTGATATGAGACCGACGAGATGCATTTCATAATCCAGCATATCCATTTCTCGTCGAACCCCATTTGGTCATGAGTGACTCTAAGAATCCCCATTCCACTCTGTCGTACACTTTGCTCATATCCGTCTTTATAGCGACATACTTGGACTTACAGCTCGAATTTGTCCGTAGAGCATGGAAAATCTCTTGCGCAACAAGGATGTTATCAGAAATGAGACGTCTGGCCACAAAGGCCGATTGAGTCTCCGAAATGAGGCTCGGTAGGAATTTTTTTAGCCTTCTCGCTAGAATCTTCGAGATGATCTTATAACTTACATTGCATAGGCTAATCGGGAGAAACTCCGTCATCTTCGAGGGTCTCTCTGTCTTTGGGATAAGCCAAATATTTGTACGGTTTAATCGTTCATCAAATTCCCCCCTCGCAAAGAATTGTTTCACCATCTTTATTATATCTGTTCCAATGATCTTCCAATAGCGTTGGTAGAATAGACTAGTCATCCCATCAGGACCCGGGGCTTTCTCCGCTCGAATAGCAAAAACGGCTTCTTTAATTTCTAATTCTGAAGGGAGACGGGTTAAATTTTGATTCATCTCCGCCGTCACTGTCGCAGTCATGTACCAGAAAATCTCGTTCTCACCACCTCGGGAGTTCGAAGTAAAAAGCCCCTGAAAATAGCTCGTCGCAATAGATTCAATTCCTTCCACCGTTTCGATCCAGATATCCTGATTATTCTGGAGCTTTATGATGCGATTTCTTGCCCTTCGCTGTTTAGTGGAGGCATGAAAGAATCTCGTATTTCTGTCTCCTTCTCTTAACCATTTCACCCTGCTTTTCTGTTTTTAGTAGAGCTCCTCATTCCTGTATGCTTCACATAAACGCCATTTTAATTCCAGCTCCTCTTCGCTCGAGATGTTATTGTCGTCTTGGACCATATCAATCATTCTTTTTAAGTCGTCGATCATCTTAACGTTATTTGTGGGGTTGTTTCGCTTCCAGTTAGAAATGGACTTTCGACAAGAATGTATTTTGTCATGGACAGTCCGTGATTCTGTCGTCTGGTTGTCGCTCCATCCCGCTATAATCGAGTCCATAAACCCATCCATTCCGATCCATCTTTTATCAAACATGAAGCTCTTTTTTCGTTTAACATCATTTGCTTGGATGCATACTAATACTGGCCTGTGATCCAAGCCCCATCTCAATAAATACTCCACCTCAGTGTGGGAAAAAACTTGGTGCCAATCTTCATTACCCACAGCCCTGTCCAATCTACATTGGATCCTTCCGGACTTTCGCCTGCACACCCATGAGAATACATTACCTTTACATGGGAATTCAATCATGCCACAATTGGCAAGCATGGTTTTAAAAGGAATAAAGGACGCCTCGGGTCTTCGTCGTCCTCCTTTTTTCTCGATATTGCTCGTTATCTCATTAAAATCTCCTACAATTAACCATGCTCCAGACCTGGTGAGGTTAAATCGCGTTAGCCTTTCCCAAACTTCTTCGCGGTACTCAACGACCGGATCGCCATACACAAAGGTAATAAACACTTTGTGGCCCTCAATGCATGCTTCTATATCAATCATACGATTATTAGAAAATAATATGCGCACATTAGAAGACGCAGAATAAAAAAGTGCTAGTCCACCGCTCCTACCAACAGGATCCACGGTGAACAGGCTATCATAGCCAAACTCAAACTGGAAATCTTGCAGCAAAGAAAAATTGTTTTTTGTTTCAGAAAGGAAAAGAAAATGCGGAAAGAAAAAACGATGTAACTCCCGGAGATGTTTCTTGGTCAAGTAGGCTCCGGTCCCTTGACAATTCCACGCTATATCGTTCATATCTCCGTACTGGGTGGTTTCTGGGACACCACCGAACCGGGAGTAGCAGTTTTCTTTTTATGCACCATGGGCGGGACCGCCTCCATATGAGGGATTTTAGTCTTATGTAGTTCAGCTCTTGTCATAGCATTTTTCCGGGGAGGACCACCATTTTTAACAAGATATGACGAACCAGCACGGGAGCTGGAATGTTTTTTGTTTGGGGAGGCACGAGCCTTTAGAGCTTGGAGTTTCCTCGATGCTTTTGCTCCCCTTATGTCAGGGCTTCGCCCACCGTTTTTCCTTCCTCCCATACCTTTTTCTCCTGGTAACGATTGCACATTATTTGGTTTTTCCAATAATAGCTGATCCGCCTCATCTGAGGGAGACGTCGCAGGTACTGTGTCTTGATTAGAAGCCTCTTCTTGCTGTGTTACCTTCTTTGCAGTAGTAATTTGTTTTTCAATTGATATGTGTGCAAGCGCCTCAATCATTTCGTTGTCCGTAAGTACGTTCTCTTCCAAATCTTCGCCTAGCAAGTCATCATTCTCTAGTAGCTCCTCATCCATTCCTAGGTCATCATATTGATCAACCAATTTATTCATTTCCTCCTCGATCCACTAATTTCTCCATAAACAACCCAAAATGTATCGATCTAGCATGTCAGCAGTACGTGGGTCACACAAAAGAGAGGTCTCATGATGCTTAGACTCTTGGGTTCTTTTACTTATTCTTCACATTTTCTTTGGGTTTACGATTTTCCAACTTTCTTCTTCTAAATCTATTGAAAACTTTAACATCTTTACTTTCCATATGTATCAAATCTTCATGGGTGTTCGGATACCCGTTTGTGTTCAGATCGGACTTTTCATATTTTTGGATTTTCGGATTTAACCTTATAAAATCCATTCGGGTTTTAGAAAATTTCAGGTCGGGTATAGTTAGTAATTTTTCGGTTCAGATCTATTTTGTAATACCATACAAGTCCCATTTTATATCCAAACTCAATTTAGATTCGGATAATTCCACTTCCTATCCGGATACCAATTTTAAAAATAACATATTTTAATTTAAACACACATCAAACTAACTAATAAAATATTATTAAACATTATAAGAAATATGTCCGAACTCATTTATCTTAAACATAACAATAAAAACAAGTCTTAAAATTGAATTTTCAAAATATTTGAAAGTTTCTAATTTTTTGGTTTGGATCGTGTATTATCCAAAACTCGAAATATCTAACTCTAAATCTCGTTTGTGAATTTTTGTAGATCGGATTCAGATATTTCGAATCGGATACATGAAGCAGTTTTTTTTTTCTCTCTCTCTACGAACAAAATAATTGTGCAAATTATCTGTGTTTCTTTTCAAAGCCCAACAAAATGGGATATTGTAGTGGGTCATGATTACGGGCTTGTTCATACAGTATGAATTATACTTAATTCAAAATTTCAAACCCACTCTCTTGTATCACTAGCACTTTCGTTCCATCGGCGTCTCTGTTCCCTCCCTACACGCACCGTTTCGCAACCAAACTCTTATCCCCTCGAAAAACCTTTCATCGTTTTCTCAGTCTCTCTCCAATGGCGTTCACTTTTCTCTCTCCTCACCCAGTCTTTCTCTCTCTACGTGGAACCACCTCTTCCTTCTCCTACAAACCGGTTTTGTTACCGTTTTCTCGAAATTCTCGTAACCTTCAGTTATCGGCGGGACCTTCTCGTCAGAATTCTTACCCGAACCCAGCAGATGACGATCCGCCTGAAGCGCCGGAGGATTCAATGCACGGAGTGTCGAAGTTTCAGCAGATACAGCGTCAAGCTGCTCGTGCACGGAAGCTAGAGGAGGAAGACTTCGAGAAGAATCGAAACACGTATCTCTCAGCCATCGCCGACGTGGAAGACGCGCCGGAGACGGGACGTGATGACGTGGAATCCGGTGGCGACCTGTTCTCAGATATCGACAGAGCTATCTCGATGAAACGCAGCGAGTTTGTCAAGAAAGGATTGCTCCAACCTAACCCTCCGAAAACGGCGTCGTCGAAGAAGATCGAGGAGGAAGATGGAGAAGAAGGCGATGTCACCGACATTGTTGATGAGCTTGACGAAGAAGAAGTCGTAGATTTGGATGAAATCGATAAACTAACTGGACTAACCGAAGTCTCCGACGAAGAAGATTGGGTGGATGAGGAAGGAAACCCTAGGATCATCAGCAAGAAGAAGGAGACTGGATCTTCCGATCATCAATTCGAGTTCGATTTGGATGATTACGGTGTATCCAAAGCGAGAATCGTGGAACCTAAATTCAAACTGAGCTTAGCTGAGCTTTTAGACGAGAGCAAAGTGGTGCCGATCTCAGTTTACGGCGACTTAGACGTCGAAATCACCGGAATTCAGCACGAGTCGCGAGGTGTAAGCGCCGGAGATCTCTTCGTGTGCTGTGTAGGAAGTGAGAACGATGGAGATTCCGTCTTGAGCGAAGCTGACAAGAGAGGAGCAGTGGCGGTTGTAGCTAGCAAAGAGATCGACATTGAAGACACCTTAGGTTGTAGAGCACTTGTCATCGTTGAAGATACTGACGCCGTTTTAGCAGCTTTAGCTTCTTCCTTTTATAGGCATCCGTCGAAGAACATGTCGGTGATCGGAGTCACAGGCACGAACGGGAAGACGACCACCACGTATTTGATCAAAAGCCTCTACGAAGCGATGGGTGTGAGAACAGGAATGTTTAGCACAGTTTCTTGTTATATCCATGGGGATAACAAATTGGAATCGCCTAATACGACGACGGATCCTGATGCGGTTTTGGTTCAGAGTTTGATGGCGAAGATGTTGCATAATGGAACCGAAGCTCTGGTTATGGAAGCTTCTCCTCAAGAACTTGCGTTAGGGAAATGTGATGAAGTGGATTTCGACATTGCGGTTTTCACGAATTTGAGTAGAGAGGATAGTGATTTTCGCGGTACAGACGAAGAGTACAGAGATGCTGAAGCCAAGTTGTTTGCGAGGATGGTTGACCCGGAAAGGCACAGGAAAGTGGTTAACATAGACGATCCAAACGCAGCGTTTTTCGTCCAGCAAGGGAATCCTAATGTTCCGGTTGTGACATTTGCCATGGAGAACAAGAAAGCCGATGTTCACCCGTTGAAGTTTGAGCTTTCTTTGTTTGAGACGCAGATTTTGGTTAATACACCTCAAGGTATACTGGAGATCTCTTCGGGGTTGTTAGGACGGCATAACATTTATAACATTCTTGCTGCTGTTGCTGTCGGGATTGCTGTTGGAGCTCCTCTTGAGGATATTGTTAGAGGTGTTGAGGAAGTCGATGCAGTCCCGGGAAGGTGTGAGTTGATTGACGAGGAACAAGCTTTTGGTGTTATTGTGGATCATGCTAACACACCTGATGGCTTGTCGAGGCTGCTAGATTCAATTCGAGAGCTTAAGCCAAGAAGAATCATTACTGGTATAGATAAATTTTCTTTCTTCCTCTGAATGCATCCTTACCCGTTCCTATGGTCTTTACATGTGTGGTCATCTGATTATTTTAGATGGATTTTTTTTTTTTGAAGTTATTGGTTGCCCGGGTGAGAATGAGAGAGGAAAAAGACCGGTTATGACGAAAATCGCTACTGAAAAGAGCGATGTGACGATGTTGACATCTGATAATCCAGGGAATGAAGATCCATGTAAGTAACTCTGAGATTAGGTCGAGTCTATAAGTCTTGAGTTGTGTCCTGAGGTATATTAACAAATAGAAAAAAAAAATCTCCAATGTGGTTTTAGTGGACATCTTGGATGACATGTTGTCTGGGATTGGATGGACGATGCAAGAGTATTTGAAACACGGGGAACATGATTACTATCCTCCGTTGGCAAATGGTCATAGACTCTTCCTTCACGATATTAGACGCGTAGCTGTGCGTTGTGCTGTTGCAATGGGTGAAGAAGGTGACATGGTTGTAAGTATTCAGAATAAACCCAGTCTCTGTCCCCGGCGTATTATCAAAGTTTGCTGAATTTTAAATCCTTTAGAACAACCTCAGCTTCTAAGTTATATAATCGAATGGTGTTGTTAGGTATATAGCATTTTACTTGACGCTGCTCTGTTTTTCTTGCAGGTCGTAGCAGGGAAAGGCCATGAAGCGTATCAGCTTGAAGGTGATAAGAAAGAGTTCTTTGATGATCGAGAGGAATGCCGAGAAGCATTACAATACGTTGATGAGCTTCACCAAGCTGGAATAGACACAAGCGAGTTCCCATGGCGGTAAGTAGAACCGTAACAGTTTCTTTTTCCAGATGATTAAACAGTAGACGATAACCCTAAAGATTCTGATATGTGAGAGTTGCTGAAACTTCTCAAGATGCTTCCTGACCACTATATGTTCTTCCCTCCTATTACTCTGCTTCTGCAGGTTACCAGAGAGTCATTAGTGTGTCTATGGGGAGATCATTAGAACAGAAGTTCGCTTTATTAGCTAAACCATGGAACCAGCTTTACTTCCATCGCGGCGCTTTTCAAAGATGGAGTTGCCGTGAGCTTATGAATTTTACACAGAGAGTCTTGAAGGTATCTAACTCACCATTACCATAAATTTTATCAGATTTATGAGAGGATGAAAGTGGAAACTGGTGATGCAGTTGCTTGAAAGATATGTCTTGTTTCTCATTGTTAGGGCAGCAAGGGAGAGAGAGAGAGAGAGGAAGATTCTAAAGGTGGAAGAAGATTTGTACAAATTTTGATAAGAGTTAAAAATCCAAAAATGTAAGTGGTTGTTGTTATCGTAGTTGTTGTGCTTTGTGTGTGTGTTGATTAGCACTAAGCAGGTATGTTTAGATTGGATGAACCAATTCAAACCGAACCAACGAAAACCGATTCAGACAAAACGTATATTGAAAATACGGTTTCAACAGAAACTGTATCAAGTCTCAGATACGGTTTACATCTGAAGCTTCAGAAGTTAGGAATACATGATTGAACGGTAACAAAGATAGGTGTAGTGATGTGTGTGACGGAAACAATAAATGACGAAAGATTGGTAGGGAATATAGTCCTGTATAAGTATATAATTGAATTTTATTTTATTTCTGGTTATAAATTAAAAGATTCCGGTATCCATTGGTCTTTGGGTCCACTCAAAAATAATAAAGTAATATATAAACCAAATGAATAATAATTTGGTTAGACAAGCAAAACAACATGGTATGTCCGAGGAAATTGTCGCAACCAACGTCAAATTCATTATCGTTTTATTAAATGACGTAATCCAAATCTTATAATCACACTCGAAAACTGCAAATAAATATAATAAAATCTTAGGAGTTTGTACAAGATTGCAAAGATGAACCAGTGACGACAGTGTGTAGGCTTAACCGGTCCAATGGCTCGACGTAACATGTTTCATTGTTTCTCACTTTTTCTTTCTTCGCGCTTACGTCACTTTCCACAGATCCAACAATGATATTCGATAAATGTAAATATTCCCATTTTCTAAATTTTCTGCGAATATTACCCAATTTGTTTTTTGTTTTTAATTATTTAACCTTTGCCGTGTTTCACTCCTCTCTCTCTCTCTCTCTCTCTCTCTCTCTCTCTCTCGTTCTCCCTTCATTGTTTCTGTGTGATAAAAAATAAAAATTGATATAGCGAGAGAGAATCCTTGGAGCATTCCATGGATTCGCTTGGGTTTCTCCGGATTCTTCTCGTCTCCGCTTCGATTGTACTCGTCTCTCTCCTTTCTACAGTAACCGCCGGTGATATCGTTCATCAGGACGATTTAGCTCCGAAGAAGCCAGGTTGCGAGAATGACTTCGTTTTGGTACTAATCTCTACCCATTTCTTCTCTTCTTACTCCGAATTCAGCTTTTTTCTTTACTAATTTCGAAATTTTTTCCAACAAATTTTGTTGCTTCGCAACTAATTTAGTAACTTTCGAGTTAAAGCTTGAACTCGTAGTTAACTGTTTAGGTTGTACTTGATCTAAGTTATGGATTCCTCGATTCTGGGTTTTACTTGAATTTTCTTTTTTCATTTCTCTTTCTTACCAATGAAGTTACTTGTGAGGGTTGATTATTGAAGACTACGAATTATAATCAAACTTGTGTTTTTTTCCCCGGATGAATGTCTCTTGTTTTATTGTTTATTGAGCAGCTATTGATTGCTTTCTGCGAACATCCACACTCTGGTATCGATGAGATTTTTTGGCTTCATTCATAGATAAAGATGACAATTTTTTAATGAAGTGAGAAGTGTTTACTAAACTGGGTTAAGATCTGGTGAAGTTTATGTTTTTGTGATTTATCTTTTTCCTTAGGTTAAAGTTCAGACGTGGATTGATGGTGCTGAAGATGCGGAGTTTGTGGGCGTTGGGGCTAGATTCGGGAGGCGGATAGTTTCCAAGGAGAAGAACGCAAACCAGACACACGTTGTTTTCGCAAATCCTCGTGATTCTTGTACACCGCTCAAGACCAAGGTATAAAGTTGTGATGGAATCAATGCATTCAAACTAGTTTACAATTTTGAAAGTGAATGCGTAAACTTACTTGTTCCAATCTTTGTTAGCTTTATGGAGACGTTGTCATTGTGGACCGGGGCAACTGTCGGTTCACAGCTAAGGCTAATAATGCGGAAGCTGCTGGTGCCTCTGCTCTGCTAATCATAAATAACCAGAAAGGTATGTTGATTACTTGTTTTGTGTTGACCTGACTGTTGAAATTGTCTAATTCCTTTAATCTTGTTATGGCAATTCTTATACTGAGTATATGTTTTTTCTGTTTGTTTGATAGAACTTTACAAAATGGTTTGTGAACCGGATGAAACGGATTTAGATATAAAGATCCCTGCCGTCATGCTCCCACAAGATGCTGGTGCAACCTTGGAAAAAATGCTCACCAACAGTTCAAAAGGTACGTCATCTTGGAAATGATAATCTGTTTGGCTTGTGTTTTTTTTTTTTTTTTCAATCACGATAGGCTTCAGAATCAGTCCTTTATTCTGAAATTCGAAATCAATATATGAATCGAAATTCCAAATTAACTCACGGATCTTCCGTACTTTATGTAGTGTCAGTGCAGCTTTACTCCCCAAGACGACCAGCCGTTGATGTAGCCGAAGTCTTTTTGTGGTTAATGGCTATCGGTACCATCTTGTGTGCATCTTATTGGTCTGCATGGAGTGCCCGAGAAGCGGCTATAGAACATGATAAGCTACTGAAGGTTTGTCATTTCCTACTTGTTGGGAGTACTAGTGTTAGGCTAGGAACACTTAGTTGCATAGGTAAGGATAACGTAAGTTGCCTATAATTAATTTTGTTCCCCATCTTGTGCAATTCTAATGATGCCAAAAGGGACAGGGTAGTTGGCAACTTGGTTTGGCCAAGGAAGAAAAGTCATTTTTAGTACATTGAACAAAGCTTTGCCATAGCTTTACCATTTTACTTTCCCATTTATGGGAAGGTTGTGTCAACATATACATCCAAGAAATGGATAGGTAACTGATGGCATTTCTAATGAGCTGGGCCCCTGCTTGAGGCATTTGTCTACTTTTGACAAAAACAGTCACATGGTTTTGTTTATTTGTTGCCTTTGTGTATGGTTATTGTTCTTACGTTATCATTCGTACTTCTAATCATTTGTTTTTTACCGCAAAAATGTAGGATGCTATAGACGAAATCCCTAGCACAGATGATGGGGGTAGTGGTGTCGTAGAGATCAATACTCTTTCAGCAATTTTTTTTGTAGTTCTTGCTTCGGGCTTCCTGGTGGTTCTTTACAAGCTTATGTCTTATTGGTTTGTGGAGCTTCTTGTGGTTGTTTTCTGCATTGGTGGTGTTGAGGTACCAAAATATTTTTAGTTCTATTTTTTTTCTCTGCATCGTCTCTATATGAGTCTCTTCCGACTTATGATAATGCATACTTAAATTGAACTGACAAACCGGCTTGAAGTCTTATATGGTGTACCTTCTTTATCTTCAGGGTTTGCAAACTTGCCTTGTCGCTTTGCTATCAAGGTAAAAGTGTGATTCCTTTCAACGCCTATTCTCTTTAATGCACTTCTTGGAGAATGTCATGGACTGTGTTCTTTCTTATTTTTTGCAGATGGTTCCGACGTGCCGAAGATTCTTACGTAAAAGTCCCTTTCCTTGGACCTATCTCTCATCTGACGCTTGCAGTTTCTCCTTTCTGCATTGTCTTCGCTGTTCTATGGGCTGTTTACCGAGAGCGTTCCTTCGCTTGGATTGGCCAAGATGTTCTTGTAAGGATTGCAGCCCCATACACTTTCATTTTCAACTACAATCCAATTCTGTCAGATGGAATTTGACATTGTTGTTCTATTGACTAGGGGATCGCATTGATCATCACAGTTTTACAGATTGTTCATGTCCCAAATCTTAAGGTAATTTAGAAAACATGTTTAAATCTCATCCCAATCGTTTCCATCTTTGAGTTTCCAAAACTTTTTTGGAGTTACGTGAAAAAGAAAGATTCTAAAAATGCCACATATCGCTTGGAACAGGTCGGGACAGTTCTCCTCAGTTGTGCCTTCTTGTACGATATCTTCTGGGTGTTTGTCTCCAAGAAGTTGTTCCACGAAAGCGTAATGATTGTCGTAAGTAACCAACCAATCAGCCACCCATCAGTTTCATAGAGAATTCATCCATTTCTAAACTTAAATCTCGATTAGAAATCTTCATTTCACCTCATAGGTTTTAGAAAATATGATGTTGCTTCTTTCTTCTCTGCAGGTAGCTCGTGGTGATAAAAGCGGAGAAGATGGCATCCCGATGCTACTGAAGATTCCGCGCATGTTCGATCCGTGGGGAGGCTACAGCATTATTGGATTCGGTGATATTCTTTTGCCCGGTTTGCTTATCGCATTTTCTCTCAGGTTCAAAAGCTTTTCACTCTCTATCTCATCATACATAGTTTCCTTTCATCAAGCTTTCCTAACATTTGCTCTTGCAGATATGACTGGTTAGCTAACAAGAGCCTTCGAACCGGCTATTTTATATGGGCAATGGTTGCCTACGGATTAGGTATGATCAACCCACAAATCTCCCACGGATCTTCTATATCTTTATTTTCTTGACAATCATTCGACCATTTGAAAAAACCGCAGGTCTTTTGATTACGTACGTGGCTCTAAACCTGATGGATGGACACGGCCAACCGGCGTTGCTCTACATTGTCCCTTTCACACTCGGTAAGCTCGAAAAAGCTCTCCACATCTATCTCTCTTTGCTCTCTCCATAACGTGCATTGAATAAGTAGTGAGAGAAATCTCGGGATGAAAATGTAGGAACAATGTTAACGCTAGCTCGAAAAAGAGACGATCTTTGGATTCTATGGACAAAAGGAGAGCCAGAAAGGCCTTGTCCTCACCATGTCCGGCTTGAACAGTGCTCGGAGAAATGAGACGACCTGACCAAAATTGGATACAACAGATATATATATCTATATAAAAAAAAGCCTTTGGAGTTTGTAACCAATGTAACGTAAGTTGTAAGATTCTTATCCTCTTCAATCCTTTATAATCTATGTTTGCTTATGTTACTTGATCATAATTGAAGAAAAATGCGTGATCGTTCTCTGTCTATATGGTTTGTTTCTTTTGTAAGAAAAGAGTGTTGAAAAGTGTATATACACGTAGACAGACTAAGCTCTCAATCTCATCATTGTGTGGACGATTTGTAATCTAAATAATCATATTTTTGTACTTCTCCTTTTTCCTTAGGCTTTTTCTTTCTTTTTGGTTTCCATTGTATATCTTGCTGACTTGATTTTTCATAACGAAATCTAAGATGAGGTATGACGTCGATGTGATCAAGCCTTATAATGTAGAAGCCCAAGTAGTGGGACAAGAGGTGAAAAGATAAATTACAAGAGAGTTGTGCATTGTAAACTAGAAGCCACCATCAATCAAATGGTATGTCAAAAATGAAAAGAGAGTGACTTTAGATGCTGTTGTTGTAGCTTAGATTAGTTTTAAAGTTTCTAAAGCCAATTTTTTCCTAATCAGACTTTCTAAAGTCTTTAAAGACTTTCTTAAAAATCTAACAGCTAAAATGACTGATTTTACTTTTTAAAATGAGCCACTTTCTAACATATAGCCAAATCAGAATCTAAAGCAACAGTCTCAACAGCCCTAAACAATCAGAGCCAGAGCCGATCGTTTCTCAGAAAAGAATCAGCTATCAATTAACAGACATATTTACAGAATTCCACTCAAGTGGAAGGAAAATAAAATTTTGAAATTGCACTACATAGTGAACGAAGGAAAGAACCAACAAAAATATTGCTAATCCAATGCACTAAATTGATTTAAGTGCAATTCTACAAAGAATATCATTAATCACGACAAAAAAAAATAACAAAAAAAAGAGGATCAAATAAATCCTGAAACCCTAAGCAGAAGTAAGATCGTGAATAAGATTTAGGGTGAAATCAAAATCTGAATCGAAAACGTCAAGGACACGTTATCGAAACCCAAAACAAACAACTCACCACGTAGCTCCTAGATTTCTTCAAAGAGACCGACGAATCGAAGCAGGCAGCACTCCCCTAGGAATGTCCTCAAATATGATCGGTGGCAAGGAGTCGAGGAGAAAAATATTTAGGGTTTGGTCCGGTTAATAACTAATCAGCAAAAAGCATTACTCTATGTTACTAGGTAACAATCATCTGATCTTGTTCATGTACTCTTCTTATCAGCAATTTTTCAGACCCACAGGCTCGTACCAATACCATACTTGTAGATAGAGCTGTTAGGAAGGGATAAAGACTGGTTTTCACCTCTTTCATTTGAGATCTTGGTGTGGCTTACATTCTGTGCTTAGTAATAAAAACGACACCTTGAGTACTTAGTTTTCTGCTTCCCTAAAGTGTTAAAGTTGTTACATGAGATACTGTTTTACTCATGGAAGCTTTTGCAATGGCTACATCTTCAAAAACTATTGTTCTTCTCTAAGAAAGATTTTGCTCCAACAATTCGTCCATTCACGACATTGACCCCGGAGATATCTAATATGAGTTTTGACAACCGCAAGATTTGACCATCTGCTCTGAGATTACCGAAATTAGAAGAAAATAAGTAGCAAATTTTTGGGAGAATCAGCGACGGCTTACTTTCCGCTTCTTGTTCTGCTCTGTGCGATATGATACCGTCTTTTCCAATGACAAAACTCTGACTTCGAGATTCTTGACTTGCTCCTCAAGTTTTTGGACTCGGTAACCAGCATCCTTTGGTTTCTTCCTCTCCAGGGTAAGCTCGTCAAGCTTAGTCGTCAACCAGTCTAGCTTGAATCCTGCTTTTGTTAGATCGATCAACTCGGTGCGAGTGTTGCTTAGCTCAGTCTCTGAGAAGCTATTTGGAGGCTTGTCCAGTTTCTCGATGAGAGATAGGAGGAGATTCATGTATGTTGTCTTCACCAATTGGCTTTTTGGTATGAAATTCAAAGCAATATCCGGATGTTTGCGGAACATCCGACTCACTTGATTAACCTGTAAAAATAGATCGATTGAAGTAAAAAAAAAAAAACAATAACAAGAAGGCATCTCCTTCTTTATCATACCTGAGAATAAAGAACTTGGAAACCTTGGAAATCTACAGTCTCCTTCCCAGTAACTTCTCCTTCATGAACAACTTCAACAACTTTTACTTGGACTTTCACTATAAGTTTGTTCTTCTCCAGAAACCCTTTCTCTTGAAACTTTTTAAGAGGTACCGCGTTTGCAAGACCCCACGCTGGTACCTGAGCGCAGAACAGTTTGCACAAAAGTTCTGTAAGACAAAAACAGAGATGTTAGTTTTAAAGTTGTCTTCATCAATCAGATTCATATATAATATTTTACATACTTATTTATTTATGTAATGTAGTATTGTTTACGTCTGATATGTTAATTACCGGGTGTTTTGTAGAGCTCTTTGCCGGATTTATTCAACAGAACAAAGGAGAATCTGGCTTGTCTTTTCCATCCAAGTCGCAATGATTCAGGATTCGCAACCCCGAGGAAGAGAGACAAGTGATCTTCAGTATGGTTTCCTTTGGGATAAACATTAAGAAACCTGAAAAGAAGAAGAAAAAGAAGAATATCGACTTTGAGAGAAGTTATTTATTGAATGTAGAAGAAGAGCTAAGAATTAAAACACACAAAAAAAGGAAAAAGTATAGTATTCCTTTACGGCTTTACCATTCGCAGCCGCCGCTTAAGAATTTTGGTGATGATATCTGATCTTCCTTCTCCGAGAAATTTTTTATCTCAAATGTAAAACTCGTCTGCTTATGATCGACCATTTCTCTCCAAACAAACTTGTAAATTAAACAGTAAACACCCATCAATTTCCAGGAACAGACAAATGTTTCACAAAATTATAAAATCTTTAAAAATGGAAAACTCACAAATCTGACAAACAAAATCCATCTCCATAATATGTCGAGGAGAGATTAATTTATCCCCACAATTGGTTCATACGAGATTTCACGTTCTTTTTACAACTTCGTTGGAGGAATTTCATAGAACACGTACCAGATGTATATACGGTTCCACTCAAATGCAACGAAAATAAAAATTTGAAACTCATTACAAAGTGAAGGAAGAAACGAGACAAGAAAAAAAAAATCAACACATTAGTTGATTTAAGCTTCACTCTACACGACAAAGAACATACACATAATCAAGTGAAAAAATATATATATCAAAAGAAATTAAAAGAGGATCTAACCCGACCAGAGTTCTTCAATGAATATCTGACAAAAATCGAAGCAGAGACGCAAAATTCCACTAGGAATCTCTA
The DNA here is from genome assembly GCA_010577795.1 of Isatis tinctoria. NCBI lineage: Eukaryota > Viridiplantae > Streptophyta > Magnoliopsida > Brassicales > Brassicaceae > Isatis > Isatis tinctoria. Next base: position 36,111,515 of record CM021250.1, read on the forward strand.
GAGTTTGACCACCGTAAGGAGAGTAGACGAGAAAAAGATTTAGGGTATGGTTATTGGGAGAATTGCAAGAATAGCAGCTTAAATGGGAAGTGGAGAGACAAAAGGAAGTTGAAAGGGTTTTGTAGGCTCGGGCATTCGGGTTTCGGGGCTGTTTCGGTTCGGTTTTATTTAGGTTCAGGTTTTTCGGATAAAGGATCTAAACACCTATTCGATTATTGTAAAAATTTAGTTCGGTTTCAGGTCGGTTATTTTCGGGTCCAGGTCAATTTAGATCTAAAAATATAGAACATTCAAAGCAAAGAATTATTAATAAAAGAAGAAAACTTTTAATTTTGTTTGTGTGTTTTGGTTTCGGGTCGGTTTTCGAGATCAGTTTGGATTTGGGTTCGGATTTTTCGGGTAAAGGATTTTGAGACCCATACAGATATTTTGTCGGTTCTAGATGGGGTTCGGTTACTCTTTTTTTGGTTCGATTCTCCGGGTCCGGTTAATTTGCCCAGAATTAGAGTTTTGAATCTTTTCACACAGTCCCTATTAATTGTTTTGTCAAGAAAAAATACAAGGAAAAAAAAAACGAATCTCATATATTTATTTGCAAATTTACTTTTACTGATTTCTTTTGCTAATTTATTGTTGTGCTGAGGTAACATGGTAAATTCCTTGAAACAATACAGATATCTGACACCAATACTTGGAAACGGGAAGCACATTGATAAAGGAATTTGAAAGGGTTCTCACTTCTCGTTGATGAGTTCTGTTCTTTTCTAGACCCAGCCTGCTTTAATATATTTTCAGTTGACTAATGATTTCTGTCAAGAACTTGTTTTGTCACTGTCTTCATCTGATGAGTTCTGACAGTCTTCATTAATTGTTTTGTCAAGAAAAAAAAATGAATCTCCTAAAAAGATTTGGCCTCGTAAGGTGATTTATCTTTTGGCTTTGTATTCATGGGCGCAGAACTTGTTGCTCTTAGTCGATAATAACAAAGTGCTGCGACCCTCGGTTGAGAAATGAGTCAAAAGTTTCCTTGTCATCTCTTCTGCTATATACTTAGTACTTACTAGATCTGCTAGTCACGAGAACCACCATCATTTGCTTTTTCCCTCTCCAATGAAACCTCATCAAGCGGGCTTACAATCGAAATTGGGATTCTCATAAAATAAAAATAGATTACACCAAAGACTTTAGGTTTTAAACTTTTTTTCCCTCTTTTTTTTTCTTTTCTTCCCATCAACAACAAAACCGACCAAATAAAAGAAAGAGGGAAAGAGACGAATTAGGTGAAAGATTGAATTTCTGTTCTACCACCGCACCTTCCTATACACAAAATCAATTTTTTTGTTGAGCTCTTCAGATATTCCAAAAAAAAAAAACGAATACTCATTTCTTGACATTATCCAATGGTTCAGGGTTTTCGACTCACGGCTCATAGACCCTAAACCCCTAGATCCTAACCCTTCAGGCTGTGTTGCAATTCCGAAATCCGGGGGAAGTCTCTGCAGCTATATGTTTGATGTTTTTTCTCTCTACCATTTGGGTTTTATGGTTCTGTCATTGGTGTCGAATCATTTGACTCAACGGGTTAGGGTCCTCTGTTTGTTGAACCGGGAGTTGAAAAACCGGATCTCAGGTCGAGGGACTTCAGTTTCAGATGCTCACTTAAAAGCTGTTGGGACACATGATCAGATAGGACTGGCTGGTTGTCCTTGTTCCAGTTATAACCTGGTTGGATCGAACCGTTGTTGTCCCAAAATATATGAGGAGGCGTCCTTGGACTACTCCGGGGCCGATCTTGCTGTCTAGGCTCCTGGAAAAAACTGTTGGTGTAGAAGTTCCCGCCACTTCCCGGGCTTCTGCTTGATCCTATGCCTTCTTGCAACAAGTTGATAGTGGTTTGTCTTTGGTGATGGAACGGGATGGCTCCACCGCACGCGGTTAAAGGTGTTGATGAACCGGAGAGAGCGTGGGGACTAGATATTGGGGATGGAGATCTTCTTCCGCTAATGTGTGGCGAATGCGAGTGAAAGATTGGACTGCCCACTGGTGAAATCGGGCACGACATGTTCCTAGGAGACTGGGATATACTGTGACCAAAAGGAGGGAGTTTTAGCCACAAAGATGTTTAGGTGCTTGGAAAATGGAATCGCTGATGGGTACCTGAATCCTAAGCCAGGTTTTAATCCTTTCTGCTGGTAATTGCTTGAATCTTCGGAGTCTAACGGAAGACTTCTTGCGTGTCCAATCTCCTAAAACAGACAAATTGGTCAGGCAACCAGAAGCATATAGAGAATTTCAGAATTGAGGAACACGAGCATCTATACCAGTGGTCTCATGGTGCTTGAAGCTACATTCATAGATTCTGCAGGCTCGCCACTCCCAAGAGGCCTATCCATCGGCATTGCGTTCCTAACGAAAGCGTGCTCTAAAAGTTGAGCAGCTGTTGGACGATTTGCGGGGTTCCTTTGTAGGCATTTTCTCACAAAATCCTTCCCCTCTTCAGATAAATGATTAGGGATATCCGGAAGGTCCTTGCTGTTTCCAATCTTGAACATAGCAGGCACCTATAAAGAACTCACATGCATGAGGATGGAAAGGATTCACATCATTATATCTCTTGCTTGTTTGAGTACTAATGATTCACTAACCCCTTCATACTGGCTCCACGGAGGTTTCGTTGTAGCCATCTCTAAAACAGTACATCCGAGACTCCATATGTCGACAGCAAGGTTACTGTTTGAGTTCTGTATCACCTGAAATCCATCGCAAGGTATAAAGCATCAGCATATAGCCTATCGACATGAAACCGACGTTTGTAGCAGCATACTGACCTCAGGTGCCATCCAATATGGGCTTCCTTTGAATGATAAAGGACCAGATTGAGCAGTAATCTGCATTTTGTTCATGACTTTGTATTAGATTTAAGCAAACATGTCTGGCTGGGTTAATCGGATCAGTCCTTTCTCACTGAAGCAAAATCTCAAACGGGGGGAAAACAAAACAAGGGCACTAGATTGTAGAGTTCATATTCATACATGTTTTGCCATCCCGAAATCAGCCACTTTTACCCGTCCATGAGGATCCACCAAAATATTGGCTCCTTTAATGTCCCTGAACAAAGTTAAAAACAATACCCACTTAATTCTCCAATTAAGGAAGGATGAAGGAAACGGATATGAAAGGATAGAATTTACTGCTTTACCTATGAACTGTGTTTTTGGCGTGCAAGTAAACGAGCCCTGATAAAATTTGTTGTGTGTAGTTACGGATTGCATTCTCACCAAATTGTCCGTACTCCTGAAGAAGCTTATAGATCGAACCACCAGAGACATACTCCAGATATATATACAGCTTGTCATCTACCTGTATGGGGGCAGGAATGTAAGAGCAGCATGGTCATTTACATGAATTATTTCAGCTGAAACAGCTCATAGTATCCTCAGTGTGTTAGAGATATAAGAGTACAAAAAGATCCACAAAATATCTGTAAGACTTACGGTTTCAGAGCCATAATACTGCACTATATTAGGATGTCGTAAACGGCTTAGAACTGCAACCTCCTGTGAGAGTCAATTATTGAAAAAGAAACTATGTTAGAAAATTCAGAGACTAAATGCACTCAGAAGCGCAGCTTTTCTTGTTGTTCCAAACAGCTATGATGTGCAACTTACCTGTCCCAATTGTTGGGCACTCTCCCTTGACTTCGGATCGTCTGAGCATAGAGTAACCTCTTTCATGGCACACATCTCACCACTTTCACTGAGGAAGAAAAAATAGCTGATCAAACCAAGAATGACACAAAAATAAAACATGCAAGCTCTCTTACTCATCATTTGTGAAGAGTGCAAATCAATTTATTGCAACCACGAAAACTGAGATTTCCGGCAACAAACGTGACCATCATATGGAAAAATAGATTCTACCAAAATGAAACAGATTTTAACCGAGATGCTCTTTCCGTAGCCAACATAAAATGTGAGGCAAAGAAAGCATCAGTCCAACTAGAATTACGAACCTGTTGAAACCAAGATACACATGTCCAAAACTTCCCATCCCCAGCAACCTCCCTTTTTTCCATCGCGATCCAGGGCTTACTGTAGCCTCTGCCCTTGCTGGACTACGGGGAACAGACGGCGATGTAGCTGCTGAATATGTGGGTGAAAAAGGACAAGTATTTGAAATTAATAACGGTGGGAGAGGTAGACGGTGGCTTTGCTGTTTGTTATCATCAAGCCGTCTAGTAGGAGAGCCAGTGGTTGATCCTCCAGCTCGAGGATGAAGAGGTGTAACGGCACCACTCTGTATTCTGGAACTAGGACCAGGACTCGTCATTCTTGGGCTAGGCACAGGGGAACATTCAGGGCTACACCTGCTCTGGGGCCAAAACAGCTGAGCAGACATATCTCCACCAATAGAATTGTTACCCGAGTTGTAACCTGAACCTGGGCTTGAGCACTGTCCAGATCCAAGCAAGGAAACATCTGAATATGGTTTGCCAATCAACAACCCATGGTTTGAGACTTGATCTGGGACAAAGGATCTCATTGGACTCCTAGAAGGACTAGACAACAAGCTATCTGGAGCGCTGCAGAGCACTAAGTCCCGTTGTGGGATCTGTAGATTCTTCACATGAGTCCCCAGAGGTCTCCGCCTAGGAGATGTCGATAGAATCCGATTTTTGTTAGACGCATTTGGGACTGGCTTGAACATCTCAGCTGAATTTTTGTTACTATGCACGGGCTGATCCCTATACATAAAGAGTAGGTGATAAAATGTTTAGAAATAGAGAGCATAGTGCACAACATAATGATACGTCTTAGGTTTCAAAAATTTATAGGGATGAAGTCTTGGTAAAGAACTACTTTCTCTCCCTCGGCCTAACCAGATAGAAAACTCGAAAGCATTTTCTAGCAGGGATGAGTCTTGAAACCAACAGGAATGAAATGATAAAAGGAATATTAACGTATCAAAACTCACCTCGGAGAAATGTTTGCTGCTGTTCTGTTCCCATTTTCACAATCAGAAGCCAATGGACTAAGAAGAGAATCAGATGGATTGTCACCCACAGAACTTCCACTAGACACAGAAGCAGTAGTAAAATCAGCCTCAGCACAGATATTATCAGGCACGTTGGAAGCACCATGGGGCTTTGGAAGTGGCAGACATGAAGGCTTCAAACTTGCATCCGAACCTGGTCTCTGTGATCCATTAATTCCAGAATCAATGCGCGTTACCGTAGCACGGACAGTAGGGCGAGGAAGAGGTACAGCAGGAGATCTTTCTGCGAAACTCTGACAACGTGAAACCCGAGTAGAAGGAGATGGAGATCTTGATGGTAACCGAGAAATAGCTCCTCTTTCGGACACAATCTCATCACGTCGTCTTCGTGACTTTCTCGACCGACCACAGGACTTATCCTCAGACGCGAACCCCAATTTCCGATTAAACGCATCGATGAGACTCTCCTTGTTAGTTTTCTTCTTCTCATCTTTTGATGAATGTTTACTCCACCAAGGCATGATCTTTCCACGAACCTTGAGTCTTCTAAAAAGATGTTGTTCCACACTAGAGAGTAACTATCCTTTTGACCACTTCCGAGATCATACTTGGTTGACCCAACAGAGGTCAACAATTGGAAAGAAGTCCCAAAGTAAACGCCATTTTTTTATTATCCCATAAGTGGTTGACCAATACAGAGAAGCAGCTGAAAGATCTGATTACATAAACAAAACTTAGCGTTAGGGTTTCGATTCTCGTTTCCCAGAAGAACATTCTGATTACTAGCAAAAGGAAGAAAACTGTGACTCTGTACAAAACAAAATCAAAATTGAAGAATAAAAGTCCAATTTTTCCTGCAAATTCCGAAATGATCGAACAGCTAAGAAGAAGAAAGTAGCATGTGAGTGATGATATCAAAGAGAATCTCCAAATTTAGTTTTAAAAAAAATCAATGTGATCATCTTCAACCTTAAGCTACTCGAGATCCATTCCCAACAGTAAACTCAAAAATTTCAACCTTATCAACAGATCTACACAGACAAATTCCATCAGTAAAGGAAACCCACAAACAGCAGACGATAAACCATTAAATCCCAATTGCTCAAATCCACACACACAAAAATCTAACACAGACAAAAGGGAAAAGTTAAGAACTTTGACGGCGAAATTGATCACGGAAGGCTTAAATCGAGACCTAAATTCTTTACCAGATTTTTTCAGCAGCTTCGAAATAGAACCAATCGAGAGCTCAGACTCGGAGCAATCGAGAATCAAAGACAGAGGAAAGCGTCAGATCCCTAAATTGATGCTTACAAGTGAATACCAAAAAAAAAAAGTGTAGCTTTCACTTGCAGTGAAGTCTCTGTCACAGTAGTGACAGACGAAAGGAGATAAGGAAGACGAAGACGAAGAGGTTAGAAATTTGGTAGAGAGAGAATAAGAACTGGAGAGAGAGAGAGAGAGCGCGTTCGAAGAAAGCATTCACTCTCAGATTTCTTCTTGGTGCGTTAATCTAGTAGTAACTAGGATAACCGATAACATGATAGTACTAATTATTTTTGATTATAGAATAATATTTATGTCTTTTTAAAGCTTTTTTATTTATTTATTTATTTATTGGAAAAAGACAGAACTTGAGAAAGAAAAGAAAATAAAGAAATTGAAAAGACAGAGCTCCCTCCGCCGATTTCATTCTGATTTTTTTTTTACAGATTTTCTTTTGTTTGCCAAATTTGATGGGCACATATATAAACAATTATCATCCTTTTTCTGGGGGTTTAATTGTATGTTTGATCAAAAAGAATGAGTTTTCATCATTTTGTTTCTTTGTTGTCTGATTGATCAAAAACGAAAAACTTAGTTATATTCAAATTTGAGGATTGTTTTATGGGTACTTTATGGTGATCATTCACAAATATGGGAAGAATATGACATTACTCCCAAAGCATTGCTTGCCGAGTAGATAAAATATCATACTTGATAGATTCAGATAATATAAAACAAATATCATTTTTCTCCTAATTTGCATGATTAGTTGATGAATAAGAAAAACTTTGCAAATCAAAGAAAAAACCTTGATGTTTGTTTCTCTTATTAAATATAGATCATAAAATTAAATATACAACAATTCGACTAAAACAGAACAAACCAAATCAGAAGGAAAAAATATAGACACCAAAAAAAAACAAAAGTAAAAATGATTACATTATGGTAATCAACATCTCATTCGGAAAATCAACCATCTATAAAGGTTCTTCTTAAACTGTAATGTTTCCGGACCAAATTCTTTATAATAAGCTAATTAATATTGAACTGATTCTTAAGAAAATTTGTGAGTTTTGCTTGAAAAGGGAGTGAATGGTTTGATGGAAGCGAGAAACATTAGAGGTACTGAATACGAAGCACTAGTCTAGGCTGTGAAATATATGAATCCATTTCAACAAATGAAAGTGATTTTTGTAACAGTCTATTCAGAGTTGCTGAAGATAGTGTTGGAACCACATAAATAGTTATTTTTAATTTATGTTAGTCAATTGTTGAGTTCATAGTTCGTACTGTATAGTAATTCACAAATATGGAAAAAAAAAAAATACATTCAAAGCATTGAGTGTTTAGTAAGAAAAAAAACAATATTTCTTTCTAAAAGACGATTTTTTTGCAGCTCAAGCGACTGCCACAACATTTTTTCCTAATTTTTCAGACATCAATCATCTTTTTGAACTTTTACTTTGGTTTCTTCAGATTTGATCTCTCGATTACTTCAATGAGAGAAACTTATGATTGGAAAAGTGATTTTATGATAGTGGAGTCTTCCGTATCCTCGTTCCTGTTCATACGGTGTCTCCAAGAATCAGATCTAATACTGTATGGTTTGCATATTTTTGGATTTCGTATACGTCTTTGTACGATCTCTATTGTCATACTAAACGGAGTTGCTCATAGTATTAGATAGTTTATTGCTTTTCACCGTTGACCTTTGCGTTTTCATTCAGCTTGACCTCGAGCTTCACGAGAGAATCAATATTAGTATACTATAAGAAATTAAGAATTAGTAAGTATAATGACATCACAAAGATCTCTACTATTAAGGGAGGATACATCTACCTAAAAAAGTTGTTTGGACCTATTCATTAGCTAATAACATTTTTGGTCTTACCTAATATTATGGAAATTAACATTATCTATTGAATAAATATCCAAACAATATAAAATAATGGGTCCCACTTCCCTTACTTATTAAAAACGAAAATAAAATAAAATCATACATATTAAATTATTAAATCAAATAATAAATATAAGTAAATAATATAACACATCATTTATTTTTATAAATCACAAAATAAAAATAAATAAATATGCTTTTGAACATACTTCAATTATTAAAAAATAAAAACATACATAAATAATTCAAATATAACATTAATATAATTTAATTTATAAAATAAAAACTTTTAACTTGGAAAATAAAATTCTTAAGTTAGATTGATATATTTTAACTTGATAAAATGAAAATATTAAAACTAAGTCTATATATATATATTAGATTATTCAATGATATACTGAGACAGGTTAATTTTTAATATATATAATTACAAGGTTTTATAGTTTCTATTATTAAAATATTTAGATGAAAATAATATGGGTTAAGATATTTAATTAATCTGTTTTGATTCTATGATATTAAAAACAACTAATAAATTAACGGGTTAACATATTTATTTTTATAAATGTGAAATTACATTCAAATCTATATATAATGGGTCTCAAACTATAATATTCATATATTAAAATAGTTAAAACTATATATATATATAAATCGATAGATAGATTATATAATCATACTATAAATATGAAATTAATATAAATTATATTATTGTAGTCAATTCAAAATAAAATTAGCAACACTTCTCAAATTATGACTTACAAAAATATATATTTATCCAAACTAGAAAATATAAAAACAAAAATCAAAATCAAAAATATCTCTATCCATCTGTTATATTACATGTAATACCACTGAATTAAGTTATTTTGTAAAAATTCATTAAAGTTAACTATGGATTATGGAAATTAACATTATCTCTATTAAATAAGTATCCAAACAATATAAAATAATGGGTCTCACTTTTCTTACTAATTAAAAACTAAAATAAAATAAAATCATACATATTAAATTATTAAATCAAATAATAAATATAAGTAAATCACATAACATATCAATTATTTTTATAAATCACAAAATCAAAATAAATAAATATGCTTTTGAACATATTTCAATTATTAAAAAATAAAAACGTACATAAATAATTCAAATATAATATTAGTAAAATATAATTTATAAAATATAAACCTTTAACTTGGAAAATAAAATTCTTAAATTAGATTGATATATTTTAACTTGATAAAATGAAAATATTAAAACTAAGTCTATATATATTAGATTATTCAATGATACAGTGAGACAGATTAAATTTATGTATATATATATAATTACAGGGTTTTTATAGTTTCTATTACTAAAATATTTAAATAACAATAATATGGGTTAAGATATTTAATTAATCTGTTAATATGAGTTAAGATATTTAATTAATCTGTTTTGATTCTATGACATTAATATACTAATAAATTAACATGTTACACTACAAAAAAACACTAGATTAAATCACTTAAATTGTATCACAAAGTTAAGTGATACAATTTTAAATTACTTATTTATAAATGAAACAAATATAAATGATTTAGCATCAATTGTCATAAATGATGTTATTATTAATTACTTTAGTATCAATTCAAGAAATTGATGTTAAATAATTGTAATATGTATCACTTTAACAGAATTGATACTATTATATAAAATTATATCACTTAAATAAATGATGTACTTAGTTTTTTTGGTTAACATCACTTATTAAACTAATACAAAATTTACATCAAAATAAAAGTGATGCTAATAAAAAACTACTAATACTATCAAAATAACTATATGAATTAACTTCAATTGTGAAAAACAATGTAACTATACTTTTCCATTAACATCAATTAATATAAAGTGATGCTATCTTATCTTTAATTATATCAGTTCAGACTTTTGATACTAAATAAAACTATTTTGCATCAACAAAATAATTGACATATATATAATATTTTATTATAATAAAAAGTAAAGATAATTATAAATACGCTAATTTATTTCCATAATTAACTACTAATAGTAATTAATTTCAGATTTAATGCCATATTATTTTTTTGTAAAGAAAAGATTATGCCATTAAAAATAGGAATATAAAATATATTTTTTGCCATAAAAATAGGGATATTTTCAATTTTGCATCAACAAAATAATTCATATATATATAGGCATTTTATTCTAATAAAAATAAAAATTACTATAAATATACAAAATTTTCGTCATAATTAAATACTAATAGTAGTTATTTTCAAATTTAATGCTTTAATGTCTTTTGTAAAGAAATATTTATGCCATTTAAATATATATATATATACAATATATTTGATGCCATAAATATAGGGATATTCTCAATTTTGCATTAACAAAATAATTGATATACACACACATATATATATATAATATCTTTATTATAATAAAAACAAATACTATTATAAATATGCTTAAATTTTGGCATAATTAAATACTAACAATAATTTGTTTCACATATAACGCCTTAATGGTTTTTTGTAAAGAAAAAGAGATTCCTTTAAAAATTGATATATATACAATATATTTTTGCCAAAAATATAGGGATCTTTTCAATTTTATCTCAAAAACTATTTAGTTAGATCTTTTTTATTCACCCACAATTCTCTTTCACTAAGCCACAATATCTTCTTCCACCCTCCACACCTTTGAAAATGGTTTTCAACACATTTTTCAAATTTGATGATTGATATCTCTTAATCATCTTCTAAAACTCTTTTTTCTTATATTTTTGTATGTTATTTGGAATTTGGTTAAAAAAAGTGTGAAGACATGGTGGATCAAGATCAATGGAGAGATTGAAAATAACAGTAATAAGGATGAGTATGTTTTCTACAATATTTGGAGAAATAAAAAGTAAAGGTAATCCACAGATTTATGCAATTTATAATTTTTTGAATGTTTATTCTAATTCAGATCAGAATTGTTAAGATTTCTTCTATAAAATTCAGTGTTTTAATTTATTTTCAATTTTTGTATGATGATATATATTCAGATGATCTCTAGCATAAGAAATTTACAGTTTTTTTTTTCTACAAATGCAGAATGGAATGAAGATAGAATGAAGGTGGAATAAAGAAGGAGTGGAGATGGAATGAAGAAACATGAAACAAAATCATTTTTATTGATTATTTAAGTCTGTATTAGCTGGGTTTGATTTGTGATTATGTTTTTTCCATTTTGTAATTAACAATTCAATTTTTTATCATGATGTATCAACAAAAATATATAATAATATTTAAAATTTTAGTTCTGTTATCAAGATCTTAATTAATATAAAAAAAATTCCTGCTATAAAAATAACTGTATAATTATTAAACATGAATTTGTTATTAATCAAATATTTTTCAAAATTACGTTTATCTTAAAAATAAATTATTAAAATTAATATTAATTTTAACATCATTTAATAATAAATAAATTACAATATTTACAATAATAAGTGATACAAATAATTAAAATCAATTATTTTAACTGATACAAATACTAACATCACTTAATAAATTGATGTAAAGGTTAACATCATTTTTTTATAATTGACATATATTTACATCGGTTATTATAATCGATGTAAATATGATTAATATTTACATCGGTTAACAATAAAATGATGCAAATTATTAGCATCATCACATTCAAAATCATTTATTTAAGTGATGTAAAAGTCATTTGCATCGTTTATAATTGATGCAAATATTAAAAATAAATGATTTAAAATGACATTTTCTTTGTATTGTTAGCATATTGTTTTTTATAAATGTGAAATTACATTCAAATCTATATATAATGGGTCTGTCAATTTTCTCAAACTATAATATTCATATATTAATATAGTTAAAACTATATATATATATATATATATATAAATTGATAGATATATTATATAATCATACTATAAATATTAAATTAATATAAATTATATATTATTGCAGTCTATACTATTAAAGAAAGAAACAAAATTGAAATAAACATTTATCCATGTGTTATATTACATGTATTGCCACTGAATATTAGTCCATGTGTTATATTACATGTGAATATTAGTTATTTTCTAAAATTTCATTATTAAGGGTAATTATGGATTATGGAAATTAACATTATCTCTATTAAATAAGTATCCAAACAATATAAAATAATGCAAAATAAATAAATATTCTTTTGAACATACTTAAATTATTAAAAAATAAAATCATACATAAATAATTCAAATATAATATTAATATAATATAATTATAAAATATAAACTTTTAACTTGGAAAATAAAATTCTTAAATTAGATTGATATATTTTAACTTGATAAAATAAAAATATTAAAACTAAGTCTATATATATATTAGATTATTCAATGATATAGTGAGACATGTTAATTTTTTATATATATACAATTACAGGGTTTTTATAGTTTCTATTACTAAAATATTTAAATAACAATAATATGGGTTAAGATATTTAATTAATCTGTTAATATGAGTTAAGATATTTAATTAATCTGTTTTGATTCTATGACATTAATATACTAATAAATTAACATGTTACACTACAAAAAAACACTAGATTAAATCACTTAAATTGTATCACAAAGTTAAGTGATACAATTTTAAATTACTTATTTATAAATGAAACAAATATAAATGATTTAGCATCAATTGTCATAAATGATGTTATTATTAATTACTTTAGTATCAATTCAAGAAATTGATGTTAAATAATTGTAATATGTATCACTTTAACAGAATTGATACTATTATATAAAATTATATCACTTAAATAAATGATGTACTTAGTTTTTTTGGTTAACATCACTTATTAAACTAATACAAAATTTACATCAAAATAAAAGTGATGCTAATAAAAAACTACTAATACTATCAAAATAACTATATGAATTAACTTCAATTGTGAAAAACAATGTAACTATACTTTTCCATTAACATCAATTAATATAAAGTGATGCTATCTTATCTTTAATTATATCAGTTCAGACTTTTGATACTAAATAAAACTATTTTGCATCAACAAAATAATTGACATATATATAATATTTTATTATAATAAAAAGTAAAGATAATTATAAATACGCTAATTTATTTCCATAATTAACTACTAATAGTAATTAATTTCAGATTTAATGCCATATTATTTTTTTGTAAAGAAAACATTATGCCATTAAAAATAGGAATATAAAATATATTTTTGCCATAAAAATAGGGATATTTTCAATTTTGCATCAACAAAATAATTCATATATATATAGGCATTTTATTCTAATAAAAATAAAAATTACTATAAATATACAAAATTTTCGTCATAATTAAATACTAATAGTAGTTATTTTCAAATTTAATGCTTTAATGTCTTTTGTAAAGAAATATTTATGCCATTTAAATATATATATATACAATATATTTGATGCCATAAATATAGGGATATTCTCAATTTTGCATTAACAAAATAATTGATATACACACACATATATATATATATAATATCTTATTATAATAAAAACAAATACTATTATAAATATGCTTAAATTTTGGCATAATTAAATACTAACAATAATTTGTTTCACATATAACGCCTTAATGGTTTTTTGTAAAGAAAAAGAGATTCCTTTAAAAATTGATATATATACAATATATTTTTGCCAAAAATATAGGGATCTTTTCAATTTTATCTCAAAAACTATTTAGTTAGATCTTTTTTATTCACCCACAATTCTCTTTCACTAAGCCACAATATCTTCTTCCACCCTCCACACCTTTGAAAATGGTTTTCAACACATTTTTCAAATTTGATGATTGATATCTCTTAATCATCTTCTAAAACTCTTTTTTCTTATATTTTTGTATGTTATTTGGAATTTGGTTAAAAAAAGTGTGAAGACATGGTGGATCAAGATCAATGGAGAGATTGAAAATAACAGTAATAAGGATGAGTATGTTTTCTACAATATTTGGAGAAATAAAAAGTAAAGGTAATCCACAGATTTATGCAATTTATAATTTTTTGAATGTTTATTCTAATTCAGATCAGAATTGTTAAGATTTCTTCTATAAAATTCAGTGTTTTAATTTATTTTCAATTTTTGTATGATGATATATATTCAGATGATCTCTAGCATAAGAAATTTACAGTTTTTTTTTTCTACAAATGCAGAATGGAATGAAGATAGAATGAAGGTGGAATAAAGAAGGAGTGGAGATGGAATGAAGAAACATGAAACAAAATCATTTTTATTGATTATTTAAGTCTGTATTAGCTGGGTTTGATTTGTGATTATGTTTTTTCCATTTTGTAATTAACAATTCAATTTTTTATCATGATGTATCAACAAAAATATATAAATAATATTTAAAATTTTAGTTCTGTTATCAAGATCTTAATTAATATAAAAAAAATTCCTGCTATAAAAATAACTGTATAATTATTAAACATGAATTTGTTATTAATCAAATATTTTTCAAAATTACGTTTATCTTAAAAATAAATTATTAAAATTAATATTAATTTTAACATCATTTAATAATAAATAAATTACAATATTTACAATAATAAGTGATACAAATAATTAAAATCAATTATTTTAACTGATACAAATACTAACATCACTTAATAAATTGATGTAAAGGTTAACATCATTTTTTTATAATTGACATATATTTACATCGGTTATTATAATCGATGTAAATATGATTAATATTTACATCGGTTAACAATAAAATGATGCAAATTATTAGCATCATCACATTCAAAATCATTTATTTAAGTGATGTAAAAGTCATTTGCATCGTTTATAATTGATGCAAATATTAAAAATAAATGATTTAAAATGACATTTTCTTTGTATTGTTAGCATATTGTTTTTTATAAATGTGAAATTACATTCAAATCTATATATAATGGGTCTGTCAATTTTCTCAAACTATAATATTCATATATTAATATAGTTAAAACTATATATATATATATATATATATAAATTGATAGATATATTATATAATCATACTATAAATATTAAATTAATATAAATTATATATTATTGCAGTCTATACTATTAAAGAAAGAAACAAAATTGAAATAAACATTTATCCATGTGTTATATTACATGTATTGCCACTGAATATTAGTCCATGTGTTATATTACATGTGAATATTAGTTATTTTCTAAAATTTCATTATTAAGGGTAATTATGGATTATGGAAATTAACATTATCTCTATTAAATAAGTATCCAAACAATATAAAATAATGCAAAATAAATAAATATTCTTTTGAACATACTTAAATTATTAAAAAATAAAATCATACATAAATAATTCAAATATAATATTAATATAATATAATTATAAAATATAAACTTTTAACTTGGAAAATAAAATTCTTAAATTAGATTGATATATTTTAACTTGATAAAATAAAAATATTAAAACTAAGTCTATATATATATTAGATTATTCAATGATATAGTGAGACATGTTAATTTTTTATATATATACAATTACAGGGTTTTTATAGTTTCTATTATTAAAATATTTAAATAACAATAATATGGGATACGATATTTAATTAATCTGTTTTGATTCTATGACATTAAAAATAACTAATAAATTAACGGGTTAGCATATTTTTTTATAAATGTGAAATTACATTCAAACCTATATATAATGGGCATGTGAATTTTCTCAAACTATAATATTCATATATTAATATCGTTAAAACTGTATATATATATATAAATCCATAGATATATTATATAATCATACTATAAATATGAAATTAATATAAATTATATCATGGGCAATTCTCTAAAATGGCATATTTTTATTAAATTATATGTATGTTTATGACACAAAAGATAGTGTTTTCAAATTTCTTTATTGGAAAAAGTTTCTTTAAAACAATTTTGAATGGTAACATTATTTTGAAATAAGTATAATTTAGTGTTGAAGTCCAATATCTTAACAAATATGAATATATTAAGCTAAACATTTTTATAATATTAGTATCTTAAATTTTCTATTTTTAAATTAACTTTGACTTGTCTCTCAATCACATTGATGTAAGTCATAATTTTGTTGCTTTGTAAAACTATTTTCTTTCTCTAAATTTCAAATCGAGACATAAAAGAAACTCACAAAATAATACACACCCCAACTTTATGTAATTGTTTACTTTTAATAATTTTATAAGTTCTAATTATATCACAAAAGTGAAAAAAATCATAAAATTATGTGTGTTATTACAAAAATATTAATCATATCCTGCGCGTCGATGCGCGGGTCCGGGTCTAGTTAACTGATTATGATAACGACAATGACGTTATACGCACATATATACAATGTCGTGCTCGTGTGTAAAACAATAAGGCAAATGTCTCAAACCAACATTTACATATTAAATTGTGGGACTTCACTTCCATATTTTCAATATTTCTATTAGTATCAATTGTTGGTTTTAAAAATATTTATAAAAATGTCTTTTTATTTTTATTTTCTTCTTGATAATAGTTTTCTAGCTAGTTTCTCTACAAATATATTTTAGCCTGTTTCCTTACTTTGCCCCAAAAAAAAAAGTCTGTTTCCTTACTTATTGTATTAGTTTTCTATAAAAATATAGATGTGAAATATCCACTGCTTTATTTATTTATTTATAAATTTTCCTTTTCTTCAGATTGTTTTATCATAATTTTTCTAACTCATTTGATATTATAAATTATGAAATATTAAATAAATGTTTAAGTTTACAATTAGAGTTTATACATTTATTTAACATTTACATGAATTTATTTATTTTCTTTTATCTACTAAAATGTTTTGTCTCTACATCAAAATCATATGTTTTTTTGTTGTCATATGAAATTTCATTAAAACAACTGGCAGAATATATGGAAAGATAAAAGATGAAATTCATAAGTTTGCAGGTTCCAAACCTCCAGAGACAGAGCCCCAACAACACGGAAAAACTAAACTTAAAAGATAATCTAAACAAAAACTAAAAATTAATATGGAGAATCAAGAGATTGACAAAGGAGATTCGCACTTAAATCAACAAAAAAACCACAATCTAAAAACAAGAACAGATCTGAGATTAGACACAATACTACAATGAATTAAGATGCAAACCATTCCTTACTCATGAAAACTCGGCTGAATCGTGAAATACCTCTTTATATTGCTCTAATGAAAGAATCTCTTAGAACATTAAATGAAAGAATCTGAACTGAAAGATGCATATAGACAGAGAATATCGTGTAGAATTCCGTGGAGTTTTCTTTTAATCCGAGACTGAATATATTGCTTTGATAAATTTCTGAGAACCAGATGCAATTTAAAGATGGGTGAAGCCAAGTTCTAGTGCTTGTTGCATGGCCAGTTTCATCGCTAGAGATTTTAGGAAGATCGTTACTATGTAGCTATCGATTAGTACTCTTAGATGTGAGAGTTTCCTCGATGTAAAGTGGAGACACAAAATCGAGGTACTTACTTTATTTGCTCTTAGATTAGCACTCAAGTTGCAAAGAAAAACAAGGTTGTAATTACAACAATATATATTATATATTTTTTCCTAAGGATATTCTAAACAACAATATTATTCGCAAGAATATGAAGCAACATCACACATGTATGTTTTTTTTTCAAACCAAAAAAACAATTAACTTAATTTTCTTTTGCTTACAGTAACGTCATTAGTAAACCTCCATCAACCATGCACATTTAGTCATGCCAATCCAGCAACCAGTTTAACTTCACCATTATGAGTCCCAATAATCTCACTTTTTTCACAACTCCTCATCTCATTCACCACTTTCTCCACCGTCAAAGTTAAATCCCTTTTATGCACATCCATTTTAAGACCAAACTTCATAAACAACGTCAACGACATCTTCTGCTCCACTCGATGTCCCGGAGCCACCGTAAGTCGATGCCGCAGCAAAACCGACGCCGTAATAGACTTCATCTGCAAATAAGCTAAATCCTTACCTAGACAAATCCGTGGACCAGCATTGAACGCTACGAATTTGTATTGGTTACGGTTTATGTCGTCCTCTTCGAGCCATCTTTCCGGTTTAAAGTCGAGACAATCTTCACCCCAAATGAACTTCATTCGTCCAACCGAATATATCGAATATGTAACGTTCGATCCGGCCGGAACAAACGTTCCATCCGGTAAAACATCGTCGGCAACGACGAACTTCGAATCTTCCGGTACTGATGGATATAGCCTTAGTGTTTCGGACAATGCTGCTTTTAAGTAAATCATTTGGTCAACTTCATCGAAAGTCAACGGCTCGTCGGTCCATGTTGTCACGTTTGTGCCACGTGTCTTACTCAGGACGGTGCAGATCTCGGTTACGATTTTTTCCTCTACTCTTGGGTTAAGACTAACCAACCAGAAGAACCAGCTCATTGCAACCGATGACGTGTCACGTCCAGCTAGGATGAAGTTTAGTGCCACGTACTTGAGAAACTTATCTGAGTAGGATTCTTTTTTCTTCATGAACCGTGACAATAGATCGTCGTGGTGGGACCCATTTTGTTGCTGATTCAGCAATTCGAGCTTACGTGTATTAATGACATCTGATAAGTAATTATCCACGTGGCTGATGCTTCGGCTCATGTCGTCCTCTAAGCCGAGCCGAAGCCACTTTCTGATCTTCCAAACAAACTCCGGCATGATAAACCGTTGTAGAGTGGCTTCCGTGGCTCCGTCGAAAGCCACCGCGAATCCGTTTTCAGGAAATTCCGGCGAAAGCGTTCGTGGATCTTTACCGAACGTCAAGCCACATATGTTATCAAAAGTGAGTCGTAAAAGAATATCTTGAAGATCGATCGGTTCGGCTCGGTTCATAGCCGATTCGAGAATCGGCACGAGGCGGTTCTTGATCGCTCGATCAACCCAACGAGCCATGGCTTGGCGAAGCGTGCGGGTGGTGAATTCTAATGCAGCGGTCTTACGCTGGAAACGCCACGTGTCGCCATCTGAATTAAAGATCCCATCTCCTAACAGATCGTGGAAAACCGATTGCCAGCTAGGACCTTTCGGATAATTATCGAACCGGGTCTTGAGTATATGCTCCAGATTCTTCGGGTCACACGTTACGGTCACGTGACCTTGTTTCTTAGCCAGGAACGGGATCGGAAAAATGCACGTTTGGTACGTGCCGCCACACGTACGGAGGTTATCGGCGATGAAGTCGTGCATACGGTGAGCGTTTGTGATGAGTGCTGGAAGACTGCCCAATAAGGGCCAGACACGTGGACCGTTACAAGAACGGCGTAAAGAGACGAACCATATAAGGTAGATTAGGATGAAGGTAAGGATGATTACAACCGTTGATCCATTCATTTTTGATATTTTAGTGTGGGGGTGAGAAAAGAGGATCTGTAACATGAGGAGAGATGTGTGTTAGTGTGTGTGTGCGAGGAATGTAAGATGTATTAATGTTTTATAGATAAGAAAGCCAAAATAATATAATGTTAAAAATAATTATATACCAAGATAAGTATGATGGTAATTAATAAGGCAACCAAGTTCGTTGTCGATATTTCTCAAGTATAAGAAGTTAAAAATCTAGCCGTAGGGACGTAGTTGCATTGCATGTGCATGTGTTTGTTTTTGTAGTGTTATGTTTGCCATTGTGCTTGTCGTGGCCTAATAGTGTACACATTAATTCACCTACATTAAAACCAACTTTTCTTTTGTTTTCCTCTTATGAGTTTTTTTTTTTTTTTGGTATGAATGTTAAATTTTATACCATTTTCGAATTTTTTAGAGTTGCTGCATACAGCTTATTACAGAAAAAGATAAAAGGGAGAAGGCTACAAGCAAAATGTTTTATAACTAATGGTTTACAACTGAAAAGTAGACCTCCATGAGAGAAGGTACGGAGTCGCTGGATGAAGGGAAAGAGAGGAGACGATCGCGGATGAGTCGATCCACCTCGGCGCGGACCGAGAGCAGGGGCAGAGATATGTCAGTGAAGATTCGTCGATTACGCTCCTTCCAAATGAAGTAGAGTATCCCCTGAAGCATTAGTTTAACAACTGCTGCTACTGCCACCGTAGAGAAGGAGTTGCCTGAGTTAATGAAGCTCGCCATCTCATGCAGACGCAGAGGATGGGAGAAGCCAAACGTGCCACCGAAGATGTTCCACAGCTCAGTTGAGAACTCGCATTCGAAGAACAGATGAGCGTGGGTTTCTCGGACTCTGTTGCAGAGAACGCAGACCTCAAGAACAATCAAACCCCAACGCCTAAGACGATCACGTGTAGGAAGTCTAGCAAGCAGAGCAAGCCAGACAATAAAAGAGCACCTCGTTATTTCCTGTTTGAACCAGACCATATCAGACCAACTAACCTCTGGTACAGAATCCCGCAGTCTATCCCAAGTCACCTTAGAGGAGAAGGAAGAAGCAAAACCATCGGCCGCAGTTCGCCATAAGTAACAGTCGTCACCGCGAGAAGATGCTGGAGGAGACATCGTGGATAGAATAATATGAAGTGTTTGTGCCTCGTCAGAGCGAGCGTTTGGCAGGCACCACGTCCTATCCCGAACTGCCGGCTAACATTTGCCCCCAACGGTATTCTTAGCTCACGAGAACCCATCCTCCCAAAAACTGATATTAGCGGTCCTAAGTCTGTCCAGAAATCAAACCAGAAGGAAGCTTTATCACCACTACGAAGCTCACATCGAAGGAACTCATTGAGCATAGGCTTTAACTTGAGCATACTTCGAATTGCCGGAGAGAAACAGTTGTAATCTTCTGAAAGCCAATAAGATTTGCGGTGGAAAATGTTTGAGATGATCCAAGCAACCCAGAGGGATCCAGAGTTAGAGAAGAAATTCCAGACCTGTTTGAGCCTGAAAATCAATTCAAAGTCCTCGAGCAAACGAATACCCAGACCTCCCTCTTTCTTCGGCCGACAGACATCACGCCATGCAACCCTTGCCCCTCTAGCGGAGTTGATATTGTTCTTCCAGAGGAAGGCGGCACAGAGTGAGTCAATCTTAGCGTAAAGGT
The DNA here is from genome assembly GCA_010577795.1 of Isatis tinctoria. Classification (NCBI taxonomy): domain Eukaryota; kingdom Viridiplantae; phylum Streptophyta; class Magnoliopsida; order Brassicales; family Brassicaceae; genus Isatis; species Isatis tinctoria. The sequence continues at coordinate 36,132,751 of CM021250.1, forward strand.
GTTTTGGCAAGACGAAAACTGAGCTCCAAAAATTGACCATGCCATAAATCACCGAAGAAATCAGTCGGATCTTGCCCGCAAATGACAAACTTTTCACAGTCCATGAATGTAGCTTGCTCGTTATTTTCTCTACAAATGGCTGAAGCGTGGCGTTGTTGATCCGACGCGGGTTGAGAGGAAGGCCGAGGTATCTAGTAGGGAAGGAACCTATCTGGAAACCCGAAATTCCACTCAAAACAGCAGCTTGAATGTCATCATATCCCCCAAAGAAAATCTCTGACTTTGCCTGATTAACCTGGAGCCCAGACATGTCTTTAAATTCAGTCATAACCTCACATATACCGGTAAGGGAGTGGTGTGAACCATCTGAGAAAACCAGCAAGTCATCAGCGAAGAGGAGATGTGTTATTCTAGGGTTTGAACAGAGCGGATGAAGCCTAATCCTCCCCTGATCCACAACTTTATCCAAGAGATTAGAGAGAACTTCCATAACCATAATGAAAAGGTATGGAGATATGCAATCACCTTGGCGCAACCCTTGCTTCCCTTGGAAGAAGCCTGCTAATTCACCGTTAATGGCGATCGAGAATCGCGGCGAGGAGATGCATTCCCTGATCCAAGTAACGAACATGGAGGGGAAACCCTGGGCAATTAAAAGCTTCAGCACAAAATCCCAATTTACCGTATCGAATGCCTTTCGTATAACCAGTTTAAGCATACAACTTTTGGGGCAGCTCAGCTTATCGTAGTTCCGAATGAGGTCAGATGCAAGTATGACATTCTCACCAAGACTTCTTCCCTTCAGAAAGGCAGCTTGATTAGAACTGATACAGCTTAACAAGACTGGCTTTAGGCGGTTGGCGATAATCTTCGAGATGATCTTGAAAACAAGATTACAACAACTTATAGGCCTGAAATCACCCAACTTGCATGCCTGTGGCTTTTTGGGAATAAGAGTGATGGCTGTTGTATTCATGTCCCTTAATAGCCTTCCATTGACAAAAAATTCCTTAATTGCTGCAATTACATCACTGCCAACAGAGTCCCAGGAAGCACGAAAAAACTCGACCGAGTATCCATCTGGACCTGGACTTTTACTCAGAGGCATGGCCAAAACTGTGTCTTTTACCTCTGCACCCAAAACCTCCCTTTTAAGATCAGAGACCTGCGACTCAGAGCAACGGAAGTCAAGGAGACCTTGCAGATCATCAATTGAGGAAGGGGATAGTGTCATACCAGATGTACCGAGGATTCCTTGAAAGTATTCAGCAGCGTGGCTCTTGATTTCTTCCAGGGAGGTGAGTACACGATCTTCAGAATCCACAAGTAAGTGAATATGATTCCGTGACAGCCGCTGGTCTACAGTTTTATGGTAAAACCCCGTGTTCCTATCTCCTAGGTGCAGCCACCTCACTCTGGACCTTTGCCTATAGAATTTCTCCTCAGCAGTCAGAAGTGTGTACCACTTCGCTCTAGCTTCCTGCTCCTGAATTGCAGTGTCACGTTGTGGCTGAGAGAGCAATAAATCCTGCAACGCCTTGACTTTAGCTGCCTGTTCCTTTACTCTTTCAGAAATACCGCTGAAATTCCGTTTGTTCAGTCTCCTCAGAACCGGCTTAAGTATTTTGAGAGATCTGACCAACTTGAACTGCCTCGTGCCAGAAATCTGATCACAATTCCATGATTCCTTAACTGAAGACTGAAACTGAGGAATGTCAATGAGATGATGATAAAATTTAAATGGTTTACATCTCCTTTGAGCCACAGAGGGAACATGAAAGAGGCATGCCGCATGGTCCGACTGCTCAGGAGAAAGGAAGTCCGCATAAGCCTCCTGAAACGTGTTTGCCCAGGCATGGTTAATGAAGGCGTGGTCAATCTTCTTGGCCACCGGATTATCATCATGACTGTTCCACCATGTGAAGGGAAGCCCCTTAGCCTGAGCCTCAAACAAATCAGCATCCTGAAGAGCGATATTCATATCTGAGATGCCTGAAACGTTCACATCTAACCCGGGAGTCCCAGAGTGTTGATCTACCCTCAAAATCTGATTAAAATCTCCAAGGACCGCCCAAGGATGAGTAGCCACCGGAGTAGTTTCATTTAAACTGCTGAGTTCCGCCCATAGAGTCCTTCTTTCCTCACAACGATTGAAGCCGTAAACAAAAGTAACCGTTAGAGAGACCTTTTCAGATGGGATGAAAATCCCACATGTAATAGCTTGCGCCGATGCCTGATAAATCACCACAGAGACACTAGGATCCCAAACCACCACTATCCTGGCCGTAGAATGCTGTTCAAAGTTTCCAAAAAAATCCCATCCTACCGGGATTGCACCGCGTATCCTTTCTTTGTTTCTTTTCTGAATATGCGTTTCTAAAAATGCTCCAAAAAGAGGCTTATGGATATTAATCCAGGCCTTTGTCATTGCGTGGCGTCTGTCTCCGTTAAGCCCTCTTACATTCCACGCAAAAAACATCAATAACTGTTTGGGTCAGTGTTTAATGGCCCTGCGGCCACTCTTTCGGCGCGTTACCAAAAGAAAAGGTGCTTCTTCCTCTTATGAGTTTGTCCATCATCATCGTCCTGATTATACACGTGATTTTATTTAGACGAAAATGGTTGAATAAAAGCTCATAGATTATATTCTAAATCATCTGGTAAATTATTACAAGAGTTACATTCATGATATATATATATATATATATATATATAATTACTAATTTTTTTTTTTGGACTATAGTATTTGATAAAGTGGAAATCCGAATTTTATTAGTCTAAGATTTTAATATTTTCAAAAAATGTTATTGTTCTTTTCAGAAAAAAGTTTAAGTAAAAAGTAGTTTTTTTTTGTCAACGAAGTAAAAAGTAGTTTGTTATATATCATTTTTCTTGTATAATTCTTAATTATGTCACATTATAGTCTTTGAACTCATTCATCTAAAACCTTATCTTATTTTTTTTTATGCATTATATGTATATATTATGGATCCATGCGAATGTTCATATATTTCTGTATTTATAAGATAAGAAACTAAGTTCACTCGTAATTGGTCTTGTAAGTTACTAGATCTACAATGACAGTGCTTATCATATTATGTCAAGTGTTTTGAATGAGATGTTGATGACTTATGGATACAAGTTGATAAAAATTTCATAATCGTATATTATGTGTGTGTGACAAAAAAAAAAATATGGCAGCTAGCTATGGTTAAATAAAATGATAAAATTATAGGTAACTTGCAGCTTAAAGGGGCCAATGCCATTAGTGCCACTTCAGTTGGTGAGCGGAAAACTTAGTTTAATAAATAATAGTATCAAATAAAATAGCAATAATCTCTATAATATTATTTGAAAAGTCAGTTTCCTACGTGTCGCCCTCACGTTAATTCTCACGAGGTTGATTACAGAGATACCCTTAATGAATTCTAATTATTATATTTATTTGTCATTACGTAAATATTTTAATATATTTTTTTGTTTAATGATTTTAAACATATTAATAAAAGGAATAATTTTAAACATAAAATAATTTTTGTATAGATATAAAAAACGAAAATTACAAAAAAGGAAAAGTTTTTGAAAAAAATCATGTTAAAATAGAAACAACTTTGAAATATAGAAATACTTTTATTAGATATAAAACATTAATTTGAAAAAAGGAAAGTATTTTTATATTTTTGTATAGATATAAAAACAAAAATTACAAAAAAGGAAAAGTTTTTGAAAAAAATCATGTTAAAATAGAAACAACTTTGAAATATAGAAATACTTTTATTAGATATAAAACATTAATTTGAAAAAAGGAAAGTATTTTTATAATTTTTGTATAGATATAAAAACAAAAATTACAAAAAAGGAAATTTTTTTGAAAAAAATCATGTTAAAAAGGAAAAAAACTTTGAAATATAGAAATATTTATTAGATATAAAAACATTAATTTCAAAAAAAGGAAAGTCTTTTTTAAAATCATATTAAAAAGGAAATAACTTTAAAATAATTGCCATTTAAAAAAAATTATTTTAATTTTATTGTTTACGGATTCTTTTTTTCAAAATCACATTAATTTTATATAAATTATTTTAAAATATAAAATAATTTATGTAGGAATATGATTTAAAAATTTTAATTTAATTTTTGTTGCTTACTGATTTGTTTTCAAAACCACATTAAGAAAATAATTTTAAAATATAAAATAATTTATGTATATATATAAAATCGAAAATTATAAAAAATGAAAGTCTTTTTAAAATCATATTAAAAATAAAATAACTTTGAAATATAAAAATATTTTTATTAGATATAAAAAGTTAATTAAAAAAAAGAAAGTCTTTTTTTAAATCAAATTAAAAATTATATAACTTTTTAAAAAAATTAAATATTGTGATTCCAAATAAAAAATGTAATATGATCAAGATTTTAAATAAATCAAGACTGAGATAATAACGACTAAACTGGAGGTATTTGGAAACATTAAAAACATTTTACATATCTGAAAACGTTAAGGGGGAAATTTCAAAAATGCACTTTCTTTGGTACACTTTTTCAGTTTTGCACTTCTAAAAAAGACATTTTCATTTTTACACTTTTTTATAAAGGTTTTATAAACTCTTAAATTTTTTTTGGACAAATCTTCCATTAGGGTTTACAATTCAGAGTTTAAAGTTTTAGGGTTTACGATTTAGGGTTTAGGGTTTACGATTTAGGGTTTAAGGTTTAGATTTACAAATCCTTAAGTTTTAGGGTTTAGGGTTTAGATTCACAAACCCTAAACCCTAAACCCTAAATTCTAAATTTTCTATTTCCTAAACCCTAAACCCTAAACCCTAAACCCTAAACCCTAATTCGTAAACCCTAAACCCTAAACCCTAATTCGTAAACACTAAAACCTAAACCTTAAACCCTAAACCGTAAACCCTAAACAATAAACCCTAAACACTAAACCCTAAACCCTAAACACTAAACCCTAACCCTAAACCCTAAACCCTAAACACTAAACCCTAATTCGTTAACCCTAAACCCTAAACCCTAAACCCTAATTCGTAAACCCTAAACCCTAAACCCTAAACCTTCAATCGTAAACCCTAAACCTTCGTTTTTGTAAAGGATGAAAATGAGTGTATTTTTTTTTTTTTTTGTAAAGTGTAGTTTTGAAAATGTGTATGTTGAAAATGGTATTTTTGACAAATTCTCTAAAAATATTACATAAGAAATGTTAAAAACATTAAAATTATTCCAAATAAATTTTATATATAAAAATATTAATTCAAAATAAATAATTCTGACAAATGTGTTCATAAAGCTTTTAACAAATTATCAGTTTCGTTCATTTATGTAAAGAAACTATCAACATTTTAGTATTTTTTTAACTTTTTCCCAAAACCATATATAATATTATATAGAATTTTAGGAAAATAGATTTATAAATCTAAATAAATAACTAAAAAGAAAAACTTGACTAACCAAATTTTATAGACGAAATCACATGTCTAAATACAATAATAACATAGATTTGTAATAATATTTCATTTTCTTTTCATACATATAAATTACATAAATTTTGAAAATAAAAAAAAAATAAAAGTTAATATTAACCAATTATTATTATATCTTTATTTTTGTAAATATCCATATACATGTATGGTCTTTCAAAAGATTACTGGTATTGTTTGTTTATGCAACTCTAAACCGGTCTATATTTTGTTTTTTAATTTTATTTCTTCCAAAACAACATATATCAAATAGACATATTTTACAAAAAAAATATCTTTACAAATATGAGACGAAAACCGACCCGACTTTAGCCTAAATAGAACCAAAAACTAATTGTATTTTAATTTGAAAGAATATATGTCACATAATAAATCTAAAATGAATAACGGTATCTATCTAGATTCTTATACCAAAAACATACTATTTAATAAGATATATAACATCTTAAAATTATTTAAAACAATCTTCTATTTACATGAATACATATAGTTGACAAAACAAATCGAAACTTATAAATAAATAAAAGCTAACATTAACCAATAATTTTAATTTAATTATTTTATAAAACTAAATTAACAAAACTTATCTGTGCATGAGCACGGGAGAATCACCTAGTTTATATGATACAAGAATCATATAATTCCTACTTTTCTGGTAAAATATACTCCCACGCATGATCCGAATCAATTCTGTCGACCTGTAATAATTCAGAAGGTTAATAAAACAAAATTTCGTGTTTTGATATTTGACTATAATTAAACTTCTGTTCTAAGACTCATTTGCTAGACTACTTACTTATCATGTATTTTTTAAATGTCATATGTATCATTATGGTATACAATGAAACAATGTAATATTAAAATACTGCAAAAAATGTTAAATTTACACACACAAAACAAACAACAAGAAATGAAACACATCAAATTTACCACGTTGGAAATGGAACATTTGCAAAAAGTGTAGTAAATGTTTTAAATAGCTCACAGACAGAAGTAATATTTTGTATATTCGAAAACGAGAGACCTCCTTATGCTCAGTTTCTCTGGTCAGATATGTCATCTGGTCCTATCTCGTTTTGGTTATCCAAACTTATTTGTTGATTAGATTCTCTTACAAATTGGATGCTCTCTCGGACGCATCACTTTTCAGGAATCCTAAAATACTTGGTCGCCCAATTAAGCAATGGTGTATCTCCTCTGGAAAGAGAGAAATAGCAGACTGCATAGTTGAATCTCCCTTCCACCAGAAACAATCTTCAAACATATTGATAGATCGATATGTGATTCTCTCCTTGCAGACTTATCTCGCAAGCATTACCAAAACCTAATCATCCAATGGTTCATTCAGATATATACCTAGTATAGTGATCTTAGTTCCTGTTGTAGATTATAGTTTCATCTTGGCTTTTTATTTTTATGTTTGGCCTCTGAAGCTGTTTTTTATAAAGCAATGCAATTTTACTCTTAATCCTTCTTTGGTAATATATTCAAATTTTATAAGATATTATCGTATTTTAGAATCTTACCATTATAAGCAACATCTCCATTTCGACTGTGATTTCAGCTGGGAGGTTTGGTCTTTTTTCCATTTAAGAGCACACCTCTCACCGCCAAGACCGTTTGCCGATGCAGTTACATGGCTTAAAAACCATTCTTCGGATTCGAATTTACTCCTTATTTTCAAGCTCCTCTTTCAAGCTTGTCTCTATAGTGTGTGGAAGGAAAGGAATTCAAGGTTGCATACAGGATGTGCAAGATCCCCAGCTGCCCTCATAGAAGACATCAAACAAACAGTGAAGTTTCGATTACACCCTCTTGCAAGAACTCAGAATATTTCACCTTCGGATCCAACCTACCTCCAAACATGGCTCACTCTTTATGGCTAGGTTCCTTCTCTTCTTGCTATCTTTTTTTTCCTTGAAAAGCAGTTTGGAGAACGAAATGTTTTTCGTTTATCTCGTTTATGCTCCTTTAAATTGGCTGTATCTTAGTTTCTGTATCATTTTCTAAAATTAATGAAATCCTTTAAAAAAAAAAAGTTTATGTCATAATTTTTTTTTTGAATGAAAAAAAGGTAACAGAGTTACCTCTTTGCCCCGGAAATACCGACGATTTTAATCTCCCAGTGGCCAACGGGGTTCGAACTGCGGGTTCACTGTATTGGGGTTATCCCTCAAGTGCCACTAGCCCACCACCGCTTGGTTCATAATTTTTAATAAGACATGTCATTTTTATAGTGAATGTGGTGATACACATAAGTTTTTTTAAAAATATATATTTCTCAAAAAATATTCTAAGAGATTACATATATAATACTTGTTATTAAAACAAGTGTACATATCCAAATGCAAAAAAAAAATTATATTTTAATAAAATTTTAAAACTATAAAATCATATCAGTAGTAGAAGTTTCATAAGTTTTATAAAAGGTCATGATTTGATAGTTGAAATATAAATAGAAAATTTAATAATATAAAACTAGTAAATGCTATAAATGATACTATTTTTGTTGGCCATAAATAATGATAGAGAACAATAGAGAGGAAGAAAGCGGCACTTCAACTTACAATACGGCATTAAAAGCGGGCTGGGTTGTTTGTCTCCTTTTCAATCGCTCTATTTCCCTTTGTTTTTCACATTATGAAGCACGCAATATTCAATCGATCCACCTTGTGCTTTTTGTTGATTGACAAACATGTATGCCATTAATTTGGGATTATTATTGAAAAATAATATTTAGTTAAACGTGACTAATATTTAGCCATTTAGGTTTAGGTTTGGGGGTTGACTCTGGTTTATTAACCCTCCAATTGCGTACTGGTTTAGGTGGGATTGAACCAGAAGCGCCTATGAACTTGAAGCTGGCTTCCAAGTGGGCTTTCGAAATGCTGAGAGGCCTAGGTTGATTTAAGCTGGGCCCAGTCGAACTTGTCATGTGTCAAAATTCTGTAACAAGTGACTCCAATGTTTGCCAAAGTGGCCGGAAAATATTAAACAGTACATTTCAAGTACGCATCCTTGAATCTAAAAGTGAAAGATTGTTAAACAGATTCGGACTGGTCCGATTTCAATTTTTTTTTTTCCTGAGCAAGCCAAATAAACAGAACTAAAAGGTAAAAACTAAGACGTCTAAGATTTATTGGAATTTCTCTGAAGAAAAAAAATGAAATTATGTTTACAAACGTGATCAAATGTATGCACAAATACAAAAAAAAATACTACATAAAAATAAAGCCATATATACAACAACTAAACAACGTCAAATATTTATTACAAAACCAAAAAGAGAGACAATAAATTATCCTTAAGATCCTGAAGATAATCTTCTAAAAATTCTATATAAGAAGTCAAGAACATCATACTAGTGTAACCCAAAAAGAAAAATCTAACAGCTGGTTTCGTTGTTGAATCTTGAATAATACCTTTTGTGTGGTGGCTTGCGTCCAAATCGTTTTCTAAATTCAGATTCTACTATATCTTCATGTGAAGGTTAGCTAAGTAAGTGTACCTGATTGCATCACAGGGAAGAAGGACCAATCATTGCCGTTCTTGGTCGAAGCTCCATGTTCATCAACGGTCAAATGTTTCTCATCCGTGCCGAAATTGAACTCCTTATTCGAACCTAGAGAAGAATGATCATTCAATGCTTCTTGGTCAGACGACGTGGATGCTTCAGGGAACGTTGTTCTTAGCTTCTGGTCTACGCATCTGATGACATGATCCGCATCAAGATCGAACGAAACAGGTTTATGCGGTCTGACAATCTTCTGCTCTTTAGGAGTTGAAACAGACTTGGAGCAATGAAGCTTGTCAGGGCTCAATAGGGTCGGAAAGTGAGGGAAGCGCACGGTTTCTCCATCGGGAAACGGAGAAGTCGGACCAGAACCGGAGACAACGGAGCTCGGTGAAATAAGCTGACCAAGTGGACTCCCAGGAGGAAGCTGGTAAAACTGAAACTCATAGTTAGGCGACGTTGGAAGCCTAAGACCATAGTTGTTACTCATGTTGTGGAAGTTGGAGTTGAAGAGCTGAGCGAAAGGAACTTCAGGTGAAGAAGGTGTTGTGGTGGTTAAGTAGATAGACTCATCGAGAGGAGGTGTGATCGGAGTTGAAGACGGTTCGGTAGTGTAAGTAGAGAAAACCGGAGGAGAAACCAATTGAAGTTCGTGAGCGTAAGGTCCAATGGCGAATATGGAAGGACGGTTGTTGTTGTTGTTGTTACAAGGTAAAGGGCTAAAGGAGAGGATCCCTACAGGTGACTGCGTGGCAGAAGGAGGCTCTGATTGGAAAAACGAAGCTGGAGATGAAGGAGGAGCTATGAAAGGAAGAGCCGTCATAACCGAACGATAACCGGAATTGGATGTTGAACCGGAAGTAACCGGTTCAGGAGCAAGAGCAGCTTTTCCTATTCGTTTTCTTCTTTGTCTCGAAGGTCTGAAACATACGAAGACACTCCATCGATTCCACCATTTTCGCTTCTTCTGCATCATCAGGAACATAAACACAGAGCAAATGAAAATCATAAACCGATGAGATTCGCCTACAAACGGTTCGATCTAGTGCTTACGAGAAAAATTAGTTTTTCTCCGATCAATAAATCTCGAGAAAAATTAGGTAATGAAAAGGGAGAAGACTGACCCAAATCGGAGAAGCTTGATGATGAACACGATCATCGGAGGAAGCAATAGCAGTAGCAGCTGCGTTTATAGTATCCAAAACGTTGTTGTTTCCACTCATCTTTCTTCTCTTCTTGATAATTTTCCCGAGAAACCAAAACAGAGCATTCGAACGAATTTCTCAAAAAAATCAAACAATACACAAACTTCAATTCTCGAGAGGAAAAAATAAAAACAAGTTATGAACAACAACGACACGCAACCCGAAATTTCTGGGAATATATGTTTCTCTCCCAAATGCGTATATATGTATATGTGTGTTCGTGTGTGTGTCAAGAAGGTTTGAGGTCAAAACACGGCAAAGAACAAAGGCGTGCCACTATTTACTTGTTGTTTGTAAATTGATACGGTCTTGAAGGGTATTTATGTCTATTAAAGTTGCGAAGAATTTGACTACATTTCTTTTCCTTTTTTTGTTGTTGTTGTTCTAGATTAATTTTCAGATATGCATTTATTTCGTTATCTAATTTTCAGTTTTATTATCTAATTTCAAGATTTTCATTTTTATTGCGAATATCTCGCTATTTATGTTGTCAAATATTTCACTGGTTATAGATTAATACGCTCGAACGAGATTAGTAAGTTAAAGATAATTTTTTTACGACAGAGACAGAGATTGAGATATTTTTAGTATTATTTTTTTCTAACGTCAGAGAGAAAGGTGTCACAGAAGCGCACGTGTGGGAGAATCGAATCTATCTCTTTTAGTTTCTCGTGTGCACATTAGTGTGGGGCTAAACTAAATAAGAAAGCTAATATAAAACTATTAAGAAATTATATACTTATGAATAAAAAAATATTTTATGTCACAACCTCTGAACTAAAAAAACATTATTATGGCACAACCCAATTTCAACTTGTTTTGCACGGTGGCTTGCCGCTTGACTTTACATTTTGGGTCTTATTTACTTTTCTATCTTCCCCCATTGCCCAATAATGAATCGAATTTCCTAACATTTCTTTCTTTAGTTTTGTTGGAAATGTGTGGAAAGAAATAATTAAATCATTTTTTTGGGCTCCAATATATTTTAGTTGTTTAATAATACTGTACAAAGTGGTAGTCCCTTTGTAACTTTGCATTTTTCCAATTGACTGATTCTTGGTTCCAAAATGGGGACAAAACTTATTGAAGCATTATTATCATTTAAGTGCAAAAATGTTTAGCTGTCAATCTAATAAATACGCAGATATTTCCAGGATTCTTTAGATTTCATATTAGTTGAAAAGTAATTTTAATATCCCAATACTATAGAATTTGTAAGGAGTAAATTTAGTTTGTCAGGAGATAGTTGGGGGTTATAACAATTTAGTATAAAGAGTTAACAATGAAAAAGATAGAAGAAACTAGAAGATGATGAGGTTTACTGCCAAGTTTAAGGATACATTTGTCATGTTCTTTTTTTTTTTTTTGGGATAGAGACTGATAAGCCTTTTACCTGTTTTTTGAAAAAAACAACTTCCAAAAAATAACTAAAACGACTAATAGTTATCTTGTTTAATCGTTTAAAAACAAATTTAGTGAATTTACAATTAGCTGAAACAGTTTACAAAACAAAAATCAACATCTAAGAAAGTAGACTTTTCAGCCTAAGTGTAAGACACTGATTTATCCAAAAAATCCATTTTTACCCCCACTTTAAATAACATCTGTCATATTTTTTTTTTTTTTGGAACACTACATCTGTCATATTTTTTTTCAACATTTATAACATGTAGTTTTTCTAAGGTAATAGACTCTAGAAATATGTAAGCATGTACAGGGCCACTAAAATACTATCTATTTATAAATATAGAAGCTATTTAGTTCATTGTTATGTATCAGGAAATTGAATTAGAACTTTGTGAATTAGATTTACGTCGTTATCTGAAATGAAATCGAAAGAATCTCATCGTGAAAGTTGAACACATTATTGTCCATTTTTTTCTTCTTTAAAAATTAGATTATGAATTTTGAGTGTATCACTTGGATTTATTAGGACCTGTCGGAAGTTCAATGAGTTTGGTCATCAACCCCACTCAACGGACTCGTGATTTGACACGTGTCACCAACCCACTTTGCACTCACAGATTTTGTAATTTCCTTTCAAATAGAAAAAAGAAAGAGAAAGGCAATTTAAAAAAAAAAAAAACTAATCATGAAATTGGATACCATTAGCCCCTAATTCAATTTTGACATCGCATTACCATTTTTATTTTTGCATTGAGATAATAACATGACACCAGTCACCAGCTTTCACGTGCATCAAAGCTGGATGAAAAAGGACAAGAAGTTTACGTGAGGCTTCTTCCAAAGTAAAAGGCCATACCAAGGAAAAAAAGTTAAGAACAATAAAAGTCAGATTAAAATAATCTACTTGAAGATTCGAACTTATCATAAAAATCTCATTACTACCAGCTTTATAGCCTGTATAATAAATTAATAATTACAAACCGAATGTTGGAGTACATAAATATAACTTTAGCTTAAGCCATGCATCCCTCTGGTCTTGCAGTATTTCTGACAAAATCTTTCAACACTTTCATGTACCTACAGATAAAATTTGTAGTTAACAACATAGAAATGACAAGAAATAGTGAGAGATATAAGCTAAAACCAGCATACCTTTCAAAAGGATACATCCAACGAAAATGGACAGGACCACACAGTCTAGCTTCTCTGCCTAGATGGACGCATAAATGAACCATGATATCGAAGAAGCTAGGAGGAAAAAATCTCTCAAACATACAGAGAGTTTCCACAATTTCATTCTCCAGGACAGTAATTTGTTCTCTGTTTATGACTCGTTGGCACAAAGTGTTGAAAAATGCGCATAGACGGATAATTGCTATTCTTGGACCTTTAGGTAGTAGACCCTTTAATGCGACAGGGAGTAATTGTTGCATGAGAACATGATAGTCATGAGATTTAAGTCCCATTACCTTGCAATCCTCTATTGATATACATGTAGCCAAATTAGAACAATAGCCATCCGGACCTTTGAAGTCAAAGAGACGCTTACAAAAAATTTTCTTTTCTGACTTTGACAAACTCCAAGGTGCTGCGGGAAGGTAAGTTCGCTTACCTTGAACTTTAGGATGCAAGTCCTTCCTAATACTAAGTAGTTGTAAATCTTTACGAGCTTTAATACCATCCTTAGATTTCCCACAATGTAACAATGTAGCTATGATGCTTGCAGCCACATTTCTCTCCACATGCATGACATCTAAATTGTGTCTTAGAGGGAGGGCCTAGATAATAAATACAAACACAATTAGTTCAAGACACAGCTTAGTTAATGAAAATAACAAAATTTATGAACCATATTCATAAACATACCTCCCAGTAAGGTAGTTTAAAAAATATTGACCTCTTCTTCCACCTTGATAACTCTGCTTTGTCTATTTCTACCTCTTCTTCTTCGTCTGATGCACTGACTTCATCGTCACTATCAGAAGCAGCTTCTGGACAAGGAGTTCGCGATCTCTTCTTTCCCATGTTCTTTATATTCCCAAAATTGTTCTTGAAATTTTTCAAGACTGCTGAAATGTTATAACCTGTTAATATCCTAGCCTTGAAACCATGCTCAGCTTTACCATCAAACCAAGTCTTCTTTCCCCTATATCTATGACTAGGCGACAGACCCTTTCTATGGCACATGTAAACATGCTTCCTACTGTTAGTCAACCACATACAATCAGTATCCTTTCCACAAACAGGGCAGCCCATCTTCCCCTTGACTTTACACCCAGCAAGATTCCCGTAAGCAGGAAAATCACTAATAGTCCATAAGAGCATCGCTTTTAGTCTGAAAGTTTCTTTGCTCACTGCATCATAAGTTGACTCTCCATTCGTCCACAAATGTTGCAGATCTTCGATAAGAGGTTCTAAATAGACATCAATACTGTTTCCAGGCTGACTCGGACCAGGAATCAACAGGGTAAGCATGACGTTCTCTTTCTTCATGCATAGATCAGGAGCCATATTATAGTTCACAAGCAATACAGGCCAACAACTATACCTACTGTTCTTCATGTTGAATGGATTGAATCCATCAGTAGAAAGACCCAGCCTTATGTTTCTCTGTTCAGATGCAAACTCCGGATATTTAGCATTCATTTGATCCCATGTCACAGAATCTACAGGGTGACGCAGTTTTCCATCACTATTCTTATTATTAAAATGCCATCTTAAATCAGTAGCTATTTTTTCAGACCTGTACATTCTCTTAAGACGTGGTATTATAGGAAAATACCTTAGAACCTTTTGTGGTACACCCATCTTAACTTCACCGGTGTGCATATTAATCTTCCATCTTGAAGCCTTGCACTTAGGACAAATGTCTACCTTTTTCAACTTCTTTCTGAATAAACAGCAGTCATTCACACAAGCATGAATCTTTTGATAACCCATATCAAAAGACTTAAGAAATTTCTTCACGTCATACATTGATGTGTGAAGAACATTACCATCCGGTAACATCTTTGGTAATGCTTCAAGTAGGTCGTTGAAACTCTTATCAGACCACCCATTCTGTGTCTTGATCCTAAACAGAGAAACAATGGCCGATAGCTTGCTATGGTTGACACAGCTTGGGTATAATGGTGTCTCAGCATCTTCTAACATTGCAAGAAACTCATCCTCTTTCTTATCCTCACCCTCAGCAAATTCACCTAAGTCACTCTTAGAAGCCAACTCTTCATCTAAAAATCCAGCAGCTCTATATAAACGGACAATCTCTTCATTCCGTTCAGTTACTTTTTTTTCTACGGCAGACTCTGAGATGACCTCTCCATGATGATACCAATCATCTCTCCGCTTGTATGTCTCATCCATGCCTCTTGTGACAAGATGATGTACTACTTCACTGGGCGTATGACGATCTACATTGCGACAGTATACACATGGACATACAACCATTTCAGTGTCTCCTAATGAGGCACCAACCGCATGAACAAAATTCCATGCACCACTTTCATAAGCAGGATCAGTTCTTCAGTGCATGCCATTGAAAATTACATAATGTGTAAGTAAGTATGGCCTAAGTATGGTAAGAACTGAAAATAATATAATTATGTAGTTAAACTACTCACCTGCATAGATGCACCCATGCCTTGTCCAACATTGTAAGCTAAAACCTTATCGAGAACCGGAGACACCACAAGTCAAACAAGCATGCATGATACAGCAGCACCCAAACAATTCAAACAGAGGAACTTTGTTAAATATACATAAGACTGTTCAGACATAACAAAACATTCACAATTTAAGCCTCACAAGCAAAACAAATCGTAAACTATATGCTCATAGGACATGTTTTCTTAAACAGATAATGTGAAACTCCACTTCAACAAAAGTTGCAACCACCAGCAACCCTTGTAAAAAGAGAAACACAGTTCATAAGTATTAACTTAAAATTGGTCTCACATATCTGGTTATAAATAGTAAGATGTTAGGTAAAAGTGTCCTATAAACGAAACTCACATTATCTCCACGATTCCATTATAAATGATTTGAAATATTTTCCTATGTGCATATATGGATTCAATTCAGTTTTGTACACAAGATATGATTTAAAGTTTGTTGCTATATCTGAATGATTATTTTATATCAATATATTTTTGGGCTGAAGAACCCTCAGTTTATAAGTTAGCACGACACTTAACTTTCTTTCTACCAAACCAGCTCAACTATTATTTCCGCCACCTCAAGTAAAAAAATCGCATTATTATTGGCTGTATAGAAGTGGGTGGAAGCTAAAATTTAATCGATTCAAAAGACTGGTTGGGTTCGTCACATGAGATCATGGTAGACAAAATTATAGTACTCGACAAAAAGAGGTTGAATAATAATTAACAAAAAGGAAGCCATGTAAGTGAAACTTAAATATGGACATCACAGAATTAGTCTGTTAAATATACATAAGACTGTTCAGACATAACAAAACATTCACAATTTAAGCCTCACAAGCAAAACAAATCGTAAACTATATGTGCACTAACCTTGTCTTCTTAAACAGATAATGTGAAACTCCACTTCAACAAAATTGCAACCACCACCAACCCTTGTAAAAAGAGAAACATAGTTCATAAGTATTAACTTAAAATTGAGTCAACTTGGTCAAATAATGTTAGAAATTTATGTTTTTTCAGAAAAAAATATACCAAATACGAACCCCAAAACAAAGTTCTTCAGACTAATTCTGTGTATCAAGCTGCAGCGAATAATTTTGTGTATCGAGCTACAGATAGCTACTGAATCAATTTAATTACAAGATTTCTGGGTATAAAGAAATACCTTCGATTTCAGTGTTCGAACCCAAATAGATGCAGGTAGATGACGTTTCGAGGACAAAAATCGAGAACGGCGACGTTATCAACTGGTTTGATGATGGAGAAGAAGAGCTTCGACAATGGAGGATTTGAGAACTCGAGACGAAGAAGGGTTTTCAGGGTTCGATTTTGTTTTTTACTTTTTATCGATAAGTGTACTAAAATGGAGATGGGGGGAAGTGTTTAGTCTAAGCCGCGTAAAACCAAAATTTTCTCTAAGTATGGCGGAACTTTTTATTTTCTCTCCCGCTAATCTGTTTAGCATCTAATTAGTGCTATTATATTAACAGTAAAAAAAAATTATATCTATGACAGCAGTATCATAAATCGTGCTATTATTTGGTGCTATTAATAACCATATTTGTTGTAGTGCTTGAAGAAGAGACAACCTTTCTTATCAAAACCTAATCAAAGAACCAGAAAAAATGATGTTATTTTAATCCAACACAGTTTCTTGGATCCTATAAAAAAAAATAAACACAGTTTCTTGGGAAGATGATCGTAAGAGACCATTATGTGAAACAGGAAATAGTAGTTTTGAAAACAGATTCACGACACATAAACATTTGAAGAGCTTTCTTTTTCCAGGTTTTCATCGGCGGGAATGTAACGAACATATGTATGTACGAATGGAAAGAAAGAAGTACGTACAAAATTCAGAAGTTGCTGCAACGGAAAAAAGAAACAGTCTTCGATAAGAGACCGAGATATATCTGACAATAAACATCAGACCAAAATCTCACGATAAGGAGAACAAATAATCAAGAAAGCATATCCAACCAGTGGTTTTTGTGTGTGTGTCTAATTGGCCTTTAGACAAGACAACACATCTCAATTCAACAGTACAACATACATAAACATATAAAAGAGAAATGAACAAGCGTAACAAGTTTGTGAGACATCACAAATGAAATATATTCAGCAAAAAAATATTCGCATTGAAGCTCCCGCTGCTAAAGATAAACATGTGAATACGCTCATCCTCCAATTGACGATCCTGCAAAGCAAACCGAGACAGAGGTTTAATCTGGAATATGTATCTTAAAATTGACTAGGACATTCAACTAGCAAACTTCCCCGGATGCTACAGGCAGAAGCTACATTCAACACCATTGTAGGAGTAACTAGCATCAAGATCCATCTTACTCTTCTGAAGAACTCTACACATGCAAAATCCATTTATAAGAGTGCTATCATGCATGCCAAACCCGTAGATCAGTGTATTATATGTGAAAATATCAGGATCTATAGATCTTCTGATCATCTCTTCGTACAATTTTTCATTCCCTAAAAGCTTCCTCTCTTTTACAAATGCATCGATCAATGAATTGAAAGTGACTACAACACATCATTGAAAACCGGTTCAATTTCGGCTTGAAACTTAACATCATCGAACCGGAAACCGGACTAGAAATTAGATCGTCAAGTTTTAGATAAGCGGACGAAACTGCATCTCTCTTTCGCAAAAGTCAACGTACTCAATAGTCAAATGTCTTCTTCTTCTTCTTCTTCTTCACATATGGCTCATCCAGAGACTTTTCTAACTACTCAAATCTCATGGCTTCTTCTTCTTCTTCCTCCCCTCGCACTTGGAGGTATCGCGTCTTCACGAGTTTCCATGGACCAGACGTCCGTAAAACCTTTCTCAGTCATTTACGCAAACAGTTTATCTGCAATGGGATTACAATGTTCGACGACCAAAAGATCAAGAGAGGCCAGATTATTTCCCCTGAACTCACCCAAGGGATTACGGAATCGAGGATCTCGATCGTGGTGCTCTCGAAGAACTATGCTTCATCCAGCTGGTGTTTGGATGAGCTGTTGGAGATTTTCAAGTGCAAGGAAGAAATCGAACAAATCGTGATGACAATCTTCTACGGCGTAGATCCATCTGATGTGCGGAGGCAGACCGGAGATTTCGGGAAAGCTTTCAAGGAAACATGTCGTCGTAAAACGAAGGAGGAGAGACGAAGATGGAGTCAAGCTTTGACCGATGTGGGCAACATAGCCGGAGAACACTTCCTTAACTGGTTTGTTTGTTTCCTTCAATTGTATCTTTCTTAATGGGAAATTTTCTTGGTGAATCTCAGGATCAATTTCAGATACGACTTTTTGATAAGAGACTGTGAATTTTACTCACTTGTTAGGGACAAGGAATCGGAGATGATTGAAAAGATTGCTAGAGATGTTTCAAACCAACTAAACACTAGAATCTCTTGGGACTTTGAAGACATGGTAGGACTTGAAGCACATTTGGAGAAAATGCAGTCTTTGTTGAATTTAGATTACGAGGATGAAGCTATGATAGTTGGAATTTGTGGCCCTGCAGGCATTGGCAAGACTACCATTGCAAAGGCTTTGCTTAGCAGATTCTCTGGCAGTTTTCACCTTTCTTGTTTTATGGCGAACATTAGGGGAAGCTATAACACCGGTATTGACGAGCATAGTTCGAAGATGTGTCTACAAGAAAAACTTCTTTCGAAGATGTTGAACCAAAACGGTATGAAACTAGGCGATTTAGGTGCAATACAGCAAAGGTTATGCGGCCTAAAAGTTCTTATTGTTCTTGATGATGTGGACGATCTGCAGCAACTTGAGGCTTTGGCTAATGAAACTAACTGGTTTGGTCCTGGAAGCAGGGTTATAGTAACCACGGAAGATAAAGAGATTTTGGAGCAACATGGTATCAACAACACATACCATGTGGGTTTTCCAACTAGAGTAGAAGCTCGTAAGATCTTCTATAAAGCTTTTATTAAACGGAGTTTAGCACCGGATGGTTATGAAAAGCTAGCCGAAAGAGTAGCAGACCTTTGTAGCAACCTACCTTTGGGTCTGCGTGTCATGGGTTCAACTTTACGCGGAAAGAAAGAACATGAGTGGGAAAGTATACTGCGTAGCCTAGAAAAAAACCTTCATCAAAAGATCGATGTAGTACTTAGAGTCGGATACGACAATTTAAATAAGGACAATCAGTTCCTATATCTCCTCATTGCATGCTTCTTCAACGACCAAGGCGAGGATCGTGTGAAAGCAATTCTCGCTGACAGTAACTTGGAGGTCACACTCGGGTTGGAAACCCTCAAGCATAAATCTCTCATACAAAAATCCGCGGAAGGAACTATAGTGATGCACAAGTTACTACAACAAGTGGGTAGAGAAGCCATTCAAAGACAGGAGCCTTGGAAACGCCAAGTCCTAATTGATACTAAAGATATTTGTAAAGTCCTCGAAAAGGATTCTGTAAGTTGTTTTTTTTTCTTCTTCTAAATGCCTCACAAGTGCTATAAAATGTGACCTATTGTGCTAACATTTTCTAGTATTTGGAATACTGATTTAGGTTAGTACAAGTGTGATGGGTATATCTTTTGATACATCCACAGTCCCAAACGGCGTGAAGATAAACGCACAAGCTTTTAAAAGAATGCGTAATCTTCGACTTCTCAGCATCTACGATACAAGACGTGATCCAAATGGTAGAGTGCATTTACCTGAGGAGGACCTGCATTTTCCACCTCTTCTAAGGTTATTACATTGGGAGGTATATCCAGGAAAGTGTCTTCCTCATACACTTAGGCCGGAACATCTTGTGGAACTCAATTTTGTAAATAGCAAGCTCGAGACGCTTTGGCAAGGAATCCAGGTTTGTACTTAGATTTGTGGATTAGAATACTGTTGGCTTAGAATTTAGAAATTATCATCGATTTTATTTGAGCCTTTGTGTTTTTATTCACTTAACTCCAAAGAGAAATCATTAATATGATAACACATGAATTTGTTTAGATTTTCAAATCCTCAAAATCAATTATCCGATAAACCTGTTGAATATGTACTTTGTTTTCATGTGTTGATGATCTTTTGTTTTACATTCAGGCGCTTACAAATCTCAAGAAGCTGGATTTGTCTGGGTCTTTGAGTTTGAAGGAAGTCCCGGATCTTTCAAATGCTACAAATCTCAAGAGATTGGATCTAACAGGTTGCTGGAGTTTGGTAGAGATTCCTTCCTTTATTGGAGATCTTCATAAACTAGAGGTGTTGGATATGAGTTTATGTATCAGTCTACGAGTAGTTCCGACTCACCTCAACTTGCCATCTCTTGATTCACTCAAGATGGTCGGATGCTGGCAAGTGAGAAAAATTCCAGATGTTTCGACCAACATCAGATCACTCTTAATCGGAGACACAATGTTAGAAGAGTGTCCTGAATCAATTAGGCTTTGGTCTCGCCTTCAGACTCTCAACATATATGGCCGTGACCTCACAGTGCGGCTTTCGGAAGTCACGTTGCAATCCCAGACCCACAGCTCCCTCGCTACAATTGAGAGGATTCCAGATTGGATCAAAGATCTTCACGTGTTGAAGTTTCTTATAATATCTGGCTGCCCAAAACTTGCATCACTGCCGGAGCTCCCTCGCTCGCTCACAAAACTAACAGTAGACACTTGTGAGTCACTGGAGACGGTATGTTTTCCTTCTGATACTACAACTCACTATCTCTATTTCCCCAACTGCTTCAAGTTGTGCCCAGAAGCAAAGAGAGTAATTACACAGAAATCATTTAGAGCTTACTTCCCCGGAAAAGAAATACCTGCAGAGTTCGATCATCGAGCTATTGGAAGTTACTTGACCATTCGTCCAGCTATCTGCAAATTCAAGATTTGTCTCGTGCTTTCCCCTAAACCGCATATGGAAGAAGTTTTCTTCAAGTTCCTGTTTAGCATGCGTGTAAACGGTCGTCCCAGTGACGAAGACCTGGTTTGGTTAGATCTCCCTAAAATCCGAGCGGAACATCTTTTTATCTTTCACGTTGAGTTTCTTGAACAGCACGAAGAGATGTTGTTCAAATTCAGCGTCTCATCCCATGAAGTCGAGGTTATTGAATGCGGTGTCCAGGTCTTGATGGACGAAACCAACATAAGCATAAGCAGCTGCGAATCTTGTTCAGAACAAGTGTCTGAAGTCGAACAAGTGTCTGAAGTCGAACAAGTGTCTGAAGTCGGCGATGAAAGTCTCTCTGATGAAATGAGTTTGGTGAACCCAGAGTCAAGATCTTTAAGGGTTATACCATGTTGCTTTCTTTAGTTTTTACATTCCTTTTGAGTTTGATTTCAAGTCTTCTTTTGTATAGCTTTCTAAAGACGCAGTGAGACTTGAGTATGTGATTTTGTTTGTATTGAACTTTCTATCTGCCCATTAGATAGTGCTCATTAGTTGTTTAATAATAATTCACTCCTTTCAGATTTTGTTCATCATCAATCAAGCAAGCAAATCACTCTGTAAAGAACTTTTAGCTACTTGGAAATTCGTTGAGCTATAAATTATTATTGTTACAGACAATAAATTGCAAGCGACAAAACTTTTCTTCCGGTCATAACGGGTCAAATTCAAAGGAACGGAAAAATGGGACTTTTACTTTTGAAAAATGAAGGCCAAAGGCGAAGATTTCCTTTCGCTTTTTTGAATTTTACTTTCACTCTACAGTGAATACGCGTCTTCCCATTTTCTCTTCCATAAATTCTTGAATCTGTGATCTTTGAGCCACTCACAACTCCTCTCTCATGGCTTCTTCTTCTCGGCCTCGTACCTGGAGATACCGCGTCTTCACGAGCTTCCATGGACCAGACGTCCGTAAGACGTTTCTCAGTCACTTGCGCAAACAGTTTAGCTGCAACGGGATTACCATGTTCGATGATCAAGGAATCGAGAGAAGTCAGATTATTGCTCCTGCACTCACACAAGCGATCAGAGAATCGAGGATCTCCATCATCGTGCTCACGAAGAACTATGCTTCTTCAAGCTGGTGTTTGGATGAGCTGTTGGAGATTTTCAAGTGCAAGGAAGAAATGGGACAAATAGTGATGACGGTCTTCTACGGAGTTGATCCATCTCATGTGCGGAACCAGACCGGAGAGTTCGGGACTGCTTTCAAGGAAACGTGTGCTCGTAAAACAGAGGAGGAGAGGCCAAGATGGAGCCAAGTTTTGACCGATGTGGGCAACATAGCAGGAGAACACTTCCTTAACTGGTTTGTTTGCTTTGACTTCTCGATGTGCATGTGTTACCTTATACTATAATACAACAAAATATATATGTAAACTTTTAGTTCACTAAATAAATTCTTGACCAAAAAAATGCTAACTAGTAAAGATTACAACAAATTATATTCACATGACTGTTTGATAAACACTGACTGATTTTTCTCTGTTGCTAGGGACAATGAATCCAAGATGATTGAAAAGATTGCTAGAGATGTCTCAAACAAGCTAAACGCTACAATCTCTAGGGATTTCGAAGACATGGTGGGTATTGAAGCACACTTAAGGAAAATGCAGTCTTTGTTACATCTGAATGAAGAGGATGAAGCTATGATGGTTGGAATCACTGGCCCTGCGGGAATTGGTAAGACTACCATTGCAAGGGCTTTACATAGCCGACTCTCTAGCAGTTTCCATGTTACTTGTTTTATGGAGAATATTAGGGGAAGCTATAACAGCGGTCTTGACGATTATGGATTGAAGCTCTGTCTACATGAGAAACTTTTGTCAAAGATTTTCAACCAAAATGGTATGAGGATTTACCATTTAGGTGCGATACCAGAAAGGCTACGTGACCTAAAAGTTCTTATCATTCTTGATGATGTGGACGATCTGCAGCAACTTGAGGCGTTGGCTAATGAAACTAACTGGTTTGGTCCTGGAAGCAGGATTATCGTAACCACGGAAGATCAAGAGATTTTGGAGCAGCATGGTATCAACAATATATATCATGTGGATTTTCCAACTGAAGAAGAAGCTCATAAGATCTTTTGCACTTATGCTTTTAGACAGAGATTTGCACCATACGGTTTTCAAATGCTCGCCGAAAGAGTAACAAGGCTTTGCAACAACCTCCCGTTGGGTCTCTCTGTCATGGGTTCATCTTTACGTGGGAAGAATCGAGATGACTGGAAATGTATCCTGCGTAGGCTGGAAAGTAGCCTTGATCGAAAGATCGAGAGAGTACTTAGAGTCGGATACGACAGTTTACATGGAGATGATCAACTTCTGTTTCTCCTTATTGCATTCTTCTTCAACTACGAAGGCGATGATCACGTGATGACTATGCTCAGTGACAGTAACTTGGATGTCAAGCTAGGGTTGAAAACCCTCGCCTATAAATCACTCGTACAAAAGTCCACCAAAGGAAGAGTAGTGATGCACAAGTTACTACAACAAGTGGGTAGAGAAGTGGTTCAAAGACAAGACTCTGGGAAACGCCAAATCCTAATTCATGCCGATGAGATTTGTGATGTCCTCGAAAATGATTCTGTAAGTTGTACGTGTTTGAACCGGGTCATTTGAGTCGTAGATCTCACCTCTTGTTTAACACAATGATTCTGTATGTTCTAAGTTCTAACATACTTTCTTCTATTTTGACTTTTGTTTAGGGTAGTAGAAGTGTGATGGGGATATCTTTTGATATATCTACACTCGAAGGCAGCATGGACATAAGCGCAAGAGCTTTTAAAAGTATGCGTAATCTTCGATTTCTCAGGATCTACAAGACAAGACGAGATACAAATGTTCGAGTGCATGTACCCGAGGACATGGATTTTCCACCTCGTCTGAGGTTATTACATTGGGAGGTATATCCAGGGAAGTGTCTTCCTCATACACTTAGGCCGGAACATCTTGTGGAACTCAAATTGACAAATAACCAGCTCGAGCACCTGTGGGAAGGAACCCAGGTTGGTTTTTTTATTATATATGTTTACTTTGAATAAATTGTATGCATCTTCTCATCATTTTCATGCAACTTTCTCGTATATACAGCCCCTCACAAATCTCAAGAGGATGGATATTTCAGAGTCCCCAAATCTAAAGGAGTTTCCGGATCTTTCGAGTGCTAAGAATCTCGAGAGATTAAACCTGAGTAGTTGCTTTAGTTTGGTAGAGATTCCTTCATCTTTCAGAAATCTTGAAAAACTTCATCGTTTGGAGATGAATTTCTGCACGAAGCTACAAGTTGTTCCGACTCTCTTCAGCTTGGCATCTCTTGATACACTGAGGATAGTGGGATGCTGCCAAGTGCCAACTGAAGAAACTTCCAGACATGACCGGGAACATAACATCGCTAAGAATCTCAGACACAATTTTACAAGGATTGGGTGAATCAGTTAGGCTTTTGTCTCGCCTTGAGGTTATCAGTATATATGGCAGTGTCGTTAGAGATTCACTTTTCGAACAACCACACATGGCGGAAACGTTGCTAGAGCGAAATGGCGCAGCAGATATTGAGAGAATCCCAGATTGCATCAAAGATCTTCATAGGTTGGAAGCGATTTTGATAGCTGGATGTCCGAAACTTGCATCACTGCCACAACTCCCTCGCTCGCTCACAAGACTATTTGTAGACAGATGTGAGTCACTTGAGACACTTGCACCTTTCCCTTTTGACACTCCAATATGGAAACTCTGTTTCATCGACTGCTTCAAGTTGGGTCGAGAAGCAAGGAAAGTGGTCACACAGAAATCATCGTGGGGATGCCTACCTGGAAGCAAAGTACCTCAAGAGTTCCATCACCGAGCTTTAGGAAGTTTCTTGTCCATCCGTTCAGACGTCGACGTGTACCGATTTAGGATCTGCGTCGTGCACTCCCCAAAACATGAGATGGTTGATAATTATGCCAAAAGATTAGAGTGTCGCATACGCATAAATGGTTGCCCCATTGAGGTCAAAGTTTATCCTGTCTATGTTATCCGATCAGAACATCTGTTTATATTTGCCTCCAACTTGAGACAGCTTGAACACAACAGCGAGATATCCTTCCAAGTCACCACCACATCCCAAGAAATCGATATTATTGAATGTGGTGTCCAAGTACTTGACGGAAAAACCCTACAGAAGCCGAAGCAGCCAGAGAAACTATGAATCGAGATCAGAACCCAGCGTCTCAAGTCTTGTTGACAAGGCATCACTCTCATCTCTTGAGGGTTATATTGTGTTTTTTTCTTCTCTCATAATGCGTTTGCGTTAATACAGCCAAGCACACTTATTGCCGGAGCCCACCTACTTGTTTGTTCTTGTTCGTCCACAGTTCTGTAGTAATGTGAACATCTGACATTTTTCTTCTTCTCTATTTTTTTGTCTTTAATAATAATTCCCTCCTTTTAAGTTTCGTTTACTTTTCAAAGATAGAGAAGACGCCAAAAAAACTTTGACATTTCTTCCTCTCAACAACTGTCTGTGAGACTTCCATTTACCATCTCTGTGAATGTGTGTTCTTGAACCACTCACGATCATCTCTCATGGCTTCTTCCTCTTCTTCTTCTTCTTCTCTCGGCCTCGTACCTGGAGATACCGCGTCTTCACGAGCTTCCACGGACCAGACGTCCGTAAAACCTTTCTCAGTCATTTGCGCAAACAGTTTAACCACAATGGAATTTCAATGTTTGATGATCAAGGGATCGAGAGAAGCCAAACCATCAAACCTCAACTCACACGAGCCATTAGAGAATCGAGGATCTCTATCGTGGTGCTCTCGGAAAACTTTGCTTCTTCCGGCTGGTGTTTGGATGAGCTAGTTGGTAGAGATTTTCAAGTGCAAGGAATATAAGAAGCAAATAGTGATGACTGGAGTAGATCCATCTCATGTGCGGAAACAAACCGGCGATTATGGGAAAGTTTTCAAGAAAACTTGTGCAAGAAAAACAGAGGAGGAGAGGCGAATATGGAGCAAAGCTTTGACCGATGCGAGCAACATTGCCGGAGAACACTTACTATACTGGTTGGTTCACTTTGGTTTTTTCTTTTTGGCTTTCTTAGATGTTTATGTGTTACTTTAGTAACATGAGACTCGTATGTCTTTATACAAACCTACAAAACAACATCTTAGCTTACTACTTATAAAGCAGACTCCTAAATCAATATGACTTTTTGATAGAGACGGTGATTTTTCTCTCTTGTTAGGGACAAGGAATCGGAGATGATTGAAAATATTTCTAGAGATGTTTCAAACATACTAAACGTTACAGTCTCTAGGGATTTTGAAGACATGGTTGGTATTGAAGCACACTTGGAGAAGATGCAGTCTTTGTTGAATTTAGATTACGAGGAAGAAGCTACGATAGTTGGAATTTGTGGCCCTGCAGGCATTGGCAAGGGCCCACAGATACTGTAAGTTTTTGTTATTTTCTTATCTTGATTTTCATCTGGCAAAGGCCCACAGAGATCTTACCTATTTGTTCTAACGTAATTTCTTGTATTTTGAATTTTGTTTAGGGTAGAAGAAGTTTGATGGGGATATCTTTTGATGTATCTACAATCGAAGGGAGCATGGAGATAAGAGCAGGAGCTCTTAAAAGTATGCGTAATCTTCGATTTCTCAGGATCTACAAGACAAGACGTGTACAAATGTTAGAGTGCAATTGCGTGTACCCGAAGACATGGATCTTCCACCTCGTCTGAGGTTATTACACTGGGAGGTATACCCTGGAAAGTGTCTTCCTCAGACGTTTTGTCCCGAGTATCTTGTGGAACTCAATTTGGGATGGAACCAGCTCGAGAAGCTTTGGGATGGAACACAGGTTGGTGTCTATATATGCTTACTTTGAATATCTGAAGTATGTACTTTCCAATCACATGCTAATGATCTTTCATCTGTTGTGTACGTTGTTATACAATCACTACAAGAAAACGTTCAAATTCCGAGGGAAATTCCGAGGGAAAATGATTTCCTCGGAAATTTCCGACGAAAAACCGAGGAAACTCCGAGAAGAGAGTTTTCCTCGGAATTTCGTCGGAAATTTCCGAGGACATCACGTTTCCTCGGAAATTTCCGAGGAATTCCGAGGAAACGCGGTCCGTGGGAAATTTCCGACGGATAATTGTAAGATACCGAGGAAAGTTTGGAGCCGTTAGAGACCCGTTTGGAGAGCCGTTGGGTGATTTCAAGAATTCCGAGGAAATACCGAGGATTCCTCGGTATTTCCTCAGAATTTCCTCAGTATGTCGGAGCCGTTAGAGACCCGTTGGGGGAGCCGTTGTGGGATTTCAATAATTCCGAGGAAATACCGAGGAACGGTGTGTTTTCCTCGGAATTTCCTTGGAATTTCGTCAGTATTGTCGGCTGGATTTCATCTACAAATACACCCACCCCTCTTCCTCTTCATTCACTCCATTTCTTCTTCTCTCCTCCCAATATCTTTACACACGATTTTCGTTTCACAAAAACATGTCTTCTTCAAATTATTATCGTTCTTGGATGGATCGACCTCATTTGGATCCGAACACGAAATTGCTTACGAAAGAATACGAACGAGGTCTAAAGGAATTCATGGGGTTAGTTAAACGACAACCGGAAGCCGAAACAGGTAAGTTAATATGTCCTTGCTCTAATTGTAAAAATAGAAAGGTTATTAAAGAGTTGGATGTTTGGACACATATTTTTTTAAATGGGTTTACACGAAGTTACAAAATTTGGTATCATCACGGGGAAACAGGATATGAACCTGGTAGTACTAGCGAACCTCGGCCGGCGGTTAGATTAGAAGAACCAATTAGAACGGATTTAGACTATGGTGTAGGTGTTGAGCAGATGGTAAATGATCATTTTAGAGGGGAAGATTTACCCAATGCAGAAGCTAGGAGATTTTATGATATGTTGGATGCTGGAAAGCAACCTTTGTATGAAGGTTGCAGAGATGGTCATTCAGCTTTATCATATGCTACAAGACTGATGTCCATTAAAACAGATTATAACTTGGCTGAAGACTGTGTGGATGCGATAGCTGAATTTGTAAAAGGTATTCTTCCTGAGGATAACGTAGCTCCTGGTTCATACTATGAGGTTCAGAAACTTGTATCTGGTGTTAGTTTACCGTATGAGGTAATAGATGTATGCAGCGATAACTGCATGATTTATTGGAGGGCGGATGACCAGCGGATTACATGCAAATTTTGTGGGAAGCCTCGTTACAAAGATACGAGTGGAAGAGTTAGAGTGCCATATAAAAGGATGTGGTATTTGCCTTTGAAGGAAAGGTTGCAGAGGTTGTATCTTTCGGAACGGACAGCGCAACGAATGAGATGGCATGCGGAGCACTCAACAGATGGTGAGATTAGACATCCTTCAGATGCAAAAGCGTGGAAGCATTTCCAATCAAAGTATCCCGACTTTGCATATGAGAGAAGAAATGTCTACCTTGGATTATGTACCGATGGTTTCAGCCCGTATGGGAAGAGTGGAAGATAATATTCTCTATGGCCAGTCATTGTTACACCATATAACTTACCCCCAAACTTGTGCTTGCGACGAGAGTTTTTGTTTCTCTCCATTCTCGTTCCCGGACCAGAGCATCCTAAGAGATCGCTTGATGTGTTTCTTCAGCCACTAATATATGAGTTGCAACAGCTATGGGGTGAAGGTGCTGAAACATACGACATTTCGTGTAAAGAAAACTTTCAAATGCGGGCAGTACTAATGTGGACAATAAGTGATTTTCCAGCATATGGTATGTTATCTGGATGGACAACGCATGGGAGGCTATCATGTCCATATTGTCAAGATGACACAGATGCTTTCCAACTAAAGAACGGAAGAAAAACGTGTTGGTTTGACTGTCACAGACGATTCCTACCACATGATCATCCATACCGTCGGAGTAAGAATTTCTTTAGGAAGAACAAACAGGTGTTTGATGGTCCACCTGAGGAAGTTAGTGGGAAAGTTTTGAAGACACAACTAAGAGATTTTGGTGCTGAAAGGACGCCAGACGTCGGTGGACATGAGCAGTTTCCTGTAGATGCAGTTGGAGAACTACATAACTGGCACAAGAAAAGTATTTTCTTTGATTTGCCATACTGGGAGGATCATCTGCTAAGGCATAATTTAGATGTCATGCATATTGAGAAGAACTTTTTTGACAATCTCATGAACACGATCCTTAACGTTAAAGGTAAAACAAAGGATAATTTGAAGTCAAGACTGGATTTAGTCGATATATGTGCTCGTCCAGAACTTCAAGTTGATGAGAATGGTAGGGCTCCTTTTCCCATATACCGGCTTGATACAGAGGGAAAAATGCGTTCTTTGATTGGATTTCAAACGATGTGGAGTTTCCAGATGGTTACGCATCTAATTTGCGAAACTGTATCGACAGAAAGGAAGGAAAGTTTATTGGCTTGAAAAGTCACGATTGCCATGTGATGATGCAGCGCCTCCTTCCGTTTGCCTTCAAGGAACTATTACCAAGAAAAGTTCATGAAGCTGTTGCAGGGATAAGTGCTTTTTTCCGCGATTTATGCAGCAGATCAGTGACTCTTGAAGGTATTACAAATTTGAAGACTAACATTGCCGTTATTCAGTGCAACCTTGAGAAGATATTTCCTCCCTCATTTTTTGATGTTATGGAGCATCTTCCTATTCACCTTGCAAGAGAATTGGAACTTGGTGGTCCTGTGCAGTATAGATGGATGTATCTGTATGAGCGGTATATGTTCCATTTGAAGAAGAAGGTGAAAAATTTAAGTAGGGTGGAAGGTTCTATAGTCGCACAGATGATCAATGAAGAAATTTCAAACTTTGCGGAGCACTACTTTCCAGCAGAAGTTCAGACCAAAAGCAGAAGATCTGCTCGGCATGATGATAGAGGTGAACGGGCAACATATCATGTTAAGGTTCCAGACATTTTCACAGATGTTGGACGACTTAGCGGAAAACCAAAGGACCGTCGACTTACTGAGCACGAGCGAAGTCATTTGCAGACATATTTGCTGACGAACTGCGAAGACGTTCTTCCATATGAGAGGTAAGTTTATTATCTTACAAAATTCTATTTTAACAAATTGACATTTTAATCTAATTAATTCATATGTACAGGATATTCATGGCAGCGAAGCGGTCCGAATATAGATACGCCACAGAGGCGGAACTAGAAGAAATGAAGCAGAGAGAATTTGCTGGATGGATGTTTACCTATGTGAGTGCCTTAAACAAATTAAGATTAAATTTACCATATATTTTTACTAATTCATATTTATTGATATAACTTACATATGTGCTATTAATAGGTGTCTTCTGGTTTGGCCAGAGGTGTAAAATTTGACGATTGGATACGCGAGATGGTGGTTGGCCCAATCTGTGTTGTAAAGTCATATCCGAGATTTTGTACTCGAGGATATGCATTCGCAACTGAAAAGAGGAGACATTCGCGTACGACCTATGATGCTGGCGTTTGTTCTGCATCAGGAGATGATGTATACTACGGACAAATTTCCGAGGAAATTCCGAGGACAACTGTTAAAAACCCCATCTCCTCGGAATTCCGTCGGAAAATTCCGAGGAAATTCCGAGGCGAGCTTGGATTTTGGGAATTTCCTCGGAATGTCCTCGGAAATTTCCGACGGCATTCTGAGGAGATGGGGTTTTAAAACCGATATCGACGTTTTGCGGATCGAATAACACATATATAACCTTCATTGAGTTTCTTACCACATTTTGAAGTCAAACGTCAGTGTTTTACACAATAACAAACACTTTTACGATTGGTCCGACAAAAATCACACATTATAAGATAAACACTTATACACTTTAACAAACGTTAAAGGACTTACTTACAATTATTTTTGAATTTTTGTTATTTCATGTTTTATGATCATCTACACAAAGTATCCTCAATGATATGAATTGCATTTGTATTAAAAATGAAATACCGAAAAAAAAATAGGAATTCGGAACCCTAAACCACGTTTCCTCGGAATTTCCTCGGAAATTTCCGAGAATTTCCGAGGAAATACTGTTTCTCCTCGGAATTTCCTCGGAAATTTCCGAGGAAATACCGAGGAACAAGGTATCCGTCGGAAAATACTTACCGGAAAACAAAAACATTGAATTATTTCGAGAACCGCGTGTTGGTATTATATTTAATAATTCCGACGGATTTCCGACGACAAGGATCCGTCGGAATTATTAAATATAATACCTAACTTCCTTCTTCTTCTTCTCCGCCGCTTCACCTCAAAAAATCGATCCTCTCTCTCTCCTCTCGATCCTCTCTCTCCTGTCGATCCTCTCCTCCGGAAACTTCTCACGCCGCCGGTTCTCTCTCATCTTGCCGTCGGAATCTCTCCTGCACTTCAATAATCATGTAAGAATCAACCAAAACTTCATATTTCTCTTGGATTTTAGGTTGTTAGATGTATAGTTTCGGATTTTAGGTTGTTAGATGGATAGTTTAGGATTGAATTTCGGATTTTAGGTTCTTGTTTTATTTTTCTATGGATTATTTGTAGTGTGAAAAACGTTTTTCGATTTTTTAAAAACGTTTTTGATTTTAAAAACGTTTTTGATTTTTAAAAACGTTTTTGATTTTTTAAAAACGTTTTTGATTTTTAAAAACGTTTCTTAAAATTTTTAAAAACGTTTTTAAATGATTTTTAAAAAGGTTTTACTATTATATAAATATTTTTTTTCTGATATAAAAACTAATTGTTTTTATATTAAAAATATTTTTATAAGTATAAAAACATTTTTTGATTTAAAAAAACATGTATATGATTTTTAAAAACGTTTTTTTTTTTTTTAAAAACGTTTTTAAATGATTTTTAAAAAGGTTTTACTATTTTATAATGGTTTTTTTGATATAAAAACTATTTTTGTAATATTAAAACTATTTTTATAAGTATTAAAACATTTTTTCATTTTAAAAAACATGTATATGTTTTCTAAAAACGTTTTTTTTTTTTTTAAATCGTTTTTCAATGATGTATACTAACTTTTTTTATTAAAACTAATCATGTATACTAACTTTTTTTTTTCAATTTTTATATATTTAAACTTCAGGTCTTACGATGATCAGACCCCCACTCCTGCTCGACAGCGTCGTGTTCGTCGCTCGGGAAGCCACGACTTTCAGGGTTCCCCATCGCCCCGCAGCTCCCACCAGACATCTCCCTCTCCATTTCCCGAAGCTCCTTCTGGCTCCGGTGATGCACCCACTATTCCTCCGAACTTTCAGGGTCCTCCGGAACTAATGAGGGTTGCGGAGTTTGTTCGACAGCCGGGTCGTCACCATCTTCCGTTTCTCACTCCGTATCCATCTGGACCGGGTCAAACATGGTTCGATCGATCCTCGAACGGGATCAGCGCATGGATCAACCGTATGATGTATCGTGTTTTGGACTACGGACATCCGACTTTCACCGACTTTCCAAGAGGCAAACAAGTTCTATGGTTTGAACAGTTTGCGGTAAAAATTCTTATTTTTTTTTAATTTATTTTTTAATATAAAAAAAAATTTTATACTAATTGTGTTTTTTTTTTTTCAGCAAGAATTCAACTGGAATCCTGATTATACGGCGTTTGTCTATTACCACTTCGTGCACAAAGTTATGACCAACTATGGGTATCAAATTTACGAGTGGAAGCAGAAGTGGCTAAAGAACAAGGTTTGTTTTTTTATTTTTAAAACAATTTTTAATTTTATTAAATTATTTTTTAATTCATCTAACAATTTTTTTTTTAAAGATCCCAAAGTCGATGAACCTCGACGTCTGGCAGCAGTTGATTGTGCATTGGAGTAAGGAAGATACGAAATCGACTTCTACCACCACTCCTCCAACCGCAAGAGCGAACGTAAAGGGAAGGGCGTCTACAAGCACAACTTGGGTGCTCAGTCCCAAGCCACTCTGAGGGATCGCATGGTAATTTCAGTCCCTTTTTATTCTATTTTAAATTTTTAAAAATTTTAAACTATCATTATTTCTTCTAACTACTAATTTTTATATTGATATAAAGGTGGAAGCAAATGATGGTGAGCCGGTTGATGATTTCAGCTTAATGAAGATGGCGTATACGAACAAGAAGACCGGCCAGATTGATGATGGTGTTGTGGCGGGTGTCGTCGACCTCATCCACAGTCAGGTGGAAGAAGCAGCGTCTCAGCTGCAAACCGAAGACGAAGATTCGACGGGTTCCCAATTGCCTCGGGAGCAGATCAACGAAATCGTTGCAAAGGTACGTTTTTTTTTAAAAAAATTTCATTTCATCTTAATTATTATTCACATATTCATTTTTTTTTCAGTCGGTTCCAAAGAAGAAGGGCCGAATGTTGGGTTTGGCTCGTCGGTCCCGGTCGGTTACGTCTTCTTCTGCAGCCCCTCCTTTTGTTGATCCGTCCGAACTTATGGGTCAGTTGCAGGACAAGGACCAACGCATATCTGCGTTGGAGACTCAGATGGCAAATCAACAGGCGAGCTTCGAGGCACAACAGGCGAGCTTCGAGGCACAGAGGAAGATGAACGAGCAGATGATGGAAATGATGAGGAGGTTGCACCCGAACGTCGATTTCCCGACCATGCAAGATCCCAACACACAAAACCCGTAGCTTTTTATTTTTGCTCAAAAACATTGAATCTTTTTTTTTTATTTGTACCACTTTCAATTTTAAATTTTTATTTTCGAAATTAAATTTCTAAATTTTAATTTTTAATTTTCGATTTTAATTTCATATTTTCGATTTTAAATATCTAATTATTAATTTTTTAAAAAAATAATATTTTATATAATTCCGACGAAATCATCCCTCGGAAATTTCCGACGAACTCATCCCTCGGAAATTTCCGAGGAAACGATGCCTCGGAAATTTCCGAGGAAATAATCCCTCGGAAATTTCCGAGGAAATCATCCATCGGAAATTTCCGAGGACATCATCCTCGGAAATTTCCGAGGAAAACCATCCCTCGAAATTTCCGACTATTTGTCACCTCGGAATATTCCTCGGTTTATTCCGACGAACCTATCCGTCGGTTTTTTCCGACGACCTCTCCGACGACTGCTTGTCCTCGATATGTCCTCGGAATGTGTAATCCTCGGAATCCCGTCGGAAATTTCCGAGGAAATTCCGAGGAACTACAAAATTCCGAGGAAATTTTTCCGACGGAACGAATCATCGGTATTTCGTCGGAATAACGTTATTCCGACGGAAAACCGAGGAATTTGTCCCTCGGTATTCACTTGTTTTCTTGTAGTGAATTCAGCCACTTCCAAATCTCAAGAAGATGGATTTGTTAGCGTCCGTGAACTTGAAAGAACTCTCAGATCTTTCAAAGTCTACAAATCTCGAGAAGTTGGTTCTGCGTGGTTGCGCTAGCTAATTGAAAAAGATTCCATCTTCCTTTGGAAAGTTTCATAAACTAGAGTCGTTGGTGATGGATTACTGTACACAGCTACAAGGTTTTCCAACAGACTTTAACTTCGCATCTCTTAAAAGGGTCGAGATGGTGGGATGTTGGCAGTTGAGAAAAATTCCAGATATTTAGACCAATATCACAAAGCTGACAATAGCAGAAACAATGTTAGAAGAACTGCCTAGTCTTTGGTCTCGCCTCGAGACGCTCATTATATATGGCAGTGCCAATATATCGCAATACTCGGTGGAGAAGTTTACAAAGAGAAGTGGCGCAGATATAGAGAAAATTCCAGAATGGATCAAAGATCTTCATGGCTTAGCATGGCTTCATATAACTGGCTGTCCAAAACTTGCATCAATCCCTGAGCTCCCTGGCTCGCTCAAAGGACTGATAGTAGACACTTGTGAATCACTGGAGACGTTATCTTTCTCTTTTGACTCTCCAATTTTGTTTCTTGATTTCCCCAACTGCTTCAAACTAGGTCAAGAAGCAAGGAGAGTTATTACCGAGCAATCATTTAAGGCATGCCTACCCAGAAAAAACATACCTGTGGAGTTTGTTCACAGAGCTATAGGAAACTTCTTGACCATCCGTTCAGATTTCAAAGCATTTAGGGTTTGCGTTGTGGTTTCCCCTATACAGGGGACTGAAGCCTCGGGTAAGCTCCTGTGTCGCATATGCATAAACGGTTACGCCAATGACGGCAACATAATTTGTGGTCTGGATAAATTCCGAGAAAAACATTTGTGTATACGGCGATGTACATTGCTTGACAAGGAAGGATGGCTAGAACAGGACAACGAGATATCGTTCGAGTTCAGCACCGCATCCCAGAACATCGACATTATTGAATGTGGTGTCCAGATCTTGACGGACGAAACCAACAGAAGCATTGAATGTGATGTTCAAATCTTGACGGACGAAACCAACAGAAGTAAGCAGCCAGGGAAGCTATGAATCTAGACCAGAACAGGTGTCTGATAGGAGAAATGAGTTTGGTGTATCTAGATCAAAACTCATTTCTCCTACATGTATAAGATCTTTATATTTTTTTATTTGTTTTCCCTTCTTGATTTTGATATCATATGTTTTGTTGTATTGAACATTCTGTTTACCTTCTAGACACTACTCATCACCACTATAATGAACTAATAAATCACTACTCGCTCGAAATTTTATCTGCTTTTCAAAGATTTAAAAGGAATCTAAAGGTGAGAAATTTTTCATCCATTTCCCTCATCAGTAGTCAAATATACAACACTTTTATAAGTGGCGATGAACATTAATTGGAAGCGACAGTGTTCATGACTTGTCTAATTCTAAATATTTAATTAGAAGCCATCGCTGAATCTTTATTTTGACTTTATTCAGATAAGAAAAAGTTATCAACCCTCCAGTGCTGAATCTTTTTTTTTTTGTTCAAAAGTATGTCATCCTTCAAATTTGTTGAGTTTAACTGTTTTTACATCTCTATACCCGCAACTGCAAGATCTTCAGGTCGAACACGGAACATGCATAGAATAGAAAATTGCAAGTCCAAGGTTTGAGCCGCGGCAATAAAGAAGGGAAGTAAAACTTTATCATGCTCTTGTGCTGGTCCATAAGGTCTTAGTTACAAAATAAGAAATAAAAAGTTGGCAACTATGTCAAAGTTAGTTTTAGCTTTATCTAGTGCGTGATATACGGAGCAGATAAAATAATAAAAGTTATAAGAAACCTAGTTTTGTCTTTCTATCTGATAATGCATAGACATGGCCATGATATGAATGGCCTATCCGAGGTTCCCCTCCAGAAAACTTGGGCAAAACTTAGCTTACTAGGCATTATGGGCCTTGTTTCATGTCAACTATATACATAAGTTTGCTTTAAAGTACTGTTATGTTCTCGTTGAAGCTATTATGCACTAATCACCTAACTTATCTCTATAATATTATTTGAGAAGTCATTTTCTTACGTGTCGCGCTCACATTAATTCTCACAAGGTCATGATTTCCAATTATTATATTAGTTTTCCATTATTGAAACCTTTTAATATATATTTTTGTTTAATAATTGTTTTAAAAATCACATTAATAAAAGGAAATAATTTTAAAACATAAAATAATTTTTGTATAGATATAAAAAACGAATATTACAAAAAAGGAAAGTTAAAAAAAAAACATGTTAAAAAGGAAATAACTTTTAAATACAGAAATATTTTTATTAGATATAAAAACATATAAAAACTTTAATGCCAAAAAGGAAAGTATTTTTTAAAATCATATTAAATAGAAAATAACTTTTAAAAAATTACCATTACTAAAAAAAATTCATTTTTTTTATTTAATGATTTCTCCTTTTCAAAATCACATTAATAAAGGGAAATAATTTTAAAACATAAAATAATTTTGCATATATAAAAAAACGAAAAATTACAGAAAGGAAAAAAACGAAAAATTGAAGAAAGGAAAGTCCTTAATAAAAGGAAATAATTTTAAAACAGAAAATAATTTTTGCATATATAGAAAATTGAAAAATTACAGAAAGGAAAGTCCTTAATAAAGGGAAATAATTTTAAAACAGAAAATAAAATTTGCATATATATAAAAAAACGTAAATTACAAAAAGGAAAGTCTTTTAAAATAATATTAAAAATGAAATAAATTTGAAATATAAAATATTTTATTAGATATAGAAACGTTAATTCCAAAAAAGGAAATTCTTTTTTAAATCATACAAAAAAAGAAAAAAATTTAAAATAATTTTAAATATTATGATTCCAAATAAAAACTTTAAAATGATCAAGATTTCAAATAAATCAAGACTGTGATGATAATGAATAAATCAGAGGTATTTGGAGACATTAAAAATATTTTAAATATCTAAAAAGCGTTTAAAGTGTTACTTAAGAAACGTTAAAAATATGAAAGTTATTCCAAATAACTTTTATATATGAAAAGTGTTAATTCAAAATAAATAATTCAGACAATATGTTCATAAATTTTCAGCAAACTATCAGTTTAGTTCATTTATGCAAAGAACTGATCAACATTTAAATATTTTCTTTTGAACTTTTTTTCCAAACATATATAACAGAAATTTATTTATAAATCGAAATAAATAACTAAAAAAATAAGAACCGGACTGACCAAGTTTTTATACATGAAACCACATGTTTAACTAAGATAACAACATAAATTTAAAATAATATTTCATTTTCTTTTCAAACATATAAATTACAGGAAAATTTTAAAATAAAAAAATAATAAAAGTGAATATTAACCAAGAATTATGATACATTTATTTTTGTAAATATTCATATACATGCATGAGCTTTCTAAACAGCATATCAATAGACAGATTTTACAATAATAGCTTTACAAATCTAAGATGAAAAACTGACTAACTTTAGCCTAAATAGAACAAAAAAAATAATTGTATTTCAATTCAAAGGAATATATGTCACATACTAATTCTAAAAACGAATAATGGTACCTATCTAAATTCTTATATCAAAATATGTTTAATAAGATATATAACATCTTAAAATTATTAAAAAAACCTTCTATTTACATATAGCTGACAAAGCAAATAGAAACTTATAAATAAATAAAAGATAATATTAACCAATAATTTTAAGTGAGTTATTTTGTAAATATTCATACCGGGAGAATCAGTACGTATTATATTATATGAAATCATGACAACTTTAGAATTTAAAAATAGTCCCTCGTACTCAATGGGGAAGTTATAGTAGTCTTTATACTTGTGCACTTTAGTCTTTATTATTAATATTTTGAACTTTGTTCCTCCTTAAGGACATACCTTTGTGGATCTGTAATTTTGGACCACTCACGTTCCTCTCTCATGGCTTCTTCTTCTTCTCCTCGCACCTGGAGATACCGTGTCTTCACGAGCTTCCACGGACCAGACGTCCGTAAAACGTTTCTCAGTCACTTACGCAAACAGTTAACCAACAACGGGATTTCGATGTTCGATGATCAAGGGATCGAGAGATGCCAAAACATTGCCCCTGCTCTCACACAAGCGATCAGAGAGTCAAGGATCTCGATCGTAGTGCTCTCCAAGAACTATGCTTCTTCTAGCTGGTGCTTGGACGAGCTGGTGGAGATTTTGAAGTGCAAAGAAGCTGCTATGGGACAAATAGTGATGACGATCTTCTACGGAGTAGATCCATCTCATGTGCGGAAACAAACCGGAGATTTCGGGAAAGTTTTCAAGGAAACATGTCGTCGTAAAACGAAGGAGGAGAGGCAAAGATGGAGTCAAGCTTTGAACGATGTGGGCAACATAGCCGGGGAACACTTCCTAAACTGGTTTGTTTGATTTGGGGAATTTTCTTTGTGAATGTATAAGATCTGAATCTTCATGTGTTACTTAAACTAGTCTAATACTCCTTTATACAAAAAAAATTAATATTTTAGCTCATCACTAATACACTCTTGACCAATAAAAAAAAAAGCAAACTAAGTATAAAGATTACAAAAAATATATATATTAGCACTTTTGGGTTAGATTTCCACAAACTACATAGTACCTCCCAATGAAATTTACAACAAATCATTTTCACATGGGCCTGTGTGATAAACACTGAATGGTTTTTTTTCTCTTGCCAGGGACAACGAATCGAAGATGATTGAAAAGATTGCTAGAGATGTCTCAAATAAACTAAAGGAAACAATCTCTAGGGATTTTGAAGACATGGTGGGTATTGAAGCACATTTGAGGAAAATGCAGTCTTTGTTGCATTTGGATGATGAGGATGGAGTTATGATGGTTGGAATAATTGGTCCTGCGGGAATTGGTAAAACTACCATTGCCAGGGCTTTACATTGCCGACTCTCTAGTAGGTTCCAGCTTACTTATTTTATGGAGAATATTAGAGGAAGCTATCATAATGGTCTTAATGAGTATGGTTCCAAGTTGTGTCTACAAGAGCAACTTCTTTCAAAGATTTTAAACCAAAATGGTATAAGGATATACCATTTAGGTGCTATACCGGAAAGACTATGTGACCAAAAAGTTCTTCTCATTCTTGATGATGTGGACGATCTTCAGCAACTTGAGGCTTTGGCTAGTGAAGCTAACTGGTTTGGTCCTGGAAGTAGGATTGTTGTAACCACGGAAGATCAAGAGATTTTGGAGCAGCATGGTATCAACAATACATATCGTGTGGATTTTCCAACTATAGAAGAAGCTCATAAGATCTTTTGTACTTATGCTTTTAGACAGAGAGTTGCACCCTACGGCTTTGAAAAGCTTGCCGAAAGAGTCACAATGCTTTGCAACAACCTTCCGTTAGGTCTCTGTGTCATGGGTTCATCTTTACGTGGAAAGAGAGAAGATGACTGGAAATGTATACTGCGTAGGCTGGAAAGTAGCCTTGACCGAAAGATCGAGGGAGTACTTAGAGTCGGATACGACAGTTTACATAAAGATGATCAACTTTTGTTTCTCCTCATTGCATTCTTCTTCAACTACGAAGACGATGATCATCTGATGGCTATGCTCGGTGACAGTAGCTTGGATGTCATACTAGGGTTGAAAACCCTCGCCTATAAATCTCTCATACAAAAGTCCACCAAAGGGAAAATAGTGATGCACAAGTTACTACAACAAGTGGGTAGAGAAGCGGTTCAAAGGCAAGACTCTGGGAAACGCCAAATCTTAGTTGATCCTGATGAGATTTGTGATGTCCTCGAAAATGACTCTGTAAGTTCTCTTTTGAGTTTTGAGTCATAGATCTTACCTATTTGTTCTAACGTACTTTCTTGTATTTTGAATTTGATTTAGAGTAGTAGAAGTTTGATGGGGATATGTTTTGATATATCTACAATCGTAGACAAGATGGATATAAGCGCGGGAGCTTTTAAAAGTATGCGTAATCTTCGATTTCTAAGCATATACAAGGCAAGATTTGATGCAAATGTTAGAGTGCATGTACCCGAGGACATGGATTTGCCACCTCGTCTGAGGTTATTACGTTGGGAGGTATACCCAAGAAAGTTTCTTCCTCGTACATTTTGCACCTAATATCTTGTGGAACTCAATTTGCGATATAACCAGCTCGAGAAAATGTGGGAAGGAGCCCAGGTTGGTATCTATATTTGTTTACTATGAATGGAACTTTAAATGACACTAGAATTTTAGAAATGATCATCACTAATTTTAAAATCAAAACATAAGGAATTTCTCAAAACATAAGGAATTTCAAATAACAACATTTATTTATGAATTTGATTTGTGCCTACATTCTTTGTAGTTTTTTACTTATAAATATATCATATGTGTTTCAAGTTTCAACTAGTTTTTACTACTAGTAATACATGAATTTTTTAACATAAGATTTACAATTAAGAATCAAATAACACGTGCATGATTCTGTTTGGATTTCCACGTACCAGTAAACCTCCTTGAAGTATATATATCTCTCATCAATTTTCATGAACGTTCATATATATACTATTGTGCTGTTTTACATTCAGCTTCTTACAAATCTGAAGAAGATGATTCTGGGAGAGTCATTGAAGTTGAAGGAACTCCCGGATCTTTCAAATGCTATCAATCTAGAGAGATTGGACTTGTTTGGCTGCCAGAGTTTGGTAGAGATTCCTTCCTACATTGGAAATCTTCAAAAGCTAAAGTATTTGGACTTGTCTTTATGTACACAGCTACAAGTTGTTCCAACTCTCTTCAACTTGGCATCTCTTGAAACAGTGAGGATGCTGGGATGCTACCAAATGAGGAAACTTCCAGACATATCCGGGAACATCACAACACTGATAATCTCAGACACAATCTTGCAAGAACTGCCTAATTCAGTCAGCCACTTCTGTCACCTTGAGACTCTCTGTATATACGGCACTGTCATCAGGTCTCCACCTAACTTGGCACTGCCAAATTCTGCAAAACTGTTGCAAGATCGAAGTGGCGCAGATATTGAGAGAATCCCACCTTGCATCAAATATCTTCATGGGTTAAAAGAGCTTTATATAGCTGGCTGTCACAAACTTGCATCACTGCCACAGCTTCCTTGCTCGCTCAGAACACTAACAGTGGACAAATGTGAATCACTGGAGACACTATATCCTTTTCGTTTTGACTCTAAGGTTGAGAATCTCTGTTTCATAAACTGCTTCAAGTTGGGTCCAGAAGCAAGGAGAGTGATTACACAGCAACCACTGTTGGGATGCCTACCTGGAAGAACAATACCTGAAGAGTTCCATCACCGAGCTTTTGGAAACTTGTTGTCCATCCGTTCAGATGTCTACCTGTTTAAGATGTGTGTCGTGGTTTCCCCTAGAGAGGAGATGGTAGAAGATTCTGGCAGAAGATTATTGTGTCGCATACGCATAAATGGTTGCCCCATTGAGGAAATAACTCAGCCTGTCTATATAATCGAATCAGAACATCTGTTTATACTTCACTATGAGTTGCTTAAGGAACACGGACTGCCTGAAAAGAACAGCGAGATATTGTTCGAATTCAGCACCACAGCCGATGACATCGAAATTATTGAATGTGGAGTCCAAGTACTTGACGAAGAAAATACGACAGAAGCCTAGCCAGAGAAGCTGGCTATGAATCGAGATCAGAACAAGTGTCTGATAGGAGCAATGGAACAACCAGAGTAAAGCGTCTCAGTTCTTCTTGACAAGGTATCACTCTCATCTGTATTAGATCTTTCTAGGAATATACTAAGTTTTGTTCTCTTACATTTTTGCTTTCCTTCTGAGTTTGATTTCAAGTGTTCTTTTTGTATAGCATTGTAAAGAAACATTAAGGGGGTCTTAGTGGGAATCAAATTTTTAATGATTGTTAAAATTTTCAGATTCTATTGTTATTGGTTTATGAATTTTGAC
This sequence comes from Isatis tinctoria, assembly GCA_010577795.1. NCBI lineage: Eukaryota > Viridiplantae > Streptophyta > Magnoliopsida > Brassicales > Brassicaceae > Isatis > Isatis tinctoria. Next base: position 36,175,258 of record CM021250.1, read on the forward strand.
ATTCTTACTAAAATCTATTGTTATTGGTTTGATGATTCTTTAATTCCATCCAAAATCCATTGTTATTCAAAAAGTTAAGTTTTTAAAGATTCTATGATTTCATTAAATCTGGTGTTATTGGTACATGAATTTTAAGCAAATTAACTCATTAAACATGACTTTGAGAATATCACCTATATACCTTAGATTTTTAAAATCATTATTGTCAGAATATTTCCAAAGATTTTCTAAGTACACAAAACTCTTGATTACTCTTCACAAATTTAACAAATCTCTCAACTTCTACAATTTATCAACTCTGTATAAATCTAACTCCCACTAAGACCCCCTAAGAGTTGAGTATGTGCTTTTGTTGTGTTGAACTTTCTATTTACCTCATTATTAGCGAGATACTTTCTATCATACAGTTTCTTCATTCAATTTGATTAAATTCTATTGAGGCAAGTGTTATCAAGCTAGGGTCTGAATGGTGACCATAGGAATGAGTGGGAACAATGAATTCCTCTCCATTCCTCAAAAATTACACCATTCATAAGGAATATTTATTACCCATAATTCCTTTCCATTTCTTATTTTGCAGAGAATTAAAGAGTAAAAATATTACTTATCAAAATTGGAAAGGAACAAATATTCCTCTTCATTCCTATTATTTTGTTCCTTTTCATTCTTTTCCTTTTCATTCCTATTATTCCTCCAATTGTCACCATTCAGAGCCTAACTCTTTGACTGGCAGTTGGAAAAACAAAAGGTTCATAATACAAAAAAGAAACACATTTAAAGTTTTTTTTTAGTGCATGCGTTTAATGTAAAACTCATAAGCAGAACATGATAATTTAGAGCCAAGTTCGGTAACTAAATAGTTACGAGTAGAGTTGTCTTTTAAAGGGATTCTTCATGTCTTTCAAGCAGCTAAACTCTTAGAGGCAATCTCAAAGACATTTTCAGATAATCCATTAGCTGACATTATCATCTCCAACTGTGCCTGCAAACCACAACAGCTTCATCTAAACATCTTCTCTCAAGATTATAAAACCAACAAAATGCTCATGGTTTTGTTGTGTGTCTTAGAGAGAGACAAGACTGGTTTTTGCAGTTACCTTGGCCAGAGCTTGTCGGGTCTCATCGTAGCGCTTCCACCTCGAAAAGGCAGATACCATACGAGAAGCAACCTGGAGTCAGACAAAAGGAAAAAGTAAGTCGTTAATGCTGTTTGTTGTCAAGACAGTTACAAAGGTAACACAGAGTTAATTTGGGAGTTAACCTGAGGGTTGATTTTGTCCAACTGGACAACAATGTCACCCAAAAACTTGTAACCTGATCCATCTTTGGCATGGAAATTCACCGGGGAACCGCAGAACCCTCCAATAAGCGAGTATACCTGAATGATCGTCGTATGGTTTCATCGTAAGCATAGAACTGAGGACAAAGTTCCCTGAATAAGAGTTCTGAAATTTCACTTGCCTTGTTTGGATTGCGCAGATCAAAAGCTGGGTGATCCAAAAGCTTCTTGACATTCTCCACATTGCCGGGAATGTCGGATGTCGATTGAAGGAGGAACCATTTATTAACAACCTGAGATCAGAAGACGATAAATCTGAGTATGGCATATTAAACCTCGACGCAGAGGGAAGTAACTTGTGATATTAAGATCCATACCAGGTAATCGCCCTGCCACTTGTTATAGAAGTCAGCAAGGACGTCGTCACGGGTTTTACCCGGAGTTTGGGCAAGAGCTGCCAAAGCTGCAAACTGGTCGGTCAAATTGGTGGCCGTCTTGTATTCACTCAATGCAAGTTCCACATATGCTGGATCCTCGAGGGATGCAAGATAAGCTGAATTATTTCAACAAAGTAAAACATAATGAAGTTAGTGGCTTGAGCAAAGAGAAACTCGGTTTACTAAAGGATGACTCGCAAATCCAAACCTAGAGCGGTGTTCTTCAAAGCGCGCCTCGCCATGTTTGGGTGGTCAAAGACATAAGCCTCTGTGCTCCTATTGTTCTCGACCTAACAACAATTGAAAACTTTCAGTGAATAAGCAGCGGATTCTAAAGAAAAAACAGGAACGTCCTCACTGTGGGTACGACCTCGGTCCCTAATCCCAAAAGATACACTATGTAGAGAGAAGAAGACATACTATCTTTAGAAGCTCAGTTTTAAGTGCAGATGCAAGCTGCTTTCTAACAAACTTTCTAACAGCATGAACAGCATCAGGATCCGCCACGGCCATCATGTCCATAATCTCTCCCTCCCCAGGCAATGTTATTGCCTTGGCAATAAATTCCTACACAATAAATTAAGAAAAAGATTACAAAGTCGTATCCTACGCCACGCTTCCTTGTTTGATTACGTGGTCGATAAGGGAATGTAGAGCCAATACCTTGTCCAAGCTTGAGTCAGAAAGCACGCTGCCGAGACCTTGCACGAACTTTGGGTTTAGAACCAATGGTTTGTTTTGCTGGAAATCAGAAACTAAGTTCAGCATGAGCTTCCTTGCCAGAACTTGACCTGCCTCCCACCTAAAAATACAGAAAAATGAATGATCGAAATGCGCAAAGAGCATAGAGAAGAACTAATATGTGGTGGAAAGGCCCATACCGATTGAATTCATCTGAATCATGGGCTAGGAGGAAGAAAAGATCATCATCAGAGAGATCAGTCTCAACACGAACTGGGGCACTGAATCCTCTAAATAGGGACGGAACAGGTCTTTCTGATATATCAGAAAACACAAACTCTTCTTCTTTCTGTACGTAAACAAAACAAAAGGTCAGGAAGAAATAGATTGAGGAAGATCACGACAAAGATTAAAAAAAAAATTGAAAACACCGGATGTGAAAAAGAGTGGAGGACAATGTAGTGTAGACTACATACATTACAAAAAGTCAGATAAGGTATTGATTGGAAGGAGTTCTAGACTGACCTTAGTTACTCGAAGTATCGTGCTGCTGCTTGAAATGGTCTGCGGTGTACCATCATGATAAACCGAGGAAAGAGTAATGTCTTTCCCTCTCGAGTCCAAAAGACCAACAACCACTGGAATAAATGTAGGTTCTTTTGTTGGCTGGCCCGGAGTTGGTGGTATCTCCTGACTGGGAAAGTTTATCAATTACAAAGCAAGCCAATGTGTCAACAACAAATTCAATAAAGGAAGGATCTATAAAGGTTCAATTTCAAAGGCAGGGCATTAAGTGTGGTGCAGAAACAGTCATTTGGCAAAATAGATTTGACATGATAAGAACAGAACCTGAATTTCAAAGAGAAGGTACGAGCTTCAGCATCGTAAGAGGATGCCACTTTGACGACTGGCGTTCCAGCTTGAGAGTACCTAATATATTGTATATGGTATATCCTTAGAAGTATGAAAACAAGATTCTTCACAAGACATTCCACAATAGACATATGACTTACCATTGCAAGAAATTAGCAAAATCTGCATTGTTTGCATCACGCATAGCAGCAAAGAAATCTTCACAAGTCACAGCTTGCTCATCATGTCTTTGAAAATAGAGATCAATTCCCTGTAATATATGTATATATAGAAGTGAGCGGAAGGATCACATAATAAAGACCTAGCTACTGGATCCACACAAAAAGAAAGAGTATTGGAAAGCAACCTTTCGGAATCCCTGACTTCCTAGTAGAGTTTTGTACATCCTCACAACCTCAGCTCCCTGTGAAAACATTATACAGTCAACTAAGGTTTCTTGCTTAATGCATATAACAGCAACACTATTATCAAAGAGCCAAACCTTTTCATAAACCTGAAACGACAACAGAAAAAAAAAAATCAATCTGTTAGCATTAATATATAAGCGATAGATAGGATATGAAACTACAAATGAAAAAGAATTCTTAGGTCCCTACCGTCACTGAGAGACCAAGGTGAAGGCCAAGCACGTAATGCAGGTTGGGAACAGTTACCAAAACACAAGCACGTTAGATTGGAACACAATACTGATAGTAACAAAACAAAAAAAACAATTATGATAGTAACAGAATCCCCGACTTCTCAGAGAACAGAAACTTGCCTGTGTAGAAGTTGTCCATCTGCGAGAGAAAGAAAAAAAGCCATATTTATCAACACCTAACATTAACACGTACAGCATAATTTTCAAGGCAAGACAAGTAACAAGAATCTCTGACCTTGATGTATGAATGTGGGCGAACAGGATGTGCCATAGGACCAGCATCCTGATAAATTAAACGACAGAGGATTTGGCATGAAAAAAAAAAAAACGAAACAAACCCATGTAGAAGCCTCAAAGGATTACAAGACCGTACCTGCGGGAATTGATAGATCCTAAGCTTTGAAACATCAGCAATTCGCTTAACAGTACGGCTTCCCATGTCAGATGAAAACTCCTGTAAAGAATTTGATCAGCTTAATTATTAGACAGAAAAATTTGCAATACCCATCTTCAAATAATACAATATAATTGTACAACTTTATCATTAGATAAACACAGTTTCCATAACCATCTTCGGATAAGGATAAATGTACCTGGTCACGGAAGACAGTAAGTCCTTCCTTTAGACTGAGTTGGAACCAGTCACGGCATGTCACCCTATCATTACAAATCGAGTTTTATTCATAAACCAGGCCGCATTACAACAATGACTATCTTATGCAAGCTAGTGTACAGACAAGCATATAAACAAAATTGGAAGATTCAACCAGCAAGAATTAATCAATTGTAATAGAGGGAGGATAGATGAGGCTGACCTGTTGCCTGTCCAATTGTGGAAGTACTGCACAGAAAACAATGAAAGATGCCCTCATTAAAAATAATAATACACGTGATAAGATTTCAAAAAACAACACGATGTACGATTACATACTTCATGACCAATAACTCCCAAAATTGCAGCATAATCTGCGTCTGTTGCAGTTTCTGGAGATGCCAGGACAAGCTTGGAATTAAAAATCTGCAAGGTAGAGAAGCTCATGGATTTCCATCAAGATAAAATATCAACACAAAACGCTATTTCTATAAAGAAAAGTAGAATTACATTCAAACTCTTGTTTTCCATGGCTCCCCTGAAAATCAAGCAGAAATCAATTAGTTTGCCAAGTCTCGGCAATACGAAAAAGAGAACGCATGAGCTCTTTTTTTCATGGGTTTCTAGATATTAACAATATAATAAACTGTGACTGAATCCAATATTTGTTCATAACATACATGTTAAAATCTGGAACAGCGACAATGTTGAAGAGATCCAGGTCATACTCAAGGCCGAACACCTAAAGAAAAAGGTTAACACATAAAAAAAAGTCAGATTCAGTAACCTCAGATAGTTGCAAAAATATAAAACTTTTGAAAGTACTTACATCCTCATCCCACTTCATGGCCGCCTTCAGAGAATACATGGCATGAGCAGTCTTTGGTAGATCTTCTGCAGGAGTCCAGATTCTCAGAGATACCTCCCTACCAGAGCGCGTGGTGAATGTATCATCCCTGCTCGCTAGTTGTCCAGCCACTAGAGCAAATAGATAGCACGGTTTCTTGAATGGATCCTCCCATAAGGCATAGTGCCGACCTCCCTACAATTTAACGAAGAAATATGTTTTCAGTAAAGACAAAGCTGAGAGGACATTTAGCCCCCAAAAAACATCACTAATTTGCTAACCTCTACATCGCCTTGAGAAATGAGGTTTCCATTAGACAATAACACGGGATACAGTGACTTGTCAGCTTCAACACGGCATGTGTACTTCGCCATAATATCGGGACGGTCCTAATAGTTATGCATATTAAAAACACAATGTAAGAACATCAATTGTACTTTCTTAACAACAGTCATCTTCTATAGAAGTCGCAACCAACCTGGTAAAATGTGATTTTCCGGAAACCCTCTGCTTCACATTGTGTGCAAAAATTCCCAGATGACTTGTAGAGCCCCTAACAGAATGAACTTAAAAAAGGTTAAAACTGTTCAGGTAAATCATTAAGATAATAGGAAAAAAAAATTAAAGGATTGGAATCAGAAAATTTAACCTCAAGTGAAGTATTCTTGTGGGGGTATATCTCAGTATCAATTTCCAAGATGAAGGACTCCTCGTCCGGAAGTGAATGGAGAGTGAGATGACGCGAGTCCAACTGGTAATCCTCTTCCTAATTCAAGTGAAACAGATATGAAACGTGAGACTAAGTAAACAAAGGAAACTGAGTTACTAATGTTTCCTCAACGGAGTTGCTTCTGTTCGATATTTAAAACAACATTTCGAAAAGTTTCAACAATTTTAAGCATTATATGGATTACCTTTAGAAGCTTCCCCTCAACCTTGACAGAAAGTAGCTTCAAGTCATGTCCATCCAAGACCAACGCGGCTGAAGATCCTGGGCAACAGAATACTTGTTCAGAATGCGATGTGGGAAAAATAATGCAAAATTCCATCATGGATATACATAAAGGGAATGCAAGAAAAAAAAAAACTAAAATATTCAGCTTAAAGAATCCACTGATTTTTTCTTTATTTCAAGTGCCAGCAAAGTACTGGACTGTTGTACCTTTAACGCGAGGGGAAACCTTGATTTTAGAGCTAACAATAGTTTTCTCTTCACCTAGGGAGAAGCTTAGATCCACCTAAGCAAACAAACAGAAAAGGCTTCAGATCAGAAAAAAGAATAGTGATTCTAGTCATACGCTCAATTTGGAGTGAGTTTAAAGAAGGTAGCATACAGTTTCAAAGTAGTAATCAGGCTTTGTGTAGTCCTTGAGAAATATTTCTTTAGGGGCATCCATTTTGGATTCTTCGGCTTTATCCGGAACTGATTCTGTGGCAACGGAACAAATCAACCTCCTGCTCTCTTGCTTATATCTCTGACATATAGAACAGAAAATATAAACATTTTGCTACATAAATCCAGTATTGTGGGTTCTATTTAATATAAATGGAAGGATATAGAGAGCGAGATTTACATCAACAGAATGTGACAGAAACCGGTTCTTACTCAAACAAGTAACCTGGTACAAAGAAACAACAATGAAAATCATTCTCTGTTTAAAATAATGTGGCAGTTGATAGAAGAGACAGAAGAAACACAAACCTCGGAAGTAAGAAACGGTCTGTATTGAGTAAGTCTCTTTGCTGAGTTGCGAAATGGAAGAGAACCGCTTCTAACGGGAAGCTACAAGAGAAGAGTTTAAGGTCATGAGAATACAAATTTACAAAAAGAACAGAAATCAAAGGAAAAGAAGAATCAGTAACAATGCACTAAACAAGAATCTCTAATGCTGCACAAGTTATTACAAACTAAGCCCTCGATATATACATCTCGACATATATATACAATACAAGCGATGAAACCACGATCAAAGAAGTCAAAATTCGGACAAAAAAACTCAAGCAATTCATCATTTCAATTTAGCATGTTCAGATCTTTTACAAACGATAAGAAAAAAAAAAAAATCAAAAAGTCAAAAGAAAGAGTTTAAGAGTAATCACAGGAGCATGAGAGAGCAAACCCAGAAGGTTGAACCTAGCCAGAGACGAACTTCGACAAGGAAGTATCAACCGAGCCATGAAAAAACAAAATTAAAAAAAATAAAAACCCAAATTCCAAAAATCCCTAAATTCAATCTAACCAGAAACAATATCGATAGAAAGAGCTCCTACATGCGGCGAAATTCTCCAAACTATATAAACCCTCGAAAACTCTCTATACTCACTAACAGGAATCAACAGAAGGAAAAAAACCGAGCGGTAAGTTTAGGGCAGTGGCCTTTATAAGGACGTGTAAATAGGATAGAGTTTATAATGAAAAATTATGGCCAAGATAATTCGATATTAGTAAACCAAAAAAAATAATAGGAAGCAAAATTAATAAACCCAAAAAAGAACTGATCTCCCGATTTCGACTGATGATCAAAAGCTGGGAAAATAGATCGGAGCAAGGAGCAGAGGTTAGTACCGGGATCCGATGATCAGATGTAAGAGGCACAACTGAAACTATGAGAGAAGAACAAACCTGGTACTGATAGATACATATATATATATATACACCGAAGAAGATATTAATTGGTACAACAACAAAAAAAAAAAAAACAAGATAAAAAATAATTAACAGAATTGAGATATTTAAAAGTTTTTATTTATATAAATATTATATTTGCATTATCCATTTCCACTATCGCTGTTATCCCCTTTAGCACCTCGATGCTGCTCAGATATCTTATTTGTTTAGAATCCGAATTTGTCAGCACAGTAAACCTCTAACGATAAAAGAGTATTTTGCTATTTTAAGACGAGAAAGTTTTCTTTTCGGACGCGAAAACGTTGCAACAAATATAAGTTGCTGATTCTACAGTCGTCGAAGAATCAAGATCGCAATTTTCTCTAATTAAGTTAAATCAAAATTGAACAGCTCCTTGGACAAGATCAAAAGGTAAAACTGAATTTGACAAGACTTTGTAAAGTGTGTTTTCAACAACTGTTTTTTAGAAGCGGTGCATATTATAGTATATCATCATCATTCTCCGATAAACTTGCGTTTTTTAGCAGTGTTCATGTACGGTCTAAGAACCCATTCGATCTCTGCTTCCTCTTGTTCCACAGTCCCTAATTTCACCTGCAAAAAGAATTGCACCACCAAGAAACAGCATTGATATTATGTAACTTGCTTCATTCTGGCAAACAAACTTATGTTTTAGAGTTTCAGTTCAGTTTGTAAAGACTCGAGACAGAATGCATACCTGGTAGAGACGCAACTCAAACCGAGGACCAACTTCTTTAAGCTCAATCGATTTCGGGCCTCCTTCTCCTTTATCATAGACATGATTCCTATATATGCCCACAAGAATTTTCAAACAAGCCTCGACCAAAGAACAAAAAAAAAAAGCATACAAACACAGTTTTTTTTAGAAACTAGTTATTATGGAGAATATCTTTACCTGAATGAAATATAATCAGATTCATTACGGAAAGTAACTATACGTCTTGCATCCGGTTTTGGAACTGGGAAGAGGTGTTTTAAGATGTTCCCAACTCTTGTACCCATCTGCGAAAAGAAGAACATGTTTTACATTAGAAACCCAAGACAAAAGAAAACACAGAGTAAATTGCAATAAAGACCAAAGTGAATCGGTTCTACGAAATATACCTGGCTTGTAAAGTTGTCAAAAATGAGATGAGGATATTGCTCAGACATTTTTCCCATCACTTTCTTGCTTTCAATTTCATGCCTTGTTACCTACACAAAGGGGACTCTGGATAACTGAAGTTGTAAAGAAGAAAGATTTGAACAAAAAAACCATAACCTCAAAGAGGTACTTACCACATTAACTAATTGAAAGTATGCAGTTGGTCCAAATGGGAGATGAGAGACGATAAGACCATCAGGCTTGCCACGGTTCTCAGAAAGAAATATCACATCAGTAAAATCATGCGAACGTGCGGTTTCAATAATCTCAGAAATGACCTGCAAAGAAACAAGTGGGGAAAATTCCGTAATTATGATCTTAATGCCTACATAAAATGGGTATTGTGTTGTATAAAAATCTCTACAACTTCAGCTTAGTGATGGTTACTATTAGTAACTCAGCTACACGTTCAAATTTGTGAACCTATGATACGCATAATTTGACCATGATGTAAATAAAGGCACATGCTCTAGTTACGGCTAGGAAACAAAATGGCCTCAGGGGAGCTAATACCATTCGTGCTCAATTCAATGGCATCAATGAGAAACCACAAGCAGTGACCAATTGGAAAACAAAGCTGGATTATAGACGAAGGGAAGTAGATACTTCCTAATGTATTAAGTACAAAAGGCAGAAGAACACACATACCTGACTACCACGATTTATTCTCGTAGTGTTAGGAAATACGTTATTCAATTCCTGCAAAAGATTCAACGCAATTAAAGGTGATAAATCAAATCAACAAGCACGAATCATTAGCCAAACAAAAAATTAAAAGAAACACGGAAGAAAACTAGCCAGACAATAAATGTTAACATCTATTCATCGACCAAAACAAAAGTTACTGTACCTTTGCGAATCGCGTTAGTGGGGCACTTGGATCCCTAGACGTTGTCAACAAAATCTTCGGATCTTTGTCCGTTGCATTTGCGTACTCATCATCAATATGACTGCGTGGAACTGTTTCACAACATGATTAGAGAAAGATAACCATTAGCTCGTCTACCACAAACCAGTCGTACTACATACTGACACTGACAAGAGAGTTTAGGTACGAACACACAGTAACTTTGAACCTTTGAGCCTATTATTAACTAATGCTACTGATGAAACAGAATCAATATAACAAGACCGTAACACACAAGTACAATTCACACAACTGTGCTTCACCAAAACATGGAATTTCTATTGAAAAATGCATGCATATATACCAATTAAAACAACGAAATCGAAGAAACCCATATCCAGAAATCGTTTCCGAGATTTTTACCGGCGGTATTTTGATCTTCGAGATCAATCTCCTGACGGAGCTTCGCCTCCTCGTTTCGGAGCTCAGTAGGAATCGGCTTTCCTTCTGTTAAAACAAAAAACCCAAATCACAACAGAAAAAGCATTCGAATTAATGAATACTGAGAGAAACCCATTATCGATTGTTTAACAGATTCGAAAAAAAAAAGAAAAAAAATAATCAATCGACCTTGCAGGGCTTCTCTTATCTTCCGCTTCTTCTCATAAAGCTCACGCTCATCGCCTTCCAAGTTTTTCCTGTAGAGATACTCCTTCCTTAGCCTAACGTTTCTTCGCAACATCGTGATTCCTCGTGAGTGACGGAGAGAGAGAGAGGCTACGAAGGGACTTGTTTGGTTGTTGCGATTTAGGGTTTTAGGAAAGGGTTTCGAGGAGTTGCAGAAGGAGGGCATAGCGAAAGTGTTCAAATTGGAAAAAACGGCAAGGTGTTTTGTCTGTGAAAAGGTGAAACCGATAGCGAACTATTTTTGGACAATTTAGTATATGGGCCTTTAAAAAGCCCAAATTAAAACAGCACTGAGAAATTGTAAAAAAGTGCCCTCACGCAGGATCGAACTACGGACCTTCAGTTTACAAGACTGACGCTCTACCACTGAGCTATAAGGCCATCTCCAGCGCCAAATACCCACTAGCGTATCTCATAAAACAATATATTAATATTTATATATAATTTAATAAAATATATTTTTAAAATAATAAATAGACAAATAAGAATGAGACACGTGTAGAATGAGTCTCTAGCTAAGGGTTTCAGAGTTGCTCCCACAGATACGATCTCTCCTTCTTACACCCTCTCTCCTCCGTTTTTCATTTTTTTTTAGTTTTTTATTAACCTGATACTCATCTCCATCCTACCGATGGAGATGCTCTAAGGGCCTGTTAACAAAGTCGACCCTGTAATTTTTAATTTTTAATTTTCTATAAAGCTGTAAAGCCATGAATCAAAGGCAGATCACTGAGGCCCCTAATTAAAACAAAAAAAAAAAGATTATAATGTCTTGAAGCTACTTGTCTTTCTGGAGGAAGTTGATAAAATACCCACAAGCAGACAAATTAAATGGAACAAAGAAAAGAGATTGACAAACCAATAAACGAAAATTACTAAGCTACGTCACACGTTTTTGGAAGAATATTTTGTTTTGCACTTTTGTACTCGAATTGTTTTGTACTAATTATTTCTTAATTGGCTTAAAATGCTCCTACAAAGACTTAGGCAGGCAGCATTTTGACCACTTTTCCAAGAGTGATTCTTATTAATTAATTAACTTGTTCTGCATTGATTCATAGTAAATAATAAAATCATACTTTATTTTCTATCTGTTTGTTCGATCGACAAGCTTTATGATATAGAATTCCTTCGGAATGCCAGCTCCGTATTGGTTGGGAGAAATTCATCATTATTATAAGAAAATATTTTAAATAAAGACATTTTTAGGAAGGTCATTAGAAAATTTATCTAACCAAAACAATTGTCTTTTTTCCTAAAATAAGGATTTATTCGATTTCATCTCAGATTTTTATGTTTTTTTTGTTCGGGAAATGAAAAACCTAACCCAATATCTAAAATAAAATTAAACGATGTGCTGGCCAGAAAATTCATTTACTCAAGTAAATATTAGGTTTTGAAACATCTCACTTAGAATTTTATTAATATTTAATAAATTGATAAGAGTAAAGGACACAAAATATATATTAAAAAAACGTATCATTTAATTAACATTATGAAAATTGTTTTTATATAGGTCATTTTGCAGTATACCCGTCTGCAACTTACAGTTGCAGTATTTCCTCAAAGTTCTACAGTTATACAGTATTTTCTGTTCGACTGAAATAAACTGTACACATTTTTATTGCTTTCCTAAAAACTGTACGAAATGTTAAATTTAAAATTATTCTTCAAATATTATATCGTGATTCGTGACTGATCAATGAATTTTTAAACCAAAAGGGTACAGTTCAAGCTGTTTGGAATCAATTTGGACTCTCGCAGATTCCCTCTGGCCACTAGTTCTTGATGTTTTGGAAAGAGACCCTTACACTTTAGTGTTCTTCATTTTTGGCTCAATAGTTAAAAGGTTTCCGATTTTTTTACTCTTGTGTATTATCACGAGTTAATGTTTAATCAATCCTCGTGTACTCACAAGGAATGAAAATTAGTTATCAATGATGATGACGACCTTTTGGTGCATTTGTCCCGTTTGTGTAAAATGTTTTTTTTGGTTAATAATTTACAGACTAAATTTTGAATCGTGACACAACTAACACAAAGTATATTAGATTCCCGATTTCCTGATCACAAACTATACTAGATTGCAGTTCCTGATCACAGACACACAGTAACACAAACTACTTTTTTGATACGTACGTACGACTATGATCAATTATGAATTGTTATTAAAATTGTTTAATTACTCTTATCACTTCACTACTATTTAACTCAATATCCATGAAACAATATTGTGATATAATAATTTAAAAGGAAAAATTTACGTTTGATTTCCCATCTACTAAACTGAACTTAAGAATTAGGTTGGTTTGTGATTAATAAGTATTCTTGAAGCATAAAGTTAGATAACGTACATACATGACACGAGCCCCATATATATTGTATTGATTCTTTACAAATTTAAAAAGTGTTATGATTGGGCAAGAATATCTCATAGTTTATATCTTAAAACTCCTTACAGATTCATTTTTGCTATGAAATAAATAAAACTGTCTGATATAAATTTTGTCCAGATATCCTATATATGGTATTCTTTTTGTTCAAATTTCTTCTTCTGATGATAATGTTATATTCTGGTAAACTGGCCTGTACAGATTATAGAGAACCTTTCTTTGCCTCAGTTTTTGACATGATTAATAGAAATATCCTAATAGTTATAATTTATTGAAATTATTTGGAAAATATCAGCTTTTAGGAGCATCAAGTGAAGAAGAAATAAAAAGTAGATGAGAATAGTTTGTATGCTTTCTCGAGAGACAACTAACTATTAAATTCATAATGATCTCAATGAATCGCAGATACGCGATTTTTTAGTGAGAATACTCATTTGTTCAGGTGAGTTGGTACTATTGACAAACCGTTTGATCTGAATGCAAATAATTGTCAGATAGAAAATCAACATTTAACTAAGGGATTTTGTGTCGCAGGCTATATGACTAGAACAATCTCTTGGATCGGTGGAAAAAATATATGCTACTCTTGCCATTTGAAGATATGTACATTGATCAATCTAGCAATAGTACAAAGAGGTTGGGTTTTTTTGGGTTCTAGATTCAAATCCTTTGTAATACAAAATATTATCTTTTAAATTGGAATTTTCAAATACTAAATCCGAACTTTAAAAAATTATAAGTCTAAAACCTAAAAAATTTATAATCTTGAAAAAAAAACGTGATCACTATTCATATGTTAGAAAAACATCATTTTAGGATTGATCAGAGAAAAATATATATGTTCATATGAAATGCTAATTGATAAGCAACTTGAGATTCCATACCATTCTCTTAGTAAATATTTTTCTTTTTTCTTAAAAGAAAGAACATTTAAACTTTAGATGTCTATATCTAATACCCTTTTAAAGAAATTTCTAAATATAAACATTATAACTTTTTCTTTAAAAATCAATTAGGTAATAATCCAAGTTGGTTACAGGATCTGATTGGTATAGCTCATCCGACTTATTTTGGGCACTAATAATTAATAAACATGAACAAAGGAAAAAAAATGTAATTATGATATATAATGTATAAAAAGATTGTAGCACTTTTATAAATTAATAATATCATAATCATAGTAATTTATTAATTTATCTGGAAATTAATTGGATCAAAAACTTAATTCGAATTTAATTTTTTATTAATTTATTAAGGTATTAATTGACGGATATTAATTTATAGAGGTTATACTATATAATTATTATTTATATTCGCTAATGAAACCCCTAGATATATTTTTATGATCAAATGCCATGAGTTAACGCAGAAAATAATCTTATAATACATCTATATATATATATAGAGAGAGAGAGAGAGAGAGAGAGAATTAGAACCCAACCTGAGTTTTAATATATACTCCCTCTGTTCCAATTTGTATGTTGTTTTAGATGTTTTTTCTTGTTCCATTTTATTTGTTTTTACAAGTTTCTATGCAAAGTTAATATTTATTTATTATGTTATGATTATTTATATTATAAAGTATCTTTTGTGATTGGTTAGAATAATAGTAATGATGGTTTCTTAATCTGCGTGCTTTTAACTAAAACAACAAACAATTGGGACAGAGGGAGTAGCTCATAAGGTAGAGGAGACAATAGGCTATTTATTATAAGTTTTGGATTCGTTTCTTTTTATAAGAAATTTTCTTTAAAAAATACCATTAAACCAAATAGATAATTTAAAATTGGCTAATACTGTATTAACAGTTTCTTTACTATGAATTAAGAGCCGGACTTTATATAGAATGTTACGTCCATTTTGAAATCAAACTACAAGGAATTCGATTTGACCGAAATTAATTGTATAAATTAATAAGTTATATATTCATTAATTAATGCGTCGTATTCACAGGATAATGCTGGTGTATTCTACCATTCATAAGGAAACATAAAACTAATCAAAAAGTAAAAATATTTCGTGGATGTTCTTGAGAACATATTCCATGTAGCGAGGCATCATCTTTCCTTTTTAGGTAACCAATTATTTCGAAGCAAAACTACGAAGCTAGAATTTGCAAGTTGATCATTTTGCAACTTGTATGTATTTTTTTTTCTATTTTTTTCGTCAACATCATTGTATCCTATCAGATTTTGATCCGAGTGATGGCACAACGATATTATTAATACAAATCATTATCCTAGATATGTTGATACTTGATACCATGTTTTGTATTTAGGATTTATGATGTTTTAATGGAAAAGCCAATATATAATAATATAATGGTACTAAGTTTATATATTCACATTATCGTTTCTTACAATGTGAAATATAGCAATTGAAAAAAACTTGGAAAACCAATATTTAAAATATGCAAATATTTTTTAACCCAAATATGCGTATAATTAGGATTATCATTATGAAAATTATATCCAATATAATATTGGTTTTAACCCAGATATGCTTATATATATATATATATATATAATACTGAACACATGGTAAAAATATTCAAGTGGAGTCAATTTCAAATTATAAAATATTAATCCAAACCCGTCACAACATATAATCGAATAATATAAATATTGATTAATTTTTAATATCTTCATTTTTTATCAAATTAAATTAATAATTTTAATATTTATAGCAGTTTAACTATACTAATGTGACTATCTAATTTTAGCTAAATCTGTTGTTAATACAGTATCTAATTTATAATTTATATAAATATAACAACAGATTTAGCTAAATTATTTATAGCTAAAATAAATAATTATAAATTGGCTAATTTATAATTTATATAAATATAACGACAGATTTAGGTAAATTTTTATCAAGTTAACTTAATAATTGTAATATCTATAGCAGTTTAATTATGTTATATAAATTATATATTAAGAAACATATAAATATAATTATTCAAAAATTATTATTTAATTATGAAGGCATCAAAAACAAAAAAATATAGAGCTTAATACATGAGCATATGTTATTTCATTATAATATATCTAAATATATTAGACCAGTAAAAAACATGTTAAACTTAGATCATATAATCTTTACAGTGACTATTTTATTATAATTAAAACAATATAAAATTATTAACAAAATTATCACTTTATTCTAAGATGAATTAAACTTAAATCAATTAACTTTAACATCAACTATTTTATTTAAAACTTTAAATACTATAATTACGGGTTCGATGTCTGAGATTCCCATAATTTGAAGGATAAATAAAACGAACGGTATGTTATCCTTTTTTACTAGATCAACGGGTCATTGGACTCACGATAGTTGATATACGACGACAAAGTTATTATATTGTGTTTTTCTAAGCTATTAATTCGTATATATATAAGCTTCGAATGGTAACGTTTGAACCGCACCGTATCGCATTTAACAGTAACAAAAAATCTTTACATATATCTATACATTTTTATAACTGTAAAAACTGCATCGCAGTTGTACCGCTGGTTCTGTATCGTTCAATCCGTTGTTACCATTCGGATCCATATATAATAATAGTATTTCAAGAGTGGATCTTGACTAATGACTGCTGTGTCACTAGTCAATGATTTGGATCATTAATATACTAATCTTCTTATGATAGTCGATATAAATGTGTAGTAGTCCAGTCATGTTCAAAGTCCGATAAAATTACATTATTACGCCGACGAATCTTCCTTCAAGGGTCAAAGAGTTTTCCAACGGTGATACTATTTATCGCTGTTTATAATTTACTCTACATATTCACAAATGAAGGCAACTGAAAAACAGTTTCTATAAGGTTAAACAATTAAAAAGCTACAATACCACTATGAATGACACATTGACACTATCAGTAAGTGACTTAATTAAACACTATTTTATTCTCCTAAATAAACAAAGAAGTATCCATAAATTTTACCTAAATTGTTTATTCTGATGCATTACTATATAATCGAGTCATATATATGGCATAGTTTTTGTTCTTGATGTATGCGAGAATCAAAATAAATATCCAATATATGACTCGATTCGATTCTTCTCCATTAGTCCATTCCATATTAAATTAAGTCGGAAAAAATAATATTCAGCTCTTCTTTCTCAGACAGATATGCTTTCACCAGAAGGAAGTGGTTGTGTATTGCATTTGCAGTTGAGGCTGAGACTGGCATTCCACAAAGCTGCTCACAAAAGCTTCTTCTTCCTCATGCAACCCATCCAAGTTCTGTCATAATTTTAACAAATAATTAGTTATTAACTTAAGCTCAATTCAAATACAAAATTTCTTCTTTATTTATGTAAGCAAAAATTAATTTAAGAGGGGGAAAAAATAAGTTTTGTAGTTTGGTAATTAGATAATTTACCCAAAGGTCGTCGTCTTCTTGTTGTCTAGTGAAAGAAGAAGCAATCTTGGGGTTCTCAAAAACTTCGTCGTTTCGTGCAAACCTGCCACGTACTCTTGGTCTGTTGTCCGCCAACGTTTTCCGGCATGCATACTTTAAAAAAAAACCATTCAAATAAATTAAGCATAACTATGACAACTAAAAATATTCCATAAACTGAGATGTGTAAACTATTCAAATTATTAGATACACAGTGCGTTTAGTTTGAGTTTCCTGTTAGGTTAACGAGTTTATTGGTAAGTAGAATTTAGTAGATGTAGAAATTTAAGCAAATTCATTATTAGCTGAGCTCAATGACTTCAAAAAAAATTGGTCTAATTTAAATCAAGAGTACATCAAATATTTTTTTTGCCAAACTTTTTCTTTCATCTCTAAATACTAGTTAAAAATTATGATGTTATTCATTTAATGATTTTTCATTTAAAAGTGTTTTCAAGTTTAAAAAGCACAAATGCGCAAACATTGTTATCTAAAATCACTTATTTGATATTAAAATTCATACATTACATTTTAAAAATGAGTGAATTTTTAAAACTATACATAGATTTCTAGATTAAACTAATCAAAATTCATTAACGAAAAACATATATTTCCTTTATTAATTTTTACGTGAGAAAATATCAATGACTGACTAAACGGAATGAACAGTTATTATTATTACCTTAATGGTTTTAGTGAAGTTTCTTTGTGTTCGTTTAGCTCTGTACTTTGAAATCTTCTCTTTACGTTCTTCGGCACTGTAACGTCCCACCTTCAAATTCTGTTCTTCTCCGGAAAACGGCGTCGTCGACGAGCTCTCCACAACTAAAGGACTCGAGTATGATCTTTGTCCCGTAAAATCCCTCCTCAAATTCTTATAAAGAAAACAAAAAAAAAGTTACTCTTTTTTTCTTTGGAGGTGATAATATTACAGAGGAAAACAGAGGTTTAAATAGTAATTAATACCTTCAAATCTCCAGTGCTGTAGACTCGTCGCATGTGACCGGAGAGGAAGGAGTTTTCCGGCGAGCTTAATAGATTCTGATTCTGAAAATCTGAGGAATCTTCCATGACTGGAACACCAAACGGAGAATGATACACGAGATGCTCTGTTTTGACGGCGTCGAAGCTTTCGAAACCAGAGAAATCGGGGAAACTATTTGTGTGAGAGAGATTTAAGGTTTGGAGCTGAGAGATTGGTGGAGAAGAAGAGAGGAGATGATGAGTGGAAGAGTTAAAATTTTCAAAGGAACTAAGGGATTGATTGTCTACTGGATTGAGATACGGATTGTTGCCGAAGAGATCTGTTGTTGTGTCGGAAGAAAACATATCTGGTTCAATGCTACTTGAATGGTGGCAAATTGAGGAAGAAGATGAAGAACCATCAAAGATGTAAAGATCAGAATCCATTTTTTTTTTTCCAACGCAAACTCTAGATTCTCAATGAAAGAAAAGAAGAAGAAGACAGCAAAACAATTCAATCTTTTGGGTTATGTTCTGTCTTTTTTTTTTTGGTTTGTCTCTGCAATTGAATTGACCAAATGAAACGGTTACAGAGAGCACAAGTGACACTCGTGATCTTTGTTTTTTGGAACATCACCAGAATCCAAAAATGGCAACAAAAATAGCTTTTTTTTCTTAATGCAAAATTTGGACTTTTTTCCGAGAAAGTGTTTTCCTTTCTTTCTTGCTTTAGTTTCTGGTTTCAGGACCAAGACACAACAGATCCAGTTTATTTGGTCTGCTGGCCGATGTTTATATAGCGGACAAAAATGGAACTTGACAGATATGCCCTTGTGTTTTATGTTAAGTCTATTGATCCATTTACACCTAATTAATAGTGTCCCTGTTGTGTCACACATGTTGAGTTCAAAGTAGGTCAAATTATGTTGATAAATAAAATTTCACACTTTTCTTTCTCTCCTTTGCCCTGCTCGAGCATCGAACAGGTCTCGTGTTTTGCAACTGGTTTTATGTTTCCCCGGATCTGCTTCTTGGATTTTGGAGGTTGTTTCTCTCCTTATTACATTTCCTTTCAGTTTATCATCTATGTTCGGGTCTCTTCAAATTGTGTCCTTTTAGTGTTGGGAGGATGTGGTGGAAAATGCTTCGGGCAACAACAGTTTTAGACTTTGCGAGACATTCATACCAATGTTGTCTGTTATTTGGATATGTCTATGGTTTAGTGTTGGATTCTCTATATAATCACTTATTCTTTTTACTGATTTTTTTTTTTTTTTGGTCAAGGGCTTTCATTAAGCATTAAAGTGTTACTCTCCATAAGAGGAGTATACAACGTGGCCACAAAGAGCCGAAACAAACAGAGCAATGATCGAAAAGTAGATCAAGCCATACACAATGCAAAGGATAACAAGCTTCAGAAGTAAAGATAGGGGCGACAAGAGAAACAAAACCAATAAAACCTTCGCAAGACGACCTTTAGAAAAGGAATCTTCCTTAGCATCTTGGCAGCTCCAGACATAATCGCCGAGAGGCATCCACGCCTCAGGGGCCAAAGAGACCGAAGAGTCAGCATCACAGACTGCTGTAATAGAAACGAGTTGGAGCAGATTTGCGGCAGCAAGCAGCACCTTCTTCAACATTAAATTCCTGAACTCAACACCACACCGAACAAATGGGAGGAGAACAGTACTCATAACATAGGGATCAAGACTACTCGAGCCTAAACGATCACTACTCAATTGGATAAAATGGGCGACCATAGCATTCTTTCCTACTAGCAATAGAGGAGAAAGATACAACCTCGAACTTTTTAATCCTATGAGCCAATACTCTGAACCTCCAGATAACAAACCCAATCCGACAACCGATTGGGATAACACCTCAAGCTGAGGAATAACAGAGCAATAATAAAGCGCAACATCCTCATAAAGAGGTAAGATGAGATCCTCATAAAGAGGTAAGATGAGTTCCTCATAAAGAGGTAATATGAGATCCTCATAAAGAGGTAAGATGAGTTCCTCATAAAGAGGTAAGATGAGATTCTTTAGCCAAGAACACAACATTGTAACATCCTCATAAGGAGGTAACAAGAACTCCGATCGATAAAAGAGACCTAAAGGATCCAGTAGAAGTGATTTGATTCCTTGACATGTGGAGAAAATACCTTCGTGAGGCCTGCACAAAGCAGAGGAAGGTCGTAGTCCGCATAGCTTGACCAAATACCCAGCTGAGACAGAGGTCAAAGAGATCGACATAGGAGGGGAAAACAAGCGTCCAGAGACGCAGATGATGCCACCAGAGGGCACAGGAGGAAGAGACACTATATAAGGAGTGCCACTCCAAACTCCGAAGGAAGCTGATGAAGTATGACGGTGGAAATCGGGAGCAGAAGGCCATTTGAGAAACCTCACGGAGTCGCCGCATCTAACATAATGGTTATAGCTTGAAAAGAGACTCACTAACTCCGGGAGAACCCGTCCTCGAGATTCAAGAACCAAAGAGAGAGTCGAGTCAAGCCACAGAGCACGATAACCAGAGCTGCTACCAAACGCCGTGGCGGAGTTCCCGAAAGCGGCTGGAGACTGGAGTAGACCCATCCTTAAAGTGGCTGAGACCAGAGCGGTAAGTTCGAACCACCGTCCTCGAGTGGTCGAATCTACACAAAATGGACACTCCACCTTAGGAGAAGCAACGAGAACCAGACAGTCTGGCCAGGGGGACGTCCACCGGAAGAGGCGACAAGAGAAGCCACCCGCTAACATAACTAGATCTACAGAAACCACAGAGGAAGAGAGGAACAAAGAGGAGGTCTAAAGAGAGAGGAGAAAGAGGGGGTCCCTCTCACGGCGTCGGTGAGAAACACCGCCAACCGGAGAGGGAGATCACCGGCAAGAAGATGTGACGGCGGCTGTAGAAAATAAGGGGTTGAGAGAGAGAGATTCCCTCTCAATTTTTATTTAACCATTTTTTTCTTTTTACTGATTATGTATGTAAATTTGAGATTAATGTTTTAACTAGTGATCATTAAAAAATAAAATAATAAGAATGAAAAAGAATATTTGTTACTTATTGTTGATTTCCAAAATTTGATAAAAAAAAATATTTGTGTTTGATAATTCTCTAAAATCACGTGGAACAAATATTACTTATAAATACTGTAACTGGAATACATCAAATGCCAGAAAACAAAAAATCCATAAGGAGACTTAGGCCAAACATGGCAAACAAAAAAAAAAGCGGAAATTAAAACCAAAAATTTACACCAGAGCTAACGATGACAGTATTATCAACAACAAAATTAGTAAATATTTAGAGTTCAAATAGTAACAAAAAGAAAAAAAAATTCATCTTTAGCCCGAAAAAGTTAGCGGCTTATGTAAAATTACTTTTGTATTTCACCTTGATCAATAATCTAGATGACAAAAAAAAACCAAGAGAAATAAAAACATTAAGGCTATAAAACTAATTTTTTTACAATGTTTATTTGAAGTCATTTCTTATATATACAAAATGCATATATTGTTGGAAAATAGCCCTAGTTAGATTATAAATAGTATAAATTAACGAAATAATAAAATCCTTAGCTATTCTACTAAGTAAACAAATAGTGTATATATAAATATTGGTTAGGACAGTTTTTCAGTAGATTTATAGTGGACTTTAATGTAAAAATATTCCAGAACTTTGTCGATAAACACATAATTAAATCGAATTATTCAGTGTCGAGGATTTTTTATAGGAATTTTCTCTCTCTGATGTATGTTTCTAATATATATTCTACTAGAGTACTGCTACTAGGTATGACATAAGCAAAAGTAAGAACTGATAAAAAAAACTTTTGAGGTCGTACTTGCTATTACAGTAGAAACAAACAGAATCTAATTCTAGCGCCAGCCGCTAATGAAAAACTGTGTAAATAAAAAATAATTTTACTAGTTATAATGGGCTTAAATGTGAGGCCCAAATTACCAGTTAGGCCTAACGGTGTATGTTAATGGGCCGAAATGTTAGGTGCAAAAAAATAACAAGCTAAGAAAATGCGATGAGAAGAAGAAAGCTCAAGGGATTATCGCCGGCGACGAGCTCGACCGACGGCGATGGCATTTTCTCATTCCAGATTTCCCACAAACACTAATTCGTCGGAACATCACGAAAATCTACAAAAATTCTTAACCTCTTCTGATTTGATTCCTCTATTCGTACGAAATCGAATCCGAATCGGTTCAGATGTAATTCACTGGTGGCTTCCAGATTCTTCTCCGAGTTTGGAGAAGTTAGCAATGGTAAGTTTGAACATCACGTTAGTTTCTTTTTTACTTGTGCTACATTTTGTGTGGACTAGAAAACACTTTGTTATATCCTATTATGTGTAAGAGGCAAACAAAGTGGACACTTGTAAGTTGTTCTCTTTGTCTCACCCTTTTTTGCGTGTGTCTTGTGTTGTGTCTGTGTGTGTGTGGCCACTAATGTAATAAAACGGATTAACGTTGGTAGGGAAGTTGAGACACAGAGAGGGAGATATCTTATCCATGGCGGCTATTGCTAGTCTCCAAGCAATTCATCTCAAATTCGGACGACGTGGCAGCATCCGATGTGGGATCGCGGAGCCGAGCGGAGAGCCAGCTCCGATGGGGCAGAAGACTAGATACAACGATGGTTTGGCGGAGAGAGTGTTCATGGGGCTGTTCGCCAGGAAGATGGACAAGTTTGGTGGCTCGATGAAGATGAAGAAGAACAAGGACGAGACCAAGGAGAAAGGGTTTTGGGAATACGACTACGAGAGCTTCGTTGAGGTTTCAAAGAGAGTAATGCAGGGACGATCAAGGTCGCAGCAGCAAGAGGCCGTGAGAGAGGTTCTTCTCTCCATGCTTCCTCCTGGCGCTCCTGAACAGTTTCGAAAACTGTTCCCACCGACGAAATGGGCTGCAGAGTTCAATGCAGCTCTTACAGTGCCTTTCTTTCACTGGTTGGTCGGTCCTTCCGAGGTCATAGAAGTGGAAGTGAACGGGGTGAAACAGAGAAGTGGAGTTCGTATAAAGAAATGCAGGTATGTCTTCCAACATGTTTTGACTACTACTTGTTGTCGTCATGTTCTAAAATTGTAACAGACTTTGCTTTTGCTCCTACTGTTGATATTGAAGGTATCTGGAGAACAGTGGGTGTGTAGGAATGTGTGTGAATATGTGCAAGATCCCAACACAAGATTTCTTCACCAATGAGTTTGGCCTTCCACTCACCATGAACCCAAGTAAGTATCTCTTTCTCACCATCTCTTGCTCCTCTAACATTGGGGTTTTGTTTACATAAGTATCCATTTTGTTGTTGCAGATTTTGAAGATATGAGTTGCGAGATGATATACGGGCAAGCGCCTCCTGCCTTTGAGGAGGATTCAGCCACCAAACAACCTTGTCTAGCAGACATATGTACGTATTACAAGGTCTGATATTGCACAGGTTTAGCTATTATGTAATCTAACTAACACACGATGATGTTGCTTGCCTGCAGGTTCTATGTCCAATCCGAGCTCCCCGATCTGCCCTAAACTACAGGCATGAACGGCATTGGATCAGCCAGATGTGCTATTTCGGAGAGATATACATTACATACTTTTTTCACAAACACATACACATCAAAATCAACAGTGTAAAGAGTTTGATACTAGTTAGTACTCTGTGTTTCTATTCTGGTTGAGTTGTGAAAGTTTATGATAATACATACACTCGAGCTTGCTCATCTCCATTTGTTTCAATTCCAAATTGGTTATCCTTAAAGTTACTCAAAATAAATATCCTAACAAAAACGAGACTAGCCTAGCTTTAAAAGCGTCACTGCATTTGATTCCTCTGTTTTTTGTATCCTGTTCCTCTAGCTAGGTTGTACGAAATTGAACAGATGAAGCATTAATGGTTGAGTGGGCCACACCAAGAGGTGCAAACAGAAAAAAATAGTGTGATTGGGAGGTGATTCATTGAAAGCACAGGGAAGTTGTTGGCCCAACAAACAGTCGTGATGAAACTACCAGAAGCATTAAACTGTGATTGTTAGCTACCTTAAGAGTAAGCCAACTTCTGTTTCTGCCCACTTTTCTTACTCTCTAAAGATATAAGCTAACTCTGAGTTCAAGAGAGAGAGAGAGAGAGAGAGAAAGACCCAAGAAAGAATGATTAGAGTTGATAAACATGTGATGACTCCTTCAGCTTTACAACACACTTCCATCTTCTAAAAGTGCTAATAGATTAACACTACTTTCTTTTTCCTTTTTCCTTTATACTCAGATACATAATTCTAAGAAAAAAAAGACATCTCACCACATCCTTTTACAGCTAAAGCTAGATATGAAGATGGAGAGGAGTCATGAAACGATGATGACCAGAATCCCCACTTCAGATCCTCAAGATACCAGCGTAGGAGAAGAGGATATAATGGACTCCGTCTGCAAAGCCTGGAAACTCTATGATAACCCTTACTACTGCTGCTCAAAGTCTCAACAGCAACAACACCAACGCAAGTCTTTTATTTGGGATCTGAATTTCACAAGGGTCTTCATGGAATCTGAGCTAGACAAAGCTCGAGCGAAGATCAAGGAATTGAAGGCAGAGCTGGAGTACGAGAGAAAAGCTCGAAGACGGGCAGAGTTCATAAACAAGAAGCTGGCCAGAGATGTGGAGGAGGAGAGAATGGGCAGAGAAGCAGAGGAGATGCAGTACAAGCGGCTCTTGAAAGAGAGGTCGTCTGAGAGATCAGAGATTGTCCGGATGAGACAAGAACTTGAGGAAGAGAGGCAGATGCATATGTTGGCAGAGGTTTTGAGGGAAGAGAGAGTTCAGATGAAGCTGTCGGATGCAAGGCTTTTCTTGGAGGAGAAGCTATCTGAGTTAGAGAAATCTAGCAGAGAAGGAGACAAGGAGAGGAACATCATGACGAAACCAAAGATACTGGAGAGAGCGTGTAGCACACCTGCGAGTAGGAGGTGTGAGAATCCACACATAAAGAGAGGGATCAAAGGGTTTGTGGAGTTCCCAAGAGTCATGAGAGCAATAAGATCGAAAAGTGAGCAATGGGGTTCAAAGCTCGAGTGCCAAAAGGTTCAGCTCAAGACTCTGCTCCGACAAAAGACCACCCCGAGATGTACATCTCTTCGGTCATCTGCTTGATACTGTAAAGCTTAGATTCTGTCTCATTCAATCTAAATAATTCACATCTAAAACTGAAGCTGTACTAATAAGGATTCTCTTTGTATGTATTAATCTGTGGATTTTGCTCAGATTTTGTAATGTAATAATATTGTTTGTAACGTTCATTATGTGTCTAAGATCACTCACTAACTATTACCAGTTACAATGTAAAACCTGAAATCAAATTGAACAAAATCTCACGCTCTTAATGCATAATCGATTCTAAACATTTAAGTTGTGGCCCCAAACGTAAAAATCAAAAATCTATCAATTTTTGAATTTGTTGATTTTTAAAAATTTGGGTTGTGGTCCAAAAAGTATTTGAAAACAAAAACTGATATTCAAAAAAAAAAATATCAGCATTCCCGAAGGTCAAATTTTGAACCAATCAAAAACCAGAGTTCGCTAAATTCTAGGTCAAACTTGTCCAAAGAAAAGTTGTAGTCAAAGTTTTTCATTTTTCTAAGAAATTGATTTGATTTAAAGTTTCTTCGTTGAAGAGAAAATAAATTAAAAAGAGAGAAAGAGTGAGTGAGGGAGAGGTTTCAGTTTCTGCATCTTTTTCAGCTTAAAGGTTTCCGCGTAAAGAAGATCAGATTCTAATTAAATTTTTGTTCCCATTCGTAACCGATTTTTTTTCGATTTATGGCTTATTTGTATGGATACTAATGATCTCTAGGGTTTTCGATCTTTTAGGAATTTTGTCTTTTTGGGGATTTTCGCAATGGCGGGATCGCAGGATAAGCTCGAGAAGATGAAGCAACGCCAGGATTACCGGAACTTATGGCACTCCGATCTCATGGGCACCGTCACCGCCGATACTCCATGTAAATCTCTCTGTCTCTTCACTCTCTTTTCGATTTCTCAATCTTAATTGGAGAAATGATTTTCCTTTTTTTTTTTGGTATCTGCTTCTGCAGATTGTTGCTTGGCGTGTCTGTGGTAAGTTGCGATTGCTCTGTATGCTGTTAGTTGTAAATCTGAGATTTTTTCTTTAATTTGACTTCAAATATTGATTTTTTTCTTTTTCATTTTAATATGTAAAGCATATGTTTTTAGCCCAATTAGATTCGTGTTAGCAATCAAACTAGCAGATACTGAATCGATTATGAACTTGCTTCAGTGGTTATGGTATTGGATGATGATCTAGTGAATTAAGATCTCTATAAGAGCATAGACAATTGTTTTCCCCAAAATTGTACCAGTGTGATTCGTGATCTGATCTTTATAGAATGAATTAATGAACGAACAAGTGCATTTCTCTTGTTTGATTGGTTGCTGTTGTTTCTCTGTATGTTTTGTGATACACATTTGATATGTTCTTTGTTTATTTGCTGTAGTGGACCTTGTGTTTCTTACTTGCTTCGGAGAAGAGCACTTTACAATGACATGTCAAGGTATGAAGTTTGTAATGGATGTAGATTATTGGTTAAAAAGATTTATTATTATTTCGTTTGCTGAGATATTGTGAGTGTTTCTGTTCTGTTTTTTTGCAGGTATACTTGCTGTGCTGGATATATGCCTTGTAGTGGGAGGTGTGGAGAAAGCAAATGCCCTCAGCTTTGCCTTGCCACCGAGGTGAGTCTTCGATTATATACATCAGTGAATCTGAATTCTTGTTTTGGTGAACAAAATGAAATGGGAATGGGAACATGAAACAGCTTATGATATAGACATTTTGTTGATCATTCCTTTTTTCGCTCATCTCTGTGCTTCTGTGACTTTTGTTCTAATCTGAAAACTTTGATTACGTCGAAGCCCTTTTCTAGAAATGTTTACTGGCTCGCTGTGTTCTCTGTATGCTCTCTTTTTCGGATTGCTTTGCTCATTTCATTTGACTCTGAGATCACATTATCTCTTTGAGACCCTTACCAGAGAAGTGGATGTTTTTGGCTTGTAAAACTTGCTTGCATGAGTCGTTTGCGATAATTCAACAGTAGATCGCTTGATGATTCTATGATTTGGCATTTGTTTGAAGCAACTTGCAATTGAAAATTTTCAGGTTTTCCTCTGTTTCGGAAACTCTGTGGCCTCTACCCGCTTTCTTCTCCAGGACGAATTCAACATCCAGACCACAAAATGCGACAATTGCATTATTGTACTCTCTTTTTCTTCTTCTATTTTAACCGGTTTTACACAGAATACATATTTGTGTGGATCAAGACAAATCTCGTCGTGGGCGTTTTGCAGGGATTTATGTTCTGCCTAAGCCAAGTCGCTTGCATATTCTCTATTGTCGCTTGCCTCGTCGGTAGCGATGAACTTTCTGAAGCTTCTCAGATACTCTCTTGCTGTGCTGATATGGTCTACTGCACGTATGTATTTACTCTTACTGTGATTTTTCACTATATTAATTTTTACGCATCGTCAATGCTTTAACGCACGGTCTTGATTTTTCTTGCAGGGTCTGCGCGTGTATGCAGGTACAAGAAAGCGAGAACGAGAAACTAATCTCTTAGCTTCTGAAACTTGGTTTTCTTATGGTATATATAACCAAAATTCAATCTTCTTCTTGCAGACACAACACAAGCTTGAAATGGACAAAAGAGATGGAGTGTTTGGATCTCAACCAATGGGCGTGCCACCGGCTCAGCAGATGTCACGGTTTGATCAACCCGTCCCTCCTCCGGTCGGATACCCTCATGCATCATACCCGCCGGCTCAAGGCTACCCTCCTGCATCTTACCCGCCGGCTCAAGGCTATCCTCCTGCATCTTACCCTCCTCCCGGTTATCCCCAACATTGAGAAACTTTAAACCGATATCTTCATATTCTGTGTCAAAAGTGTTGTTGTCTCTGTGTAGGTTGTTATATTGTTGTCAGCTATCTTCCTCAGTTCTGGGGTTGCTTTGCAAGTATCAGTACTCGGTTAAGCTTTGGTATCATATGGTGTGTTGATTTTGTTGGTATTTTTCTCCCATTTATCTGATGAACTCAAAAGTTTAGAACCTTGATGTGTCTATATGTGTGGGTTTATTCCTTTATGTTTGCATTCTCGGTATTGTGATTTCGTTTCATTTGCTTGACCAACCGGTTCACGTCTACAAAACCGGGTTATTTTTTTCCCTAGTCCTGTTTCTTCAGTTTTCTCCTCTTATAAGCCAGCCAAACTCGGCAGCATGAAGAACACTGCTAATTTATTAATGGTCTAATACATGTAGCCTAAATATCTCTCGTTTGGTTTAACCTAAAAGTTTCTCAAACTAGAGTCCATAAGTCGAATTGGAAGCCAAATCAATGGATCCAATAAAATTAAATTCTGTTTTTGAGCCTCGAGTGTAGTAGATGCCGATGCTGGAGTAATAATCACTAGTTTGGAAGATGCATGGTTAAAAAGACATTTTCATAAAATATGTAATTGGGTGTCTAGACTCGAGATCTCTCACACCTCCATTGAAGAAAGATGTGGGCAGAGATAGAAAGTGGTGGCCACATATAATTCAATAACTCCTATATGATGCTTGGGTTATAAGCAAACATCAATTCTTAGAGTGGAGTGGCAGTCTAAAACAATGAAATTGTATTAATCTTTGTTTTGTAATATTCATTATGTATATTCATGGGTGCTAGAAGATTACTCCATTCTTATTTTGTGTATCTGACATTCATATATTTTGCATGAGTACTTGTGTTTAATGTTTTTGAGATATATATATATATATAGATGTCAATGCACATACTACATACTATAAGAGACTTAATTAAGTGATTGAAAGGATCTTCAACTTCATCTCCGTTCGCAGGCATGTCCCATTTTTCATCCTCCTTGACAAGCTTATTCTTCAATCTTAAGCAAAGCAACATGCATTCAATATATTGCTCAGACCTAATTTAGATATTAAAAAAAATTACAGGAAAAAAGAGAAGAATAAGAACAATAACCTATGTTCAGTGGCGATTCTACATTCAGTAAGAATGGGGCAGCCCCCTTAACTTTTGTCAGAATTAGTCTAATTGTTTAAAGACTTATGAGAATACCCATCTATATATATTATTCTATGAGTATTTGATTTTGCTTCTCATAAAAATGATTTCAAGATACGCCACTGCCTATGGTCTGCCAAATTTCAAAAGAACAGAGTGTTGGATCGAATATGTTTTGCAATTATGTGTGGTTTAGGGATGATTAAATTTACATTTCTCTTAGATCTTACTGTAAGTTTAGTTAAGTTGATTATTTTTTGTTACTCCCATGCAGTGCCGATGCACTATTTTGAACTGTTCTAAACGAATTCAAAAATTGTGCATTTTTTCAAAATAGTGCATTTTTATTATAGATCATAAAATAATAATAATATAGAAAAAAAATTTTATGTCAAAGTTTCGTAAGGTAATCAAACTCTATAAACTATTTATAAAAAAATAAAAAATAAAACAATTTATTATTCAAATATAACTTTTTTGGATTTGGTTCCTGATGGAGTAGATGTAGTAGCTAGAGATAATCTTCCTCAGGAAGTTGCAGATGGAGATGGAGATAATAGAACGGTCGCCAAATTGAGAGCAGTGGCTTTGACATCAATGGGAACAGATTTGAAGAACCGTGATGGCAAAAGAATCCGCTGGTTTTGTCGTCGAGTTCTCACACTTGAGAAGTACAGAAGTGAACTTCAGGATTACTTGACACATAAGATGAAATCTGTTAACCCCAACCTATCAGCGTTGATTGGCGAACCCACATTTGCTTCTTTGATTTTTCTGAGGAGGTTTCGAATTTTTAACTTAGCTTTTGTTGGTTGTATACTTTTAGGCAAGCGGAGAGTCCTCTGTAACAAAAAAAATTGCATACCAAGAGAACTTTTATAATTTCTCCCGAAGTTTCTCATTTGAGAATTCATTTTTCACATATTGGCTTTTTTCTTCTTTTTATTTATTTAATGATTAGATCTTTTGTTAGATTTATTGACAAGTTATTTTTTTTGCAATTTAATGATAGAAAAAATTGTTATTCTTTGAAACTATGGTTAAAAGTTTATTTGTTGTTACTTAATAATGTCACTATTTCAACAAAGTTTATTTTTATTTTTGTGGTAAACCCGAAAGCAAAAAAAAAATGATTAGATTTAGAAGCGTGTGGGCTCGGTCGACGTATTGGTTTAGAAATATACAAAAGCACACGCACAGACAAGTCCACGTATGCCACGTGGCGACAGCATAACATATTCCAAAGTTTTCAACACATGCGAAGCTTCTCTCCGCGTCACGCTCTCTGCTGACAAACTCTTTTGGATGAAACTCTTCAATGTCTTTTTTTTTTCTTTTTCTTTCACTCGCTCCTAATCCCCAATGATTATTGTTGATTCTTCAAAACGCAAAAGTTTGATAAGTCTCCCAGCTCATCGTGAATTATACAACAAATAAAAAACAATAGTCCTAGTTCTAGCTAGTGTAGAGCGATCGACCCAAATTCCTTAATATTTATCTTCTTTTTTTTTCTCTGGCCAAAAGAGCTTTTATTAATTTGATGGTTTCACAGACGAATGATGGACATTGATAATATACGTATTACATAGATGGAAATAACATTGCTTTCCTAGCTAGTAAATCAGCAGGTTTAGTACAGTTTTGTTTTACGAAAGAAAAACTTGGTTTATGAGAATAAATATCGTCGTTGCCTAACTGTCAAGATATTATGTTGTAGTCTCATATTTGCTGTCTTTCTATGGAGAATGGTGTTGATTGTCAGATTCTCCTTTGAAAATGACTTGGCCAAATCCTAGATATTATACCGACTGCATAGCCCAGATAAGAACAAAAACTATAAAACAATAATAAATCAAGAATAAAACTCATTTAGATATATATTTGGAAAATGGCATGCCAATCTTCTAGGTGATTTTTTTCATCATGAACCTGTGAATGGTTATGGAGAAAAACCTCAGAATTTGCGCTTCTTGCTGTATTTTAAATTTTTTAATGCGTTATGCGTGATTTACAAAATGTAGTGAGAAATGGCTTGGAACAATTTTTTCTTTTTTCTTACGGATCTTCCAAATAAACTATATTATCTATATAAACTGCTATATTCTTAATCGGTTAATATCATTATTTTTTATTGAGGTTTTTTCCTACTGTCTATGACTTTGGAATTTTTTGGGGGGTTTTGTAACAACTTTAAATAAAATAGGAAATATATTAAAATGACACATTTAGTAATTTTGTCAGTGAGTAAGTTTATTATTATTTCCATAACAAGAAAGAGAGGCTACAAATCTATAATAACTCAAAATTTAACCCTTTTTTTTTCTTCTGAATAGATGATACAATTTCTTTCTTCTTCTTTTTTTCACTAGGCTGTAACCACTACCTAATTTTTTAATTTACATCCCTGAGCCACCAAACACAAGACTAATAACAAAGTACTACAAAAAGAAAAATTATATTACCATTTCAAGAGAGGGAGAAAAAGAAAGAAGAACTACGTCCTAAGATGATTCAGCAAGAAGTTCAGAAACTTCAGTAGATTCAGACCAAAGCTTTCGATTAAACGCCATCTGAAGATCATCAGGTATAAACTGCGTACGACAAAGTGGACACGTCATCTGGTTATAATCCATCATCCAACGGTCCACACACCCTTTATGGAATATATGCCTGCAGTTCGTCAGCCGTCGGATCTCGTCGTCGTTTTCGAAATCGTAGAGACACACTGCGCAACATTCGGATTCGGGTCGGTTTAGATCCGAGAATCTTACAACGGGCAAGATCTCTCCAGCTAGCAGCGCTGCTGAAAACATGTTAGAGTCTTGGTGGCTTGAGGTGGTTGAGTTTGGTGGTGGCTCGGACCATGTAGATGAAACCGGTTCGGGTTCTAAGAAATCGGGTAAACCAATGAGCCAGAAAATTGTGGATATTAGTTTTCGGATCAGACCTAAGAAAGAGAGTACATGAAGGAAGATTTTTGGGAGAAGGAGCTCGGAATAGCCCACCGGAAAACCCATTGACTCGCCGTTAGAGAGAGAAACTGTAACAAAGAGAGAGAACAGAGAGAAGAGAGATAGTTTTGGATTGTGATGAAAAGATGGAGAGGGTTGGATTTATATATAGTTGAGTGTGTGTATATGTATATATTAATATTAGATGTGATTAGTTAATTAATTAAGTATTGCTTTGTTAATTTAATAGTCAATAATGTGTTTATATTTGGCGTGTTGTTTCTTTCGTATTTAATTATTTTGCTTGATGAAGGATATGGCGAGGAATGTGGTGATGATGTTTCTTTAGGTTATATAATATATATATATATTATAGACTAATCGACTTGTTTTTGTTCCTATGTAAAAATTAGAATTTTTTTTTCTTCTGCATGCCAGATATTATAAAAGTTTCGTAATGATGTTCATGTATTTTTGAAAGCATTAGGTTTAAATTTTCAGTAATAACGTTTGATTTTAACATAACAGATAGTCCATTGCAAATCATTTTTCTTTTCTTTTACACGTTTTACCGTTCAGTTAATTATATGTACATTGACGGGATGACATCTATATACATATCTCAAAAACGTTAACCACAAGTGCTCATGCAAAATATATGGGTGTCAGATACAAACAAAAGTAGAATGGAGTAATCTTACGAAACAAAGATTAATACAATTTCATTGTTTTAGTCTTCCACTCCACTCTAAGAATATATTGATGTTTGCTTATAACCCAAACTAGTCAGATTCGTAAAAAAGTTAATCCTTTTACGTACAAACTAGCATATGTTAAATATTAAGCCAAAAAATGATGGAATGTGCAGAACAAAATAAGTGAGAGATTATAGATGGTTTCTTGATAACCAAGATAATATTTTGAGATAGACTTATTCGTCTAGTGGTTTCACTGAATAGTATAATATAGTGTGCGTGTTTTAAGGATTTTCATGAAGTATATGTCATTAGCGTATCTAAATTTAAAATCCCTTTTTGATATAAATGACTATTTCAGTAACTCTTTTTTCAGCTATTTGGTAGTAGAAATCTTGTTATAGCTTAGTTGAGTTCTTTTAAAAAGAAAACAAAATCCGCAAGTACGTTGTTTAAAAATAACAAAATTTCTTATGTGTTACGACTCAAAGTGCATATTATGGTTAACATAAAATAGTCCGAAAATTCTTTCAAAAAAAAAAATAGTCCGAAAAAGCGAATTAAAATAGTTATAGAAAAGTATTTAGCAATTTAAAAAGGTTAAAACCTGATCGAATGCAAAAAGAATGGAGCAATTCGTTTGCCGCGTGACTACTGAAATCAGGCTAGTTTCAATGTTCTTTTCAGAGAATTATTAAAGTATTAATGTGAATCTGTATATACTACATACAATTGAGGTAAAGGCAGATCGTTAGGTTCATTTCATTCCAATTTGTCTACACCTCTTTTGGATTATGCATGCTACATAAATGCATTTATATTCACATCAATGTAAATTACAAAACATAAAGAATCAAAATTACATTGTATTCTATAAAATTGTACCAGAAAATCTTATTTGGCTGTTACATTTTGGCACGAACAAGGCGAAATTGTATCTATCAAATCTGGCGTATTGGAATCACAATAATAGATACAGTTATTGATGAACTTTGAATTCAAATCCAAATCTATGTTTGTATCTTCACATGACTGGTTGAGATATCATCGATCTACATATTCGTCAATTGCTATTAAGATTCTTCACTTATTGACTTTTTTTTATAAATGAAATATTATACTAGTGGCCTAGATTAATTCTTTGCACGTCGAAAAGTCTTTGTAGCTCTTCAAGTTCGATTTTGATTCCGTTTATCACATATACTTCTTTTTCTTTTTTTTGTCAAACAAACAAATATACTTCTAGAATTCAATATTAATTTGCCTAACCAAGAATATTTGGGGATCTATTTCAAGAGAGGGAGAGTCATATGGGTATCTGACTAAGTTGTACGAAAGAGCCAAAGCAGCACTGACCCACCTCACACCCTCTCCATCTTCTCTCCCACATTTCACATTCCGTCATTTAACACTTTTTATTTTGCAATACATTAATACACACACACAGATATATATTATATAAGTATGTTTATGCATCTATGTTACTTGGCCAATATTTCAGTGGATAAAAAATTCCCAATTGATTGGATTTATATGTGTCATCCAGTCGTTGCTTTGTCAACATTTGTAATGAACTTTGGAAATTTTGAATCCACCACATGGTAAAAGGTGTGAGAGTACAAAAAACACCAGCCTATTTGTCTCCCAATTTTTAACCACACACTCATGTTTAAGAAGGGTTTAGAGAATAATTAAAAAGTAGTGTCACACTAACTGTCAGTTTTTGGCGTTAGTAAATACTCCATATATTAACAGATAAGCCAGCTAAATCCAGCCAAGATTAATCCCTTTTGTCTGGAAAATTAACTTAACAAACTTAACAAACCAAATTAAGGAAATATTTTTTTTTTTTAAAATAACTAAAGATAGAAAAACATCCTAATTTTAACTATTTAATTCATTTGGTTAGTGACTTACTTATGAGCAGTGTTCAAAACAGTACTAAAAGTTTAGACGGTTTTCTACCGTGACAATTACACCGGGTGCGTGTACGTAGAAGTCTGATCCATTTTTAGCATAATAATTATTTTTATATTTTAATCTATACAAACCTCTAAAATGGGGGGAAGTAAATAAATAATGTACAAATACGTATATTAGGTTCAAACCAATGTTTTTAAAATCGGACCGGAAGCTGAACCGGAAAAGCTTCCGGTTCATGGGTTAATATGGTTCGACCGGGATTAACCGGATTCAATTGATTTTGATAATACTTTATAAATAATAGATAATGATATGTATTTTATTTTATTAATAATTACAAATATAATATAACTGGTTAAATACCAAATAAAATACTTTTATAATTAAAATGTTTTAAAAACCCTTTAAAAGTAACAACTTGATGCTCTAATACTAAAAATAAAACTAGAAAAGGTAATTAAAAGAATTAATTGCACTCATTTTTACAATTTGTTTTCAAACTCGGTTTATCCCGTTCGCTGGTTCAACGGTTTTTTGGGTTTTTGGCGGGTTGATATGAGTTTTTTACCGGTCTAGTTTCCTTTGGATTTTGATCCCAACCCGGAAAAACTTCCGGTTCATGGGTTAATGTGGTCCGACCGCCGGTCCGATCCGGTTTTCAAAACACTGGGTCAAACTTGTTAGAAACTTCCGGTCCTCTCGTAGTCGACGAGTTACTAGCTATTAGTATGCATACTCTTTATAGATTGGATTATGACAACCCTAAGTTTCTCTCGTATGTTTTGTATGTTCATACTAATCAATCTAATTTAAAAATCTAATAAAACCGAAAATTAATATACAATATTTGCAACAATCATCTCTGGCTTGAGCAAATATTGGAGCGATTTTGTAGAATATTAAGATATAATATGCATTTTTGTATTATGTAAACATATAAGTTATACATATAATTTTTTTTTTTGTGTATATTTGTATTGGCTATGTACGGATATTACTGTATAGTTGCAACATGCTTTGCAGGATTTACATTATTGCAAGAGAGGGGGACAGTAAACAAATGGTACAAGAATTTTACTTTAAGTTTAAAAAGTAGAGCTAAACATCTTTAACTTGAAACTTGTCTGCTAATTCAACAGAAAACTACAAAGTTCATTCCAGTTTTGCATGTCAGAGACTGTCGTTTTGTCAGTAAGCGACCAACTAATCACACTAATTATTTTAAACAACCAGCTAAACCATAGTTAAAGTATCGCAATATACTTGTCTTTTTTGTTTATCAATTCCATACAACCAATTCCATAGTTAACCAGATTAAAACTCATTCGGCTTTTAGATCATTTATTGTCTATTTGGCCAGATATATTTGGCTTTGGTTTATTCATACGAAACACTCCTAATTTTCGTGCTTGTTATATTGTATTAACATAAGAAAGAGCGATTTCGAAAAGCAAAAAATAAAACAAAGTTGAGGTCTTTGTTGTTATTTTTTTCTTTTCTTATTACTTTCGTAATTTTTGAGAGCTTGACCATATAAGTGATTTTCTTAATTTATTTTGCAGAAAAAGTGACATAACTTACGAGGTGCACTTTCTGTAGATAAATTTACTCTTAAAGCCCTTAGTTATATGTGGACGTACACATAGAGGAACACATATTTTATGTACGTACACACATAGAAGGAAGGTGATAGTAATATAAGGATGTACAAGGAGCATTAAAGTGGACGTACATAAACCACTCGGTAGGTGAGGCATGGATCATACATGTGGTGATTACTAGACATTGTTCGACCATGACCTACAATAGAAAGTGTGAAACATATGTCAGTGAACATGAAAAACGAGAAGGTTAAAGCTTTTCAGTGAATAGACATTGTTCGATCATAGCCCTCTTCTCCATCCACACCTTCATTCGCCACAGCCTGGTTGGACGCAACTTGTCGGTGATTACTAGACATTGTTCGACCATGACCTGCAATGAAGAGTGTGAGAATGTAGACCATTAAACATAAAAAATGAGAAGGATAGAGCTTTTCAGTAAATATATATTGTTCGAACATGACCTTTTTCTCCATCCACACCTTCATTCGCCACAGTCTGGTTGGATGCAACATTGTTCGAACATGACCATCTTTTCCATCCAATGGTATATTCGGGATAAAATTTGTAAATACAAGGAAAAAATCACCTCCTACGTGGAAGTGTGTTTTTTTACACTAAAATTTAGAAAGTCTGTTTATAGTCAACTATCTCATTAATTTTCTCAAATGTGAACAAGTCACACTATGTTAATGATTGGTCATGTAGACTGACTTGGACCACGTGGCTTTTTCTTTTCTGAATGCCTTTTCTTTTTCCTTTTTCGTTAGGAAAAATATGAAAATATTAATTTCTGTTTTTTATTGTTCACTTCATCACATTTATACATATATTTATCATCCGTATTTGTCAGACCGTACCATTTGCCTACGGGGTGACGAAATTTATTTTTGGCGAAGGACACTTTCATACATCTAATATATTTTTTCTCTCTTTGTAACAAAATACATCATACATCTAATATTAGTATTTGAAGGACCAACATATTTAACATATTTTTTTCTGTTAATCGATATGTAACATGTTAGTTTGTATTTATCATATTAAAAAAACTGCACAATGAATCAATACAAAATAATGAAAATTTATCCATTTTGATATCTTATGATTAATAAGACTTGATGACTTCCCATCTTATACCATTTGTTTATCTAACTTATGCAATCTCCAACTTAATTAAAACTGTATATTATTTATATTTTATTTTATCAAGTAATTAAGTGGTATATACATAGTAACATATTTCTTTTGTGCAAAATACACAATAACATTTTTTAATAATAAATAGTTGGAAAAAGAGTTACTGAAATAGTACAAAGACAGCTATACAAGACCTGAGGCAGCGAATCTATTGTCTCTCCTTCTACCAGGCAAACTAACGTGCTTTCCATTCACGTCGCTCTTTTGTACTTTTTTTCCATTTCAATAAATGTATACTTTTAACTTATGTCTTTTTGTTTTAACATTACGTAAACATTATAGATATATCTAGCTGAAATAGATGAAAAAAAGAAAAAATATAGCTGAAATAGATTTGCATCCAGGGAAAATGGGAAAAGTCATACATATATATCATCACAATGTTTACTTTGGATTTGGACCAAAATATATCTGGAAGTTTCTGGTTATTAAAAGAAGAAGCTATTGAATAAATTTATGTCGTTTATGTATAGTTTTCTAATGTAAGAGATATTTTTTTTTGTCAACTATCACTGTAAGATATCATCTCTAGCTATAGTTAATATAGGTTTTAGTGGAATCGATTATCTTAACTGGCTGTCTACGCAAAGTGACAAATTACTTTTTCATTAGACCTTATTTTTATCGCCCACCAAACATGTAAATTTTAAAATATGACCTGACGAAATATTTTTTTTAATCTGTAATGTTGGCTGTTAATTTCACCTGTGTCCTTTAGAAAAGGAAAAAGCTCCATTTCTTGTCTTTTTTTTTTCTTTCTTTAAATTATTATCTTTAGTTTATTTTTTCGATAATCAATAGTATCTATGTTTTGATGTATAAAAAAATCACTTTATTTGGGCGAGCATACGCATGTCACAGAATTGAATTGGGCCACACGTTAGAAAAACCCACCAGTAGTATGCACAAAATTAGGCCATAAGATACGGGCCTGTGAGGCTATAACACCAATATTCAAAAAAAATAAGCCCATAACAAGCGTATAAATAACCTTCGTAGATCGTTAGCATCAATTCAAATTACTTGCTTCCTACTGCATATAATTGCAAGATAAATTACTGACACTTAGAGCTAAATGGTGACCAAATAAATTAAAATAAATAATAAATTCATTTTTATTCCTAAGAAGTTACACCATTTTACAAGCATATACATTTTTTTTTTTGGTCGGCAATTTTTCATTGATTAAACAAGACCCAAAGGCCTGGTACAATGGGTTTGATAATCACAACATCTAAACATCAACATATATTGAAGCCCAAACCTAAACATAGGTTACAATTGATGTCACATGACAGACACGTGAGATGAAGTGAAGAAAACCGTCGGCGACCACTCCGAACAATCCTAGCGAAGCTACGCCGCCGGAGATAAGATTAAACCCAGAGAAGATCTTTCTGCAATTCAACCGGGAGAAGAACAAATACCTTCATCATCAACCACCTTGAAGAACAAAGAAGCTGCACGAAACCCCTTAACCCTCTTAGCTCGTCTTCCATGAGGTAAGATCCGCCTGAAGAGAACGCTACCATGGCGATAAGCGGAGAAGGAAACCTTCACAAAACAAGAATTGGAAGGGGAAACGAAATGAAGCAAGAAGGAATTATCTTCTACACTCCGGGATAAAGAAAATTCCAGCAGAAAGAAAGAAGAGTCGGAAACCTAAATCCGATGAATGAAAAACAAGATCTGGATAGAGTCAAAAAGAAACAAAACATATATACAAAAAAAAAACCGAACCGTCGGGGTTACCGACGGCCGGACCGCACAGAAATCGTCGAAAGCTCTAGAAGAGGAGAGAGAGAGGGAACAATGAAGGGCAAATATATACATAAATTGCTCTTTTTTATATACATTGTAATGTCTCGCGCCAGTTCCCTAATTCGGTTAAATATTTTATTGGTGTTTGTTTATTGAGTGATTTTTTTTGGCGATTGTTAATTTTGTAAAAGAAAAAAATTTAAAATTTTAAACAAATTAAAATTTTAGGTTTGTTATCAGATATCCGTTAGATCCATTTCTTTGATTTATACATTGACAGTTATTGATAAAGAACTTTTTAAGTGGAACTATAACCAATCATTAGTAAACACATAGTATGACTAAAAGTCTAAATCTAACGAAAAGGATAATGAGATGGAACAAAACAAAAGGTTTGATGATGGTGTAGTGAACAATGGTCTCCACTACCTTGATAACCTCCAAAATCAAAATCGCCATCACAGTGTCGTGGCTCACGAGTCATTTGGGCTTGGGCCCACACTTCAAACAAAGGTTCGTTGAAATATTTAACGCTTCTGGACATGCAATTCAATTTACTCTTTATCTCCCCAAAAAGTATTTGTTTTTCTAATCATTTAATTACATCGTTTTTCTTCTTTTAAGAAAGTAACAAATTTAGAGGAGAACTAATACAAAAGCATTACATATTTGAGGTTTTATTGGGATAATGATTAATTCGAGAAACGACGAGCATCTTTGTTAATACCGAAGCCCAAATATATCCACAGCGATAACGATAAACCATCGATAAAAACCACAGAAAGTAAAGTAATATAAGAATTGTAAGAAAAAAAACATATAAAAAAAAAATCTGCACTAAATTCTAAGCGTTGTGCATTTATCATTTCTGGCACTGTCGATGCCTCATGGCATCAGCATCAATTACAATCACGAGACTCAAACAACCACCTTCAAATTCT
Source organism: Isatis tinctoria (assembly GCA_010577795.1). Taxonomy (NCBI): domain Eukaryota; kingdom Viridiplantae; phylum Streptophyta; class Magnoliopsida; order Brassicales; family Brassicaceae; genus Isatis; species Isatis tinctoria. Next base: position 36,215,872 of record CM021250.1, read on the forward strand.
CGGGTTTACGGGTCAGGGTCCGTTTATTCCGGGTTTGACCCGAAAGCACGTCCCGGGTCCATTTTCTCCTCCACTACGGTTATGCTCGTTCTGCAGTGTTATATCACCAGTCTCTCTCGTTTGAACCCGACCCGTTTCCAAGCTCGGTTTTGGATCCGAAATCGTCGTCTAGGATCTCTCTCCTGTCATGGAGTTCTCCACAGCAACGACGACGACGACTACGTCTGCGGCGGCGAACGGTTACAGTTCGCCTCGTGACTCTTCCTTCCCTTCGAGCTTCACTAAGTTCAACTCCGCTTTAACGGCGGGTCTTCTGAATCCGATGTCTCCTCCTCCGCCTCCGGCGATGCTCGACAAGACGCGATCAAGTCCGACGCTATTCGAGATGATGGCTAGCGAAGCTGATACCATAGGGAGAGTTCCCGTCCAGATCCAGAACGGCGTGCTTCCGTCTTCTTCTTCTTCGTCTTCGGCGGCGGCTTTGGCTGCGAGGACGACGAACGGGAATCATCTCGTCATTTCAGCTCAGGACAAGCAGGCGCTTGCAATGCAGCGCATTTCGGATCTTCTCGTGATTCGGAGCCCCGGGAATCAGTTCAATGACCCGACGTCGAGTGACGTCAAGCTGACTCTGAGCTCCAAGGACGGGATTAGCATCACCATGTGCGTGCACAGGCAGATTCTTGTAGCTCACAGTAGGTTTTTCGCTATGAAGTTGTCGGATCGATGGTCGAAGCAGCAGCTGCCACCGTCTTCTTCACCGTACATTGTTGAGATCTCAGATTGTGATGACGTTGAGGTGTACATTGAGACGCTCATGCTGATGTACTGCAGGGATCTTAGGAAGAAGATGATGAGACAGGACGTCTCTAGGGTTCTTGGTATATTGAAGGTAAGCTGTTTTATTTAGGAATATTTAAGCTTTTGTAGAAAAACTCCAATTATGTGACAACTCTGTGTCCTATTCTTCTGCAATATTTCCACTGTTTGTTCTCTCAGGTTTCAGCAGCAATTGGGTTTGATGCTGGAGTACTGTCTTGTCTGGAGTACTTGGAAGCAGCACCGTGGTCCGAAGACGAAGAATACAGGATTGCTTCTTTGTTATCTGAGCTACACCTTGAAAACGTTGGAGCAACAGAAGTTTTGAGAAGGGTTTCTGTAGAAGCTAGCAATGGGAGCAGTGGAAGTAACGGTGGCAGCAACGATGAGGTGCTTCTGAATCTTTTGCATATAGTCCTCGAGGGCAAAGACGAAAAAGCGAGGCGCGACATGAAAACCCTTGTTTCCAAAATGCTTAGAGAGAACTCGTCTGGAAATGATCTTAGGAAAGAGTCCTTGTATTTGGCTTGTGACGGGTGTTTGCATAAGCTTAAGCGTCAGTTTCTACAAGCAGCCGAGTCGGATTTGGAGAATGTAGATCAGATCGCAAGACAAGCGGATAATCTGCATTGGATATTGGATATTTTGATAGATAGACAGATCGCAGAGGATTTTCTTGTGATGTGGGCTTCTCTCTCTGAGCTATCTGATGTGCATGGGAAGGTCCCCGTTGTTCACAGGTTTGAGATAAGTAGAGTGACAGCAAGGATCTTTGTCGGAATTGGAAAGGGACAGATTCTGACACCAAAGGAAGTGAGGTGTTTGCTGCTGAGGAACTGGTTGACACCTTTCTATGATGATTTTGCGTGGATGAGGAGAGCGTCGAAAGGGCTCGATCGGTATTTAATCGAGGATGGTTTAAGCAATACCATTCTCACTCTTCCTCTTGCTTGGCAACAAGAGTTTTTCCTAGCATGGTTTGATCGGTTCTTGAACTCAAATGAGGACTGTCCTAATATCCAGAGAGGCTTTGAAGTTTGGTGGAGACGGGCGTTCTGGAGAAGGAAAGAACAGAGTCAAGATCCTGCTCGGCTAAGAATCATAGCTTCAGCCTCTGAAAACTCTTGAGAGATCTCTCGGGTCTGTTAAAACCAGTGTTTATTCCACGGCTTTATCTTCAGGATCACAGAATGAGGAAGAACACGTATCTGAATTCAAAAGAGAAGGTAATGTGAGATCTTGGACCCGGGATTGGCAATGATGAGTTGAGGTGTGTAAGCTTTATCGGATTTTAATACATGGATCGCGATTAGAGTTAGTTCCAATCAGATTTTGTATGCACATTGATCGTTGGAAGTAGTTTGCATTTTGATGGGTCGGAGCTCGTTTTTGTACATCTCTCTGAAGTTTTCTTAACCCGTCTCTATGCTTTCTCTACTTTTGTTATTGATTCTGCTCAGTTAAGCACGCAATAGATGAGGTTCTTGTTTCGTGCTCCTAAAATGATGTTGACAATCTACTGCTTCATGTACACCATTTGAGAACATTTGAAGTTTGTATCATGCCATTATCAAACATTAAGTACACACGTACGGTTGATGATCATGTCATAATATTTTGAAAATGGAATGTAGGTAGATTGCTTATCAACCGATTCATAAATTCGTAATACTCGCCACAACAACAATTGATCTAAGCTATTTAATGCGTGTTTCAGAATATCAAAAAAAGAATCCAAGACTAGAATTCCAAAAAACTCGTAAAATTGAGCTTTGTGATTTTGTTCTCATATGTACATACATAGATAGCTAAAGCATTTTCATGAATTCATGATAAAGGAAATTGTCTATTTTTTAACCTTTTCTTTCATCAAAGGTCACCTGTTTAACCTTTTCCTTAAACTCACATCTTCTTCTTCTTTGATGCAGGTAAGTTATCGATTCAACCCCTGGATTCATAATCTTGTTATACTCAATCGATCCTTCTTCATTCTCCGGCAAACGAGACGAGCTCAACCATCAGTTCGATAACGATATTTGCCTACAAAACACAGAAACCCGTTGCATTGACACAGTAAACTCTGCATAAAGATTTCCACAAGACTCTCAATCTCAAGCATGGTCTTGAAGCTAATATCTTCATTAACAATGCTTTACTAAATTCCCGACACTACGGTTTTCCACTAATCCCATCTAAAGTAGAAATTATTTTATTGTAGCAATGTTAATACCTTTGACATTAGGCTGCTGATTTTCCAGAACTCAATACGATCTCAACTAGCTGAATGTTGCCGCTTAGTAGAGATGCCTTGCGAGATGGCAAAAATGAGAAGCCATCCACAAGTTTAACGCACTTTAGACCCCATTTCTCCATCAGGAGCTCGATTAGATGATGCCCACTGCAGTATAAAAACCGGACAAAAAAATCGCCATCCTGATTCATTTGCAGATATGTTAGATGATAAGGATGGATGGATTGCGTACCTCCTGTTATGATATGTAGTATGAAAACGGCATCTGGATAACTTTGAAGCAGAAACGAGACGGTGGCAAAGAGATCATCGAACGCTTTACAAAACAGAGGTTCGGGATTCACGATTGAACTAATGGTAAGAATAAAACTAGGAGAAGCAAAGACTCCACAAGGGAGAAAGAGAAGACCAACACAAAGAAAACCAGATGAACTAACCACTTGAATCATATAAAACATCAGCACCAAGTATAATGTTAGGCCGGAGATCAAATATCGTTGCATCCCACACTCCCCAAGTGAGACCCATCACCTGCAATAGACAACCACAAGTTACTTTTTAATAAATATCTTGGAGACACATGCAAACATACACGCATAGTGGACACTATATATGCAATAGATGATGATCTGGGCAACTGATGATAATTCAGCGGGTGTTAAGTAGAATGGTATACGTTATTACATTACAGTTGAGCTTGTTAAGCTCACAAACTCTTCTCATATTCTCCAAAACCTGCATATGTATGGTAAAAAATATCCAATGAACTCATAATCTCTGAGCCAAATGACAAAAGGAAGAAGCTTATCAGCACATTTTCATACCTCTGTTTTACTTGAGTCATCGGTAAGGGTGACATTAGCTCCAACCTTCGCAGCTACTAAACCGGGCAAGGAAGTGCCAGCTCCTAGCTGCAAATTTATATCAACACAAGTCCTAAGAAAAAGTATTTAAAGTCAAAAGATGTACAAAAAGACATAAAACTGATTCATTGGTTCAAACTCAAACACAGAAACAGCGAAACATTCACGCAATTCTTTGTTCTCGGTTTCATTTGATAAAAATCAAAATCAGGTAGTCATTGCTTACCTCGAGAATCGTAGACCCACGAAATCGAGATCTCTGTTGCCAAACATACTCAGCGAGGATAACGCTGCAAGGCCAAACGAACAAACCGTACTCTTCCTTCATATTCTAACCACAAAAAGGTCACAGACGAACGATGAAAACAAAACCAGCGGAAGAAGAAGAAATCGCCATTGTGCATATAAGTGAGAGCTTAATACCTCAATAACAGATACAGAAATGGAAGTCTCGGAATCTCCATCACCATAGAAATCGTGCTGAGATATCGTCGTCGTTCTAGTAGTCATCGTACTCGAGATTTTCAAAATCTCTTCAACTAATTAGGGTTTTATTTAGTGAAGAAGAGAGGAATCGAGAGTTATCCCACATCGGTTAGTTAGAGAAGTGAGGGAGATATTAGTTGGGTATAAAAGGAATAGAGTTGGGTTAGAGGTAAACCATGATCCTTCAGGCAAGTTAAAGGGGAAATGAGGAGTGGTTAATTTCTCGCTATTTATGCGAGATGAGCGTTTCGCTCCGCCTTATTTACGACAATTGAGCGCTCTCTTTTGTTTTACCATCTGATCCCTCTTCTGAATGGATAATATTGTTTTTACTAAATAAAAGTTTTTTTTCACCCACTCGTAAAATAATTTTTAAACTCGGTTTTTATTTATTTTTTCCTGTGTTAGTCTTTTGTCAAGTTTTTTTTTTTTTTTTTTCTTGTCTTTTGTCAAGTTCCTTCACTTATTTGCTCTGCTTGTGTTTTCTGTACATTGAGCCGCTTACAAATCTCAAGAAGATGAACTCGTAAATGTCCATGAACTTGATGGAATTCCAGGATCTTTCAAATGCCACAAATCTCGAGAGATTGGACCTGAGCGGCTGCATGAGTTTGGTAGAGATCCCATCCTCTGTTCTTTGAATTGTCTGAAGCAAAGCGAAGGAGCACTTGTAAATGGTCACCACTGAAAACAGTAATTTATGAATACAATGACATCAAATAATAAAAATCACTAAGGAAGAAATAAAACATACGCCTCATTCCGAAGTTCAAAATCAAATCATAAAAATCACAATGATCTTATAATCATGTAAAGAACAAATCGTAAAAATCACAATGATCTTATAATCATGTAAAGTCAAATCGTAAAAATCACAATGATCTTATAATCATGTAAAGTCAAATCATAAAAATCACAATGATCTTATAATCATGTAAAGTCACCCTATATTTAGTCCAAGCAGGCAGAAGATGAAAGCGAGACAAAACTATCCTTCCATGCCGTCAATATTTTTGGAATATTCTGAGATTTACAAATAAATATTTAATGTTTCCTTCTTTTTTTCATATCTATAAAATCTCCCCTCCCAAATAATCTTCATGACTCATCACATAAACCCTAGAGAGATACCCTTTTTCTTGCATCGAACAAGAATCTATAATGGCGTCTGCTTCGACCTTGCTCAAACTAACTCCCGTTCATCAATGGAATCCTGCTTTCTCATACACACAACTGAACCATCATCGTACTGCTCACTATAGTTTCTTCTCCAAACCCCAACGCAAACCAAATCTTCTGATCCCTCTCCAAATCTCCTGTGAACGCAAACAATTTAATACAGACGCGGTAGATTCGTTCAACGCGTGTTTTCCAAATAGCGCCAGCTTGGCTGGGTCGGGTGGTAGGATTGGCGGTTCCGCCTTCTTGTCGTCGCGTTCTTCTTCTTCTTCTTCTTCCTCTTCTTGTTCTTGTTGTTGTTCTTCTTCTTGTTCTTCTCTTTCTTCCTCTTCTTCTTATTTGTGGTGGTCAAGCTTCTTACCCTCGTCGCCGTCTCTGAAGCTTTCTTCTTCCTCTGGATGGGTCGTAGCGCTTTTTTTGGCGGTCTCTGTTGTTTTGGCGGTTTCGGTCCTTATTTTTCGGGTGCTTTCTGCTGTTATTAAATTCCTCAATAAACGGTATGAGGATAGCAGACCAAATCTGAAAACTAGCGTTGTTAAACTTCAGGTGACCTAATTTCTTTGATTCTTGGAAAGCTGTGGAATGCATATCGTTCTTGTTTTTTGTTTAAGGCTTTTACATGATTGAAAATGGCAATGAAAGGACTCGAACGCAGATGATTTTTCTTTGTTTAGCAGATCATTTAGCTATAGTATACATGTTATGATTTCTCTATTGCTAATTAATCATTTGATACGACTGAGAATTTGCTTCTCTGTTTCATTTTGAATTTGTTGTATATATGTATCCTCTCAGGTGGGGTTGCTTGGATCAGGGAGGACCATACAAGAAGATTTGGATCGCCTCGCGAAAAATGCAGATACATCCACAAAAGAGGGTCTGGGCAATGTTTTAACTGGTAACCTATTCCTCAATATGTGAAGAAAATGCTACGACAGCTTCTTTTTCTTCTTTACGGATGAACATGTTATAATTAAGTTTTTTTCTTTAAATGTTGTGTGCTTTTCCTGCGACTCGTTTTTCTTTGGTGTCTTACAGAGGCAACATTGCATTTGTTGAGGCATCCGGACTATTGCATCTCTTGTTACTCATCAGTAAGTCTACATGGAATGATTAGCGCCATGTGTATTAACCATTCTATAGGATCATTCAGTGACTAACCACTATGTTTGAACCGTGTACTCTCAGGTAGATGTGAAGCAGAGTGAAGAAGAGGGAGAGAACTGGTTTAATCGACTCTCCATTGATGAACGGGGAAAATTCGACAAGGAGGTACACTTGTTAACGCGAATAGCATAAAACGAAAAAGCTCCAAGATTCAGAGAGCTACCGGTTTCAGCAACGAATATATTGTGGTAAATGCATGAGTTTATATAATGAGACTTGTTAAAAAAGCAGTAACTAATTTGCAAAAATCGTTAAACGAGTTTATGTTTGCACGGGTGGGTAACATTAGTCATTAGGTTACTATACTTTGAGTTTAGTAACTGTTTGAAAGGAAGTGTTCTTGTACATGCATGGTCAGGTAACCATCTTGGTGGCTGCAAAGGGTACGATCCAGAAACTGCAACCAATAAACAGAATTGCGGATCTGAAGGAAGCTTTACTCATACTCGGGTCGATACGGACAAGTCGAATAATGGTAAGAGATTCTGTATCCGTAGACCTTGTAAGTTTGGATAATATTTGGGAACAGTTTAAAAGTCGTAGTAATGAAAGATGTTAAAAAATATAAAATGTTGCAGGCAGTAGAAGTACTTTGGACACCACAGGACAAGAAGGGCTCTTTGTCAGAAAGAGAACTACTTACAGACTACCCTGCTTTGAACCCTTTCTAAATATTTTCTCATTTCTATATTATTACTAGGTCATTTTCCGCGGGAATTTTGCAGATCTTTTTTTGTTTATGTCTTTTATATTTTTATACTCATATTCATAGTATATTATTGTAAGATTATTATTAAGTTGAGGGTTCTAAGAGACTACCACGAATTATAAAACATGCAAAAACAATAATTGTTTCATCAAATTCATTATGGGGATAGTAGCCGGAAGGAAGATGATGACGTCGCCATTTCCAACTTCTGTAGGTGCTTAAACACCTTATCTGTAATTAGACGCATAAGGATAACAACAACAGCGGCATACTTACATGCAACCCTCAAAAGATTCAATGTTTCAAGTACCAATATATAAGCAAGAGTAGATGCAATTACGTAAGGTACCAACATTAGTCAATACGTACGACGCAAGCAAGCACATAATCATTAAGAACAATCGAGTTATTATTTGTTTTATATTCGTATTACATTAGAAACAAAAGTATTCAGTGGGAGATATAGGAAGAACGTACCATGATTGCAAAGAGATTGCTAGAGGAAGACGACGGAGGAGGAAATTACCATGATTCCATCCTCCGTCTCTCTTATCGTCGAAGCCCTAGTTTCCGCGAAGCCGCAAGTTCAGCATGAGCTTTGGTACACTGCCCATAAGAAGCCCATATGTTTTCAGGTCATATGATGAATTGGAGAACTGCCACGTCAACAGCTTCCGGCTTCTATCGAAGCAGAGGAAGAGCCAACTCCAACAATCTGTATATTCGAGATTCTCGTCTTCTTTCGGGCCACAGCAGATTACTCCATTTTCAGTGTTGTCTTCTAAGGATTCGCTGCTTTCAAACACAAAGCTTCTTCCTTCGATGCTTTTCTCGGTCACGATCTGAGCACCACATTCAATGACGTCGAACTCGTGAAATTTGCTGCTGAATTCGAACTTTATCTCTCTGCAGTCGACACATAGCACGCCGGAGTCAAATACAAATAGATGCTCCGTTCGACATTCGGAGACATCGGTCACATAGACAACATTGTCCTTGTCAAGAGGGTCTGAATCTCCGTTGAGTATGCGACGGTACAAGAGCTGTTGTGGAGCTCTGTTATATGATCCTCTGTTTTGGTGGTTTGGTGAAACCACGACGCAAAGCTTAACTGTGGAGGAGAAAGCAGTTAGAAGTTTGTCACCGTCGAGACGAATGGTCAATGAGTTTCCTCTTGCTGTGTGATCAAACTCTGCAGGTACTTGTTTCCCTGGTAAGAGAGCCGACCCATGTATAAACGATTGTCGGATAATCTCTCTTCGTGTTTTTTTTCTCAATTTGAAGCAGTTGGTGAAACTGAGCAGTGCATTTGGAGTGTGACTCAATGGACAATATACTCTCTTTAGTGATTCACAGTCGTCTGCGTATAGAGACCTGAGCGAACCAGGGAGCTCTGGCAATGATGTGAGTCTTCTGCAGCCGGAAAGATGAAAGCTTTGTAGCAGATGAAGAGCTTTGATGGAATCTGGAATCTTTTCAATAGCAGAGTAGCTTAGGTTTAGATGTATTACACTTGGTGGGAGATGTGTGATTCTCTTGAGCTTTCCATTGCAGCTTAGATCGAGAGAGTATAGATGAGAGCAGAGGCTGATTGATGCAGGTACGTCTTCTATAGCTGTCTGTGTTATATCCAGTAGTTTGATCTTCGTTGATATAACTGGAAACTTTCTCAACCGAGAGCATCCGGTCATGTTGACATCTTCAAGGGACGCCAAGTTCAGGAGATCCGGAATGGCTTGTAGGTTTATGCAGTCCATCAGCCACAACTCGTTTAGTTTATGAAGATGCGTAAAAGAAGATGGAATATCTACCAAACTCTCGCAAAAACTCAGATCCAATATCTTCAGTTTTGCAGCATTTGAAAGATCCGGGAGTTCCTTCAAGTTCCTTGAAGCTGACAGATCCATCTTCTTGAGATTTGTAAGCGGCTGAATTTGTAAGAAAACAAAACAGAGAGAAAGAACATCATGTAACATGAAAAGAGAGTAAATTATGTTCATATATTTTGAAGTAAAACACCAACCTGTGTTCCTTTCCAAAGGTACTCGAGCTTGCTTTCTTGCATATTGAGTTCGACAAGATATTCCGTATGAAATGTAGGAGGAAGACATTTGCTTGGGTATGCCTCCCAATGTAGTAACCTTAGTCGATGTGGAAACTCTATCTCCTCAGGTATATGCATTCTATAGTTTCCATAAACTTTGAGGAACTGAAGATTAGGCATGTTTTTAAAAGCTCTCTCGCTGATAGATACTTCATTGACATCAGATATATCAAATGATATGCCGGACACAGCTCTAGTACCCTAAACCAATATTCCACATAAAAAGGTATTGTTAGCAAAATAGGTTGCATTTGCTATCTTCATTCACCAAATGCCTAGTTTATGTATCAATTAAAAGAGAAAAAACTTACTTTGGCACGTTCAAGAACATCCCAAGTCTCCGGAGCGTCAACTAAGATCCGGCGTTTCCAAGGTTCTTCATTGTGTTGCTATCTTCATTCACCAAATGCCTAGTTTATGTATCAATTAAAAGAGAAAAAACTTACTTTGGCACGTTCAAGAACATCCCAAGTCTCCGGAGCGTCAACTAAGATCCGGCGTTTCCAAGGTTCTTCATTGTGAACAGCTTTTGTACCCACTTGTTGTAGTAACTTGTGCATCACTATTTCTCCTTTAGCAGATATATATATGAGAGACTTGTTTAGTAGGATTTTCAAGCCTTGTTCAATATCCACGTTATTGTCAGCCAGCATGGCTTTCACAAGATCACCGTCTTTATAGTTGAAGAAGACTGCAATGTGGAGAAATAGAGATTGCTCATGCTCATGTAAACTCTCATAACCAACCCTTAGTACTTCCTCGATATCCTGATGATCAAGA